>OZ030009.1:26018271-26475771 GCA_964023405.1 Apodemus agrarius | reverse complement strand
GGGGAAGAGGAAGAAGGAAGGAAGACTATAGAGAGGTAGGAGGGTCATTCTCTTAGAGGTGTCAGAATTCACTTTGGCAGCAAGGAGAATAAATGTTTGTGGAGAAAAGAAGGGACGGGCGTCTGTGGGACCAAATGAGACTGTTGACGCAGCTCAGTCCTGCCCTCGGGGCTCCGCTGGACCCCTGCCAGCAGCGGGGAATCCCAGAAGCCTCTCTGGCTGACTGCAGAAGGAAGCAGACATCTCCTGCAGAGAGAAAGGGAAGTTGCTGTCTGGTGGCGCTGGTGGCTGGGGCCACAGTGGCCCGAGGACAGAGTTCTGTGAGGGTAATGGAGCTGGTAAAGCCACAGTCTGAAGCTACCTAGCGCGGGGCTGTCTGACCAAGGGGGAAGCTGGCCTGGCTGCCTTCCCTTCCCTGCAAAGTCAGGAAGCCTGGTTAAATGGCCTCTTCCTAGATCTCAGAATTTAGAGTGTACTCTTTCAGCTCTAAAGACCACAGGACGCTATGCCACTTCCAGAACTCTGGTCTGGGAGTGAGATGAGGTGACACCTGTCATTCTAGTGTGAGGGGAGGCAGAGACCAGGGTGGGTGGTGGGTGGGGGAGGACCTCAAGATCAAGTCTAAGCCGGGCGGTGGTGGGGTGGCGCACGCCTTTAGTCCCAGCACTTGGGAGGCAGAGGCAGGCGGATTTCTGAGTTCGAGGCCAGCCTGGTTTACAGAGTGAGTTCCAGGACAGCCAGGGCTACACAGAGAAACCCGTCTGGAAAAAAATAAAACAAAACAAAACAACAAAAATACTCCCCCCCCCCCAAAAAAAAGAAAGAAAGAAAAACACTATTTGGGGGCTGGAGAGATGGCTCAGAGGTTAAGAGCACTGACTGCTCTTCCGAAGGTCCTGAGTTCAAATTCCAGCAACCACATGGTGGCTCACAACCATCTGTAATGAGATCTGATGCCCTCTTCCAGGGCCTCTGAAGACAGCTACAATATACTTACATATAATAAATAAATCTTTAAATAAATAAAAAAAAAAGATCAAGTCTAGTGTGGCTAACATAACTAAACATTTTGTTGTGAGGGTCCAAATGACCAGTGTATAGTGTTGTGAGAGAGACCTGAGGCAGGCTATCCCCTTTCTGGGAAAGCTCGTCATATGCTGTGTACTCCTTCAGATTCCCCCTTGGCTCCTCTCGGCCCTCTTCTGGGTCTGATTTGGTGGGGAGGCCCCTTCGCCTTCTGGCTGAGCTCAGTCAATGAGATGGGAGTTTGCGGTGGGAGGCGCCAGAGGGTTTCAAACTCATTGTTCTTCCTTCCCAGGCTGCCATGCACCTTGATTGACAGTCACGGACCTTCCCAAGCAGGCCCTCTCTCCCTCAGGGATCAGGTAATGATCTTCCCTGTCCCCTCAGGCCTTAGGGTAGTGACAGTTTGTAGCCTTGGGTCACCGCACCAGCCCTTCTGAGTTCCCCTACACCCGCCCACACTGTTGTGAATAAACTCTCTTCAAATTATTCTAATTTGAGTGCACCATCTGTTTTCAGTTGGGACCCTGACTGATACATTTGCCAAATAAGGATTCTTTTGGTTGTTAGGAAGGGAGAAAAGAAGAGGGAGGGAGAGGGAAATGTGTGTGTGTGTGTGTGTGTGTGTGTGTGTGTGCGTGCGCTTGCGCGCGTGAGCCTCATGTAACTGAACTTGATCCATAAACTTTAGACAAGTCTATCCACAAGGCTTGAGTTTAGAAATAAGCCCGTGGGCCGACAGTGTCCTCATCCTTTGGCTCTAGTCTCCTGATTTGCTTTGTGTTCTGATGGCACAGGTCTAAAATCTTAAACAGCTTCAAAGTCTGAGACAGGAAGATTACAAGTTGAAGACCAACCTAGGCGACTGTATAGGAATCTGTCTCAAAACGAAAAGGTAAAAAGGAAAGCTGGGTGATGGCACACGCCTTTGATCCCAGCGCTGGGAAGCAGGGGCAGGTAGAGCTCTGAGTTCAAGGCCAGCGTGGGCTACAGAGTAAGGTCCGGGACAGCCAGCGTGGGCTACAGAGTAAGGTCCGGGACAGCCAGGGGTATACAGAGAAACCTTGTCTTAAGAAAACTAAAAAGGAAATGTGAAAAGAGGGCTGGGGCTCCCCTCAGTGATAGATAGCATGCATCAGGCTCTGAGTTCACTTCCCAGTACTAAAAACAACAAACCGAACTAAGCTTCCAGGATTCTCATCTACTGGGCAGGAGTCCCAAATCCGCTTCCAGACTGATGAAGATAAGGCTGAAAGGGCCTGGAGAGATGACTCAGCAGGCAAGAGCACTGGCTGCTCTTCCAGAGGTCCTGGGTTTGATTCCCAGCACCCACATGGTGGCTCACAACCATCTGGAACTCCAGTCCTAGGACCTCCGATGCCCTCTTCTGGCCACTGTGTGCACTAGGCCTGCACGTGGAGCACAGACATACATCAGGCAAAACACCTATCCACATATAAATAGTTACAACAAAAACAAAACAAACTAAAAAGTTATAAAAATCTTTATAAAAAAATACATGCATTATCATAATGATGTCTATGCATGCTACCCCCTGAGGTTTATGTGTTTATGTTTGATTTATCTTGGGTGTGAGTGTGCATGTGCATATATGTGCGTGTTCTCACACCTGTTGAGTACCAGTGGAGACCAGAGGTCCTTGCTGGGTGTCTTCCTCTCTCACTCGCCACCTACCACGTGGCCCTGGCTAGCATGCAGCTTGCTATGTGGACGAGGCTAGCTTTAAACTCCTGCTAGACCCTGCCCTATGTCTTGAGACAGGGTTGCTCACTTAGTCTTGAGGTCACTGATTGGCTAGAAGGGCTGGCCAATGAGCCTCCAGATCCTCCTGTCCTCACTTCTCAGTGCTGGGATTACAGCCCTGAGTATCAGTACAGCCCTGCCCAGCCCTCTACACGGGTGCTGGGGATCTGAACTCAACTCAGGTCCTGTTCTATCTACTGAGCTGCCTCCCTCACTAGCCTTTGATCTGTTTTACTTTGAGACAGGGCCTTGTTTTGTAGTGCTGGTGTGCCTGAAACTCTTATGTAACCAATGCTGACCAAATACTCTCAGAAATCCTCCTGCCCCAGCTTCATTGCAGGCATGAGTCTCCATACCTGGATTCTGGTTCCTCCTTTATTTTATTTTATTTTTTATGTATATGAGTATACTGTAGTTGTCTTCAGAAACACCAGAAGAGGGCATCGGATCCCATTACAGATGGCTGTGAGCCACCATGTGGCTGCTGGGATTTGAACTCAGGACCTCTGGAAGAGCAGCCAGTGCTTCTAACCACTGAGCCATCTCTCCAGCCCAGGATTTTCTCAATTAGGGTTCTTTTCTCTCAGATGACTCTAGCCTGTGTCAAGTTGACATAAAATTAGCCAACCCAAGTGACAACCCCCTTGCCCATTTGACATACAAAAATCTGTGGTATCTGGTCATCTGGGGCTGAAGAATCACGTGTGATTAAGAAGAGGCTAGCATCCTTGAGGTGAAATCTTTTGGGAAGTGTTCCCTCAGAGCCAGCACATGTAGGCGGTGTTCAGAGGTAGCCAAAGCTGTCCTTGTGCAGGCAACCGAGCTTGGTCATGCCTAAGAGTCCCCCAGGTGGTGCTGGTTTTGAAGGCATCTGAAGGAATCAGGGAGAGCCGCTGAGGCTTGGCACTGTGAGGCCACAAGAGGCCATTGGGGGAAGGTATAGCCAGAGTGGCGGTGCAAACCCCAGGATTAAAGGGGTCATGGAGAAAAGTAGAGGCTTGGCACCATGTAGAGAGTCCAGGAGAGGCTATTAGTGAAAATGCAGCCCGGTTGCAGCAGAGACTCCAGCATTTTGGAGATGCCAGTACCATGGGATGACCACCAAGGACAGCAGCGGCAGCGGAGTGGAGCCAGCCGGAGCCTAGAAGACTGGCTGTGTGTGCTGCAGGACAGGACCAGGGAAGCGACCTGAGCTCCTTAGAGGAGCCCGGAAGATCATGAGTGCGTCCCAGACAGTGGACGATGGGTTATTTACACTGCCGGACTGTGGCTTTGCTTTGTTCAGATTATGACTGTGACCTGGTTTTTCCCTCTTTTTTTTTTTTTTTTTTTTTTTTTTTTTAACTTTTTGGTTTTATGAGACGGGGCTTCTCTGTGCTGGAGCCTGCTCTGTAGACCAGGCTGGCCTTGAACTCATACAGCTACTTCTGCCTCTGCTTCCTCAATGCTGGAATTAAAGACATGAGCCACCATCGCACAACATGGTTCTTGCCTGTTGAAGTAAATTATTTAACTTTTTTTTTTTTTTTTTTGAGACAGGGTTTCTCTGTGTAGCCCTGGCTACATTCCTGGAATGTATAGCTCTGAGGAAACACTTCCCAAAAGATTTCACCTCAAGGATGTTAGCCTCTTCTTCTTAATCACGAGTGATTCTTCAGCCCCAGATAACCAGTTACCACAGATTTTTGTATGTCAAATGAGCAAGGGGGTTGTCACTTGGGTTGGCTAATTTTATGTCAACTTGACACAGGCTAGAGTCATCTGAGAGGAAAGAATCCTGGAACTCATTCTGTAGACCAGGCTGGCCTCGAACTCAGAAATCCGCCTGCCTCTGCCTCCTGAGTGCTGGGATCACAGGTGTGTGCTACCACACCCGGCTTTAACTTTTTTTTTTTTTTTTTGTTTTGTTTTGTTTTTCGAGACAGGGTTTCTCTGTGTAGTTCTGGCTGTCCTGGAACTCACTCTGTAGACCAGGCTGGCCTTGAACTCAGAAATCTGCCTGCCTCTGCCTCCCAAGTGCTGGGATTAAAGGCATGTGCCACCACGCCCGGCTTTAACTTTTTTATTTTATAGGAGCCTACAGTTGAGAAACTTTGAATTTTTTTAAACATTTATTTATTTTTATGTATATATGAGTACACTGTAGCTGTGTTCAGACACACCAGAAGAGGGCATCAGATCCCTTTACAGATGGGATTGTGAGCCACCATGTGGTTGCTGGGAATTGAACTCAGGAAGAACAATTAATGCTCTTAACCTCTAAGCCATCTCTCCAGCCTGAGACTTTGAATTTTTAAAATAAATTTTGGGCTTTAAAAGAGATTTTGGTCTGGTCTACAGAGTGAGTTCCAGGACAGCCAGGGCTACACAGACAAACCCTGTCTCAAAAAACCAAACCAGCCGGGCGGTGGTGGCGCACACCTTTAATCCCAGCACTTGGGAGGCAGAGGCAGGCAGATTTCTGAGTTTGAGGCCAGCCTGGTTTACAGAGTGAGTTCCAGGACAGCCAGAGCTACACAGAGAAACCCCGTCTCGAAAAACCAAAAAACCAAAAAACAAAACAAAACAAAAACAAAAAAAACAGCCGGGCGTTGGTGGCGCACGCCTTTAATCCCAGCACTTGGGAGGCAGAGGCAGGCGGATTTCTGAGTTCGAGGCCAGCCTGGTCTTCAGAGTGAGCTCCAGGACAGCCAGGACTACACAGAGAAACCCTGTCTCGAAAAACCAAAAAAAAAAAAAAAAAAAAAAAAAAAAAAAAAAAAAAAAAACAAAAAAAACAAACCAAATCAAACAAACAAACAAACAAAAAGAAACCAAAAAGAAAGAAAGAATAAAAGAGAGACTGAATGTTTATAAAAATCAAACTTTTAAAGTATATAAACTTGTAAGGACTGTAGGGTTTTTTAGTTTGCAATTTGTTTGTGTGATGTTTATTAATCTGAGATCTTGGGGATGAACCAGAAATAAAGAAAAGATTCTTTTTTTTTTTTTTTTTTTTTTTAGTTTTTCGAGACAGGGTTTCTCTGTGTAGTCCTGGCTGTCCTGGAACTCACTCTGTAGACCAGGCTGGCCTCGAACTCAGAAATCCGCCTGCCTCTGCCTCCAAGTGCTGGGATTATAGGCGTGTGCCACCACGCCCGGCTAAGATTCTATTTTTAAAGTATTATATCAAGCCAGGCGTGGCACAGACTTTTGAATCCTCAAAGCCCACCCCCAGTGACACACTTCCTCCAACAAAGCCACGCCTCTTACTCCTTCTAATCTTTTCAAATAGAGCCACTACCTGGTGATGAAACATTCAAATATATGAGCCTGGGAAGACCATATTCATTGAAACCACCACAGTTTTATTGTTGGGACTTCAATGCTCAGAAGGCAGAAACAGGTGGATCTCTGTGAGTTTATGGCCAGCCTGGTCTACAGAGATAGGATAGCTCTGGCTTCAGGAAAGAGCTATAGAATAGAGAGACCCTGTCTCAAAAGGCAAACAACATCAACAACAAAAAAATTATTTTGTGTGTATAAATGCTTTGTCTGCATGTGTGTACTAATTATGTGCATGCCTGGTGCCTATAAAGCCCAGAGTAGGGGATCAGATGTCCTGGGATTATGACTGATCCTGAGCCACCATGAGGGTGTGGGGAATCCTCCAGGTCTCCTGGAGGAACCTCAGTGCTCTTAACCACTGAGCCATCTCTCCAGTCCACACAAAGGTAATAACTTCATGATTATCATGACTGTGTCTTCTTGCGACCTGCTTTCTACTGTCCATACTCCTGACCACCAACCAGCCCTTTTTACTGGACAAAAGAGCTGCCCCTTTTTTTCTTCTTCCCTAATGGTTGTTAAAGAGCATCTAGGAGCCTCCGCTTTGGAGCGGATAGTGTTCACAGTGGCTTGCAGCCACTGGATTTAGGCTAGGTAAAACAATATCATGATCTATTTGAGAGCTGGTTTCTGATCTGATGCTGGCTGGTATCAGGAGCTCGGACTGCAGGGATATCAGCCTTTGAGGATAACCTTGTCTGCTGGAATACAGTTGTTTAGCTAAAACAAGCACTGACATATTATTCCCACTAGGGGGCACTAGTGAGCCGTCTAGCGTTTCCACCAGGCTCACGGCTGCTCTTCTCCCCTGTGACAAAGGTTACTACTGCCTGAAGCAACCTCACAGACGAGGCAACCAAGGAAACTCTCCTATTCCAGAAGAATGATGATGTATCAGAGGAAATTTGGTTAAACACACTATGAGGACAACATCAGAGAAAATAAAACCAAGGTATACTGCCCTGCATGTAAATACCTTAGTGATATTTTTCATGTACATTGTAGAACCTTCTAACTAACAATATGTGAAAATACACGGAAGAGAAGATCACCTGATGTGCTATGACCTGAGACACACACCATCCATGGGTTTGGCCATCTTTTGAAACCTGCTTTTTCACTTGGAGAATAAGCTGTGGGTATCTATCCCTGTCAGAATCTTTAACATTAGACGCCTCAGGACAGGCCCTTACGTAAATGCCTCATACTTTTTTTTTCCTACCCAAGTAGCTCCAAAGGCAGAGAAAAATGAATGTTTTGAAGGGCAGGTGCTCTGTGAGGCTGTCAGGAGGAAGCTATTTGTTATATTTTTACCTTAAATCTTTTTTCGGACAAACTCTGTGTTATACAACATAACATCTTGAATTCCACAGTCCATGCTTGTTTTTATTTAAAAATCTTGTGTCTTGGACTGGCAAGATGGTATGGGCCGTATTTGATGACCTGAGTTTGAGCCCATGAATGTGTAGCATGGAAGACAGAAGTGGGGTTGGGAAGTCATCCTTAGACTATTGCATGCATATAGAGACATGTGGGCACCCCACACCAGACATGCATGTGCACACACAAAGCACATGCATATGTGTATACACACATATATGAATATGTATATATGTATATGTATATATACATATATGTATATATTATATAATATATACATATATATGCACCTATACACATTTTGGAGACTAGATCTCACTATGTAGACCTAGCTGTCCTGGAGCTCACAGAGATCTGCCTGCCTTTGTCTCCTGAGTGCAGAAATTAATATGTGCTACTATGCCTGACATTTTTGTTGTTGTTGTTGTTGTTGTTTTGTTTGTTTTGTTTTGTTTTGTTTTTTTCGAGACAGGGTTTCTCTGTGTAGTCCTGGCTGTCCTGGAACTCACTCTGTAGACCAGGCTGGCCTCGAACTCAGAAATCCGCCTGCCTCTGCCTCCCAAGTGCTGGGATTACAGGTGTGCGCCGCCACCACCCGGCTGCCTGACATATTTTTTAAATTTGTATAGTCTTTGGTCTCCTGGTGCTCACTCTGTAGACCAGGCTAGCCTCAAAGTCAGAGATCTGCCTGCCTCTGCCTCCCTAGTTCTGGGATTAAAGATGTGCACCACCATGCCAGGCTGAGTTTGTTTTTAAAAAATGTTTATGGGGGGCTGAAGAGATGGCTCAGTGGTTAAGAGCACTGACTGCTCTTCTGAAGGTCCTGAGTTCAAATCCCAGCAACCACATGGTGGCTCACAACCATCCATAATGAAATCTGACACCACCTTCTGGTGTGTCTGAAGACAGCTACAGTGTACTTTGATATAATAAATAAATCATTTAAAAAAATGTTTATGGATGGGTGACTTGCGTGCATGTATGTATGTGCATCACATGCATGCCTGGTGCCTACAAAGGACAGAATGTTCTGGAACTGGTGTTACAATTGTGAGCTTCTATGTTGGTGCTAGAAATTGACCCTGGGTCTTCTGCAAGAACAGCCAATGCCTTAACCACCGAGTATGAGTCCCGTGTACAAATGTTTGGCCTGCGTGTATGTATGTGTGACATGTATGTGTCTGATGGCCGCAGATGCCAGAAGAAGGTATCAGATCCTCTAAATCTAGAGTTATGAATGGTTGTGAGCTGTCGTGTGGGTTCTGGGAACTTGCATGCATATAGAGACATGTGGGCACCCCACACCAGACATGCATGTGCACACACAAAGCATATACATATGTGCTTTGCAAGAGCAATAACTGTTCTTAACCACTGAGTTGTCTTTCTAGACCTCACCCAGCATAATTTTTTTTCTTTCTTTTTTTTTTTTTTTTTTTTTTTTTTTTTTGGCTTTTTTCGAGACAGGGTTTCTCTGTGTAGTCCTGGCTGTCCTGGAACTCACTCTGTAGACCAGGCTGGTCTCGAACTCAGAAATCCGCCTGCCTCTGCCTCCTGAGTGCTGGGATTACAGGCGTGCACCACCACCGCCCGGCCTCAGCTTGTTTTCTTATAGAACTCAAGACCACCAGCCCAGGGATGGCACCACCCACAAGGGGCCCTCCCCCCTTGATCACTAATTGAGAAAATGCCCCACAGCTGGATCTCATGGAGGCACTTCCCCAACTCAAGCTCCTTTCTCTGTGATAACTCCAGCCTATGTCAAGTTGACACACAAAACCAGCCGGTACAAAGAGGAAAAAGCATATTCCTTTAGGCTTTTTTTTTCTTGTGCTTGCTGGGCCCTTCTGGAGAACTGGGTCTAGCCTTGGGCCTCGCCTTTCTGCACGGACCACATGGCTCCCCTGCCCTCAAAGCTTCTGTCCTCCCTTACCTCTCCGAGTCTTTCGAAGGACTCCGTAAGCTAGGTGCTGCTGTTATCATCTTACAGAGGCGGGATGATCCATTACTGGGAATCCAGGTGTTTGGACCGGCGTCCAAAGCTGGATATTCGGGTGTTGGATCACTGAGCCCGGCTTCAGGAGCAGCGGGGGTAGCGGTAACCTTGTTGTGACCGTCTGCAGTCTAAAAGCTTTCTCCGGCCCGGAAAACAGAAACACAAACAACAGGCTATTTTAAGTTTTGGGAGGACTGGTGGGTGGTGGGAGAGGCGATTTATGAACAAAAAGAAGTCTCCTGGAGCGGGAGAGGAGAAGTAATTAGTCTCGAGTGGAATGTGGAAGCAGCGCTCGCTCTTCTGTTTCTTTCTCTCTGGGAAACCATGGACCCTCATTCTCAGGTTCCTCTTTACTCGCCTTCAGCTTCTCCGAGGTGCCCAGAACAGGCCGTTCTCCCACTTTATAACCCTTTTGTTTAAACCTGCAGCCTACCTAGACCTCTAACCTTCAGCTCTAGTCCCCGGAAGGGAGAATCTGGTTGGATATCTTTGAACTGTCTCCGCTTTCTGGTCTAAGCAGTTGTAGCCTTTGGAGCAGGGCTGGGTGGCCCGGTGGCTGTTAGCCTGCTCTCTGGGTGGAGGATCATCGTGGGCTCACAGACTGTTGCAAGGGTACATGTAGACAGCCGCTAGGATTCTCAGTCTTTTGGCTGTACGTGACAAAAATTGGGTTCAAGTTGAGAAAGAAAGAAAAATAAACAACCAACCAAAGGGAATTGATGATCCTAAATAGAAAAGCCAAGAGGTTAGTTTTGGGCATAGCCAGATACACTTTCTCAAAGACACTGTCAGGAACAGACCTTTTGTGTGTGTGTGTGTGTGTGTGCTTCATGCCTAGTGAGACTCTTTCCTGTGGCGACACTATGGCTCTGTCTTACAGTCTCTTGACTTAGCTTCCTCAATGGGAAAGTCATGTCCTCTTCCCAGTAGTTTCAGTTCTGGTTGTATTTGATTGAGCCTCCGGTTCCTGTGACAAACAGACAATTGTCTCTGATTAGCTAGCCTTAGGTCATGTGACAGGCTCAGGGCTGAGGCCACCTAGTCACCTTGAGGAGTGAGTGTGGTGGTTTGAATGAGGATGGACCTCATAGGTTCATATATTTGAGTCCCCAGTTTGTGGAACTGCTTGGGAAGGATGAGGGGGTGTGGTCTTGTGGGAGGAGCTGCATCGCTGGGGGTGGGCTTTGAGATTCCAAGTGTGCTCTCTACCTCCTCCTTGTGGCTGTGACCGCTCAGTTGTCCCTGCTACCTTTACTCCAATCATCACGGACTCTAACCCTCTGAAAACACAAGCCCAATTAACTGTTTCTTTTATAAGTGCCATTGCTCATAGTGTTTTGTCACAGCAAGTGAAACCCTAACTTAAACAGAGGGAGAGATCTTCAAAAGAAAAATAGAATGGCAGGTGGGCCGGAGAGGAGACTCAGTGGTTAAGAGCACTGGCTGCTCTTCCAGAGGACCTGGATTCAATTCCCAGCACCCACATGGTGACTCACAACTGTCTGGCTGGCCTCTGCAGGCACCGGCTGGACCGGGCTGTGAGAAGCCGTTCATTCGTTTATTCAATGTTTGTTTCGTAAGGGTTCTCTGTGTGCCTGGGAGATACAAGACAAGCTTCTTCTTCTTCTCACGAAGCTGAAATTCTGAGTGCTGGACCAACAATCCATGGTTATTGAGTCTGTACTGTGTACAAAACACCTTCCAACCTCATTCCCACCCGACCTCATACACAGAGAGGAAAATGGGGCCTTCCCCTCAAGAAATTTACAATGGCTTATAAGCGTGGGCAGGCACAAGGCCATGAGTTTGATCTTCAGCCCTGATTTTGTTTTAAACTGTATCGAGGCAGGCCAAACAGTAAAACATACTATGAGCAAATGGTGCATGCCCAGTGCCGCAAACGGGCGAGAGGGCTGGGATGAGGAGGAGTCTACGGAAACAAAGATGGTGAGTGTGGGGACTGGAGAGAGGGCTCAGAGGTGAAGAGCACTGACTGCTCTTTCAGTCTGAGTTCAAATCCCAGCAACCACATGGTGGCTCACAACCATCTCTAATGAGATCTGACACCCTCTTCTGGAGTGTCTGAAGACAGTGACAGTGTACTCACGTATAATAAATAAATACCTAAATCTTAAAAAAAAAAAAAAAAAAAAAGGATGATGGGTAAGACATTCACTGGGTGGTTAGTGGGTACTGAGTACTGTGTTCAAAGCTTTCTACGCAGTATCTCATTTAACTCCAATAGCCTATGAGGAAAGTGGCCCACAGAGGCTCAGAGAGGACGTATGACTGGCTCAAGACACAGGGCCAGAGGTCCACGGAGGGAGCACTCAAACTTAGCTCTGTCTGGCTTTAGGGAGAAGAACATTCACCTATTGTGTGGCCCTGGGCAGGGGAGAGAGGAAGGGCAGGAGGTGTGTGCCCTGCACACTCACATGGGGACAGCCAGTAGGACGGCGCAGAGGGAAGAGGCAGTCCCCACCTTTGCGGCCAACGCCTGAACCTGACTCAGTGGTACCAATTGCAAACAGAATGCCCCGTGGGCCAAATATGACAACAGCCGCCACCACCACAAAAGCAACAACGACAACAACAATTACAACAACAACCGGTTAGCCTATCATGTTTAAAAGCAAGAATTAATCCCTGGAATTTAAAAACTGGGGAATTCTACATAAGAAAATCAGACTATCTGACAAGGGCCTGTGTTTCCATGGCAACCATCTGCTAGCACTGAGTGACAACTGCTGCAGATAGCCAAGGCACAGGCTCTCCAGTGCCGCAGTGGCTGCCTGTCCCCCTCACCACTCCTGTGACATTTGAACTGCAGTCATTCTGACCCAGTTTCAGACTCCAGCTTGGGTGGAGCGTGCACCTCTGGTTCCCAACCCTGTGGCCACAGTGGGCAAAGCTTCAGTGAGGTCAACAAGGGGTCTCATGGCACCCCTCCAGCAAGGCCAGGAGAGTCTTCCAATCAGCGCCGCCATGGGCACACAGGGCTGTCACCCCAAGAGCTGTTTATTTCAAGGGAAAGGAAATCAAGGCCCAGAGCCCGCTTATTACCCAAAACATGCAGTTAACCAGGTTCTAGGTCACAAAGGAGGCGTCTACAAAACGGAAACAGTAGGCCTGGAGGGAAGAAGGGAAGATTAACTTATACAAAGTAAAAAAACGTGGTTTTCATGAGCCTGAGAGAACAGGTTAAAAGGTGGGGTTGTTCCTCACCTTGGAAACAGGGACACACAGTCCAATGTCCCCAGGTGCTGGGGTCCTTGCAACCCCAGCACCTGAACTTGGAGGATTGTGACCCCTGGGTCAGCCTGAGGTACATAGTGAGGCTCTGTTTCCAGAAAAGGAGTGGAAGGTCTCGGGAAGTTCAGTTGATAGCGCCACTTGCGTAGCACACACGACAGCCTGTGTCTGTAGATCCCTAGAACTACGTAAGCCAGGCCTGGGGTCACATCAGCCAGGCCTGGGGTCACATCCCAGTACTTAGGAATTGGAAACATAAAGCTCAGAAGTTCAGTCATCCTCAGCCATATTGTGAGTTCAAGGTCAGCCTGGGCTAAAAGAGACCGCGTCTCAGAAAACCAAAACCAGGCCAGCACAAGCCTTTAACTTCAGCATTCAAGAGGCAAAGGCAGACAGATCTCTGGGCGTTCTAGACCAGCCAGGGCTACATGACGAGACGCTGTCTCAAAACAAAAATGAAAAGAAATTTGCAAACTCAAAAGATTGAGAACACAGGAGGGGAGCAGGTCTGGGGAGGAGAAATGGAGCCTGGGTTTGGTGAGTTTTCAGTGATTTGGGCAATATTGAGCTCTCCCGTGCTGGTGCTGTGTCTGGGGTCATTGCAGATAAGGCAACTTGCTAGGAAGCGGCCCTGTGGAGAAAAAGGAGAGCTTGAGATGCAGAGTAAGTCACCACAGGAGGGAAGAGTCAGGGACACAGACTCTGGCTAGTTGTGGGAATCATGGGAGGGCAAGAGGCGGGGACTGGGAGGAACTATGCTTAAAGTTTGGAGCCCAGCGCACACTAGGACCACCAGGGCAGAGTCCTTGCAGAAGGCCAGCAGGGATAGTTTTACAGCGGCAGGGTTTGGTGGCTTACGTCTGTAATAATACCACCTAAAAAGCTGAGGCAGAAGGATTGCTGAGAGTTTAAAGCCAGCCTGGGCTACACAGTGAGACCCTGTCTCAGACACCAAGATAAAGACTGGGGAAAAGGCTCGCTTGGTAATGCGCTTGCTGTTCAAAACCAAGTTCAAAGCCAGAACCCACAGAAAGCAGGGTGTGGTGGCATGTGCCTGTCACCCTGGCCCTGGGGAGGAGGAGACTAGCTGAATTGTAGCTCCAGGTTCAGTGAGAGACTCTGTCCAAAAACAAGATGGAGAGCAATTGATAAAGGCATCCAGCAACCTCTGGCCATGCGCATACAAACCCCAACCCAATAGTAATGATACTAATAATAATAATGACATTGTCCATAGTGCCAAGTGCTTAGAGAAGCCTGATGAGAGGGCGGAGGTGGCCTTTAGGTCTTGACAATTAACAGACCATCGGTGAGTGCGATCAGAGAGCTTAGCTGAGCGGAAACCAAAGAGGCTTGGAAATGAGAGTACCGTGAAGATGAGAGGCAGGGTGTCAATCCTTCCAGCAGTAGGGTACATGGGGTGGAGGGGAGCGTCCAGGAGTCGGAGGCAGGAGGATCTCCACGAGGTTACGGCCAGCCTGCTCGACACAGTGAGTTCCAGCCAGAACTACAAAGTGAGACTCTGTCTTTTAAAAAAAGCAAACCAAAACGAACCAAAGCAGAGTTTACGGCAAACTAGGGGCCAGCGTGGCTGTTGGCTAGAGAGCCAGGTGTCACTGATATCTTACTCCGGGAAGTCCCAGAGCCTGGGAAGGACCCAGGTGTCAGGTGCTGGTTTGCTCATGGTGGTCACAGCGAATGCTCATCGGAGGGGCCTGCAGTGGGAACTGCCCTGTGAGAAGGCTCTAGCCCTGTGGCTGGGTTTTCCCCCTCTGCATTGAGTTTCCTTGATCTCCTGATTATCTTGGGCTGGTTCTGCTGCATGACTCAGGAACTTGAGCAAGCCGAGGTACTAGGTTTCACAGCTGTGGGGGCGGGGAAGCCTGATCTCTCCCGATAACCGGGAAACAGTCATTAGATACTGACAAGAGCACCACTGTTGGGCCCTGGCGTCAGAAAAGCCTCTCTAAGCCTTGATTCCTAAGTAAAATAAAAATAAAGCAAGAATACTATCATCTAGTACAGTGGCTCTCAGCCTATAAGTGGCACTCCCTTCCCCCCGCGTAGACGCATAACCGATATACCGTGTAACAGATACTTACATTATGATTCATAACAGTAGCTAAATTCTAGTTATGAATTAGCAATGAGATAATTTTATGACCGGTGGTCACCACAGCACGAGGAACTGTATTAAAGGGCCGCAGCGTAAGGAAGGTTGAGAACCGCTGCTCTAAGGGCTGTTGAGACATTGTAAACACTGCCAGGAAAAGTTCTGATCTCCGAGGTAAACAGTCACCATCCTCCTTGGAACAGGAGGACGAGTCTGATGCAAGGACTTCCCTGGGACAGCTAGTAAATACCTGGCCAAATCCCACGTCCTGAGCCACTATGCACCCTGCACTTCTAAGGACGTCTCCAGGAGACCCATCCCGTCGAGCCTGTGGTCGGGGTGGGGGGTGGGGGGTGGGGGTGGGGAGTGGGGGCAAGCGGCCCCTCAGATGAGAGTCTAGGGCAAATGGCTAGAAAACAGGGCCCTTGCAAGTAGCTGCTTTTCTGTTGGGAATTCTCCTGGCAAACAAGAGATGAGCTTCTAAGCTGCCCCTGCAGCTCCCTCACTGGAGACCCCTTTCGGTAGCCTCCTCCGCTCGCACGGCTCAGATAAAGAGTCTATTTATTAGCTTCCCCAGAGCGGGTTCTGGAAGCTGGATCTGGCAGGAGGCAGAAGCCAGTCCCCCAGCCGAGCCTCCTCCTTTCGGTCTACCTTCCTTGCCCTTCTCACTGCTATCCCTGAGCCCGGGGCACACGATCACGTTCTTCCTAAACTGTGGAGCAGGGACAGCCCCGCGCGCTGCCTGCCAGCGATCTCCGCACACACTTCCACAGGTTTCTGTGGAATTCAGGCTTCAGTAAACACTTGAGGAGGAGGAAGTGGGCCAAGAAATGAGTGTAAGATTACATCAGGACTGACGCACACCCCGCCCATCCCCCATTCCCCACCCCCCCTCCTGTCTCCTGAGAAGCCCTCCCTCCTTGTGTGGGGCGAGGCACAGATGCAGCCCCTGGAGCAGCCCCAAGCCATTTTTTTTCTCCCGTTGGCCTATGGGAGAGGCTATTGCTGGTGAACAGGGTAATGCTGAGGAGCGGGGCCTTAGATGTAAACTGTATCCTTCATGACCTGGAAGAGGGCTAGCTAACAGCAAGCCGGAGAGGGGGCAGACGTGAAGTGGCCAAAGGAAAGAGTCCAAAAAGGGCCGCGAAGCTGTGTTTTGGAAGTGTCAGCCAGAAGCGAGGCTCCATGCGCGAAACAATAACAACGGTGGTCTCCAGCTTAGTGAATAGCGTGGTCGACTCGGTCGGGGACTCCGTTTCAGAAGCAGCTACCCTCTTGTGTAAGGACCCTGGGCGGTTCATATGGCTTTGTATCTTACTGAATTCCAGCAACAACCGTGGGGATTGGTCTGGTTATAATCAATCATCCTTTTACAAACAGAGGCACGGAAGGGCTAAAGTTCAGAGCTATCTAAGGTTACTAAATTGGGCTTCGGGTAGTCTGGGTTTGGGTCTGGGTCTGTCTGCTGAGTGCGTTTTGTGTTTGTTTTAAAGGGAGGGACTTGCTGCTGAGAATTCCAGGCCAACTTTACACTCATGACCCCTGCCCCGGCCTCCGTAGTCCCAGGAAGCCAGGCAGGCACCGTGAGTGTGGCTATCCCTTAGCTTTGCTGAGCCCACACAGTTAACTCCCACGTGTCTGGCCCTTCCTGAGTTCCTTTCAGTGTAGTTTAGGTTTCCCATCATTCTGTCTCCCTAGGAAGTGAGAGAGCCAGCCTGCAGAGACCTGGTGGCCAGCTGAGGCAGGGTTGCTAGTTCGAGGCTAGCCTGGGATATGCAGTGAGACAGCATCTCAAAATGAAAAATAAAGAGAAGGTGGGGGATATGGCTCAGCTTAGTAATACAGGGCTTGCTAGCAAGCGCTGGGCCTGAAATTCAATTCTAGGTAGAGAGATAGTGATAGAGCCAGCCAACCAGCCAGCCAGCCAGCCAGACATATAGATACATAGGTAGATGGACAGATAGACAGACAGACAGACATAGACAGATGTAGATACATAGATAGATTGATAGATAAATAGATGAACATATAGATAGATACACAGATAGGTAGATAGACATAGATACATAGGTAGATAGATGATAGATAGATGATAGATAGATAGATAGATAGATAGATAGAAAACAAACACCCGTTTTGGTGTCTTTCATGCTGGCTCCTGTCACCCCCAGCTTGGTCCCTGACCAACCACTCCCTTAGCTCTGTGGATCTATTAGCACTTGGCCTGGGGCAGGTTTGAATGAAGAAACATGGATTCCTGGAAGAGCTGCAGATTTGACTCTAGGTCCATTAGGCTCCACCAGAGCGGTTTCCATCCTCTGCCTCCACCCCAGGTCCCTTGGCCAGTGAGGTCCAGTAAAGGGACTGAAAAGCTGGGAGCCCAGAAGCAGGCAAGGGCTATCGGAATCCTTCCCCCCCCCCCCCCGCGTCTCTCCTTCCATTTTCCAGAAGCCAGAGAGAACTAGGAACACTCAACTGTGCCCAGCACCGGCCTTCGCCACTCCCAAGTTAAGGAATGCAAAAGGTGAGGGGTCACCATGGAAACAGCAGTGCCAGGTGTGCTGGTGAATACTTAGTTTTTGCAGCTTGGAGGGGAGGGCCTGCAGTGCCCGGCTGAGGAGCTCCAGGGAGCAGCGGTTCATTTGTCCTCCGTAATAGGACATTACAGGAGACTTTTGCTTTTCATTGCTTCCATTTTCTTCTAAAGTAGAAGGGGGGTGGGGGAACCATTTTCCTTCCTTTCCTGTCCACTCAGAGGAATGCCAGAGGCGTGAGCATTCCCTTCAGAGCTGCCGCTGCTCACAAAGCCCCATCATCGCTTAAATCGCTCTATTTTAAAGGTTTGGGACGAGCTCACCAGATTGATTCCTCCCGCTCCCATCTCGCCTCTCTGTGATCTCTGTGGTCTCTCTGTTTCAGAACCGCATGTCCTCAGAGCAGGACAGCCAGGGTAGACAGACACTCGAGGTCTTCTGTGGTTTGGGAACCGGAGACTGAAGAGGCTTTAGAGAATGCCACGTTCCTGTTCCTCCTGCCTCTGCTGATCACTTTTGTATTTATTTTTGCTCAGGATCTGTTGGAAGGGGTTTGGCTCAAAGATTCTACACTCTGTGTAGCTCCAGGCCTTACTCACTGCAGAGGGAAGACTCATAATCACAAAGACGAGAGAATCTTAGAAGTCCTCTGGCTCAGAGATTCTCCGGCGTTCAGACTTTATCAAAATGGGAAGTTTGTAAAATGAACGGGTGATGAAGAAGGCTGAGGGCTTT
This sequence comes from Apodemus agrarius, assembly GCA_964023405.1. NCBI lineage: Eukaryota > Metazoa > Chordata > Mammalia > Rodentia > Muridae > Apodemus > Apodemus agrarius. The sequence continues at coordinate 26,457,647 of OZ030009.1, read as the reverse complement.
TAGTCGGGACAAACAGACATCATGCAAATACAACTGTCTTTGCGCCAATGATCGTTTTACACTCCTATATTAAAACAGGGAGGAGGACTACATTCTAGTGAGGCGTCCTTAAACAGAAGAAATTTAGCTCACAAATGTACACACTTTAAGCAGAAACATGGTGGTTCGTGCCTGTAATCCTAGCACTTGGAAGATGGCCGAACAACCAGGCTTTCAAAACCATTCTCAGCGACAATGGAATTCACGGCCAGCTGGGTTCTGTGAGGGGACGACAAAATGTGCCATTTTATCAGGTCTTTCTCCTTAGTCCACGCACGAGCTCCAGTCAGAGAGAAGGCAGATGTTAGAAAACTCCTGCTCTGGTTTGCAGCTCTTAAAAACAAACAAACAAACAAACAAACAAAAAAACCATATTTTTAGCCGGGCGGTGGTGGTGCACACCTGTAATCCCAGCACTCTGGGAGGCAGAGGCAGGAGGAGTTCTGAGTTCAAAGGCCAGCCTGGTCTACAGTGTGAGTTCCAGGACAGCCAGGCTATACATACAAACCCTGTCTCAAAAAACCAAAAACCAAAAACCAAAAAACAAAACCAAAAACCAAAAAACCACCACCACCACCAACAACAACAAAAAAACAAAAACAAAAAAACATATTTTTAATTTGTATTTATGTGTACATGTCTGTAGGATGCATTCACATTGTGCAGATGCCTCTGAAGGCCAGAAGAATGCCTCAGGTCCCCAGCTGGCATGGGTGCTGGGAACCAAGGCTGGGTCTCCTCAAAGAGCGGTGCAGACATGCTCATAACCCCTGGACCCTCTCTCCAGCCCCAGTGTCATTCCCTTACCAGCCTCTCTTGCCGATAGTGTTCTTACCTGTTCGGTTACCTCTGGTGGCTGCTGCACCCACTCCCCTTCCTTTGTGTGGAAACCCCAAGCTCCCGAAGTCTTGAGTAAAGGTGCATTTATTTTATTTTATTTTATTTTATTTTATTTTATTTTATTTTATTTTATTTTATTTTATTTTATTTTATTTTGGATTTTGGTCTTTTTGAGACAGGGTTTCTCTGTATAGCCCTGGCTGTCCTGGAACTCACTCTGTAGACCAGGCTGGCCTTGAATTCAGAAACCGCCTGCCTCTGCCTCCCAGAGTGCTGGGATTACAGGCATGTGCCGCCACCGCCCGGCAAAGGTGCATTTTCGGAGATGAGGATGAGTATTTATGAACCATCGTCCAGGCTGAGTCCAGCAACGGCAGCTTCCGCCTCCCAGACACTTTTTTTTTTTTTTTTTTTTTTTTTTAGACAGGGTTTCTCTGTGTAGCCTTGGCTGTCTTGGAACTCTCTGTAGACCAGGCTGGTATCGGAACTTCACAGGGGTCCAGCTGCCTCTGCTCCTGGGTGCTGGGATTAAAGGCAAGACCTCCTCCCCCCTCCCCCCTCCCCCCCCTCGTACCCAGTGTGGGTTGCAGTTGCCCTTTTGTTTTATGATCTCAGGGTGTTGTAATCATCCTGATACATCAATGACAATTTCTTATTAAGCATTTTAAAGCTGGGCGGCGGTGGCGCACGCCTGTAATCCCAGCACTCTGGGAGGCAGAGGCAGGAAGATTTCTGAGTTCGAGGCCAGCCTGGTCTGCAGAGTGAGTTCCAGGACATCCAGGGCTATACAGAGAAACCCTGCCTCTAAAAAACCCAAATCCAAAAAACCAAGAAAAAAAAAAAGGCATTTTAAAATTTCTCTCTCTCTCTCTGTGCATGCTTGTGTGTGTGTGTGTGTGTGTGTGTGTGTGTGTGTACTTTTCCCGTAGCATGCATGTGGAGATCAGAGGACAATTTACAGAAATTGGTTCTTTCTTTCTGCCATATGGTTCTGGCAAGGCACCTCTTAGGCCCAATGTAGGACAGCCAGGGCTACACAGAGAAACCCTGTCTCAGAAAAACAAAAAAACAAAAAACCCCACTGTCTCAAAAAACAAATAAACAAATGATAAAGCAATGAAAAAATTATATATATATATATATATATATATATATACTATATTCCCCAGCTTCTAAAAATATTTCTTTTTAATTGTATATACTTGCGATGGGGTGTGAATGTGGGTACCTGAGAAGGCCAGCGTCTAATGCCTGGAGCTGCTGGAGCTGCAGGTAGTGCGAGCCCTCGGACAGGATCCTGGGACTTGAACTTGGTTCACAGCATGAACTCTTAACCTCCGGGTCATCTCCCCAGCCCCTGCTTCTTCTTTTTATTTTCATTTTACTTATTTTTTTTTAATTTATTGTTTTATGTAAGTACACTGTAGCTGTCTTCAGACACATCAGAAGAGGGCGTCAGATCTCATTATGGATGGTTGTGAGCCACCATGTGGTTGCTGGGATTTGAACTGGAAGAGCAGTCAGTACTCCTAACCGCTGAGCCATCTCTCTAGCCCCATTTCACTTGTTTTTATGTGTTACATGTGTTTCGCCTGCACATGATGTGTGTATGCCTTGCCTGTGGAGAACAGAAGGTATCAAGTCCCCGTGAATTAGAATTACACGTTTGTGAGCCACCACATGGTTGCAAAGAATGGAACTGCATCCTCGAAAGAGCAGCCACTGATCTTAAGTGTTGAACTGTCCATCTCTTCAGTCCCAGCACCCTGCAGGTTTTTGTTTTGTTTTTTTTTTTTTTTTTTTTTTTTTTGTTTGTTTTTTTTGTTTTTGTTTTTGTTTTTGTTTTTTTGGACAGGATTTCTCTGTGTAGCTCTGGCTGTCCTGGAACTCACTTTGTAGAACAGGCTGGCCTCGAACTCAGAAATCGGCCTGCATCTGCCTGCCTCTGCCTCCTAAGTGCTGGGATTATAAGCATGTGCCGCCACCCCCCCACCCCCCCACCACCCCCCCCCCCCGGCTCCCTGCAGGTTCTTAATCTGTGGGTGCTGAACCCACTTGGGGACCTCATAACCGAAGCCATGGGAAATTTGGCAGCAGTAAAATGTTTCTGAATATCCACTGACCAAAAATTAATTCATCATCAAAGGAATCCAGAGGTATTTTGGGGCCATAGTCACACGTGTTGTATTGTACAGCTTCACTATGGCTTTGGTTTGAACATGCGGCCTGGTCGGTGGTGTGCACACAGTCAAGCCATACCACCCCAACCCTTGCCTGAGCCGTCTCCACCCAAATTGGAGATGGATATTATAAACTGCAGTGTTTTACTCTACACACCAAGCTTTCAGTCTTATCAAAGCATAACGGTTCAATTACAGAAAACAAAGACTTACTATTTTCTTATCGTCTTCCCTCAGCTGTGAATATCAAATTAATATATTGTTGGATTGCATTGTGCTAGAATGTTTGACATGAGAAGTTGCTGACTTGAGTTTCATTTAGGAATAAAACAGTCAGGAGAGGAAGCCTGGCAAAGTGGCACATGAGATGTGCTAAGCCCGCTGGTTGAGAATGAGACCACCACCACAGTTTACAGCCACATTTAAAGCAAACATTAATTAAATACTGACCAGGATAGACCTTGGTCAGGTCCATATCTGAGTACCCAGAAAATGGCCACAAGTCACGTTTTGTAAGGGCTCAAAAAGGCAAACTCCATAATTTTCTGCATTTCCCATCAGATCCAATCAGGGACAAACAGGCATCCTGACATACTTCCTGTCCAGGTACCACCCACCCTCGCGAGATCAAGGACATCCAGTGCAGATGGGTCATACAAACTTCCTTATTGTCTCCCATAAACAACCAGCCCCAGCCTTTCAGGAAGTCTCTCTCTTTTGGGCTTATAGGTTAGAGGCATTTTTGTTTCATGAATCTCTTAGGAACAGTAATTAAAACATAACTTTGGCCGGGCGATGGTGGCGTACACCTGTAATCCCAGCACTTGGGAGGCAGAGGCAGGCGGATTTCTGAGTTTGAGGCCAGCCTGGTCTACAAAGTGAGTTCAGGACAGCCAGGGCCACACAGAGAAACTCTGTCTTGAAAAAACAAAACAAAACAAAAAAAACATAACTTTGACTCTCACAGAGGTTTAGGCAGAATCGGGAGGTCCAGGTCATCCTCAACTGCATCATAAGTTTAGGGTCAGCCTGTGCTACATAAGACCCTTGATCTGTCCCTTCTCCCCACATAAGCTTAAACTTTTATGACAGTTCCCCTTTATTTTTATTTTCGTGACTGTGGACCTCTCCCTTCTACTGTTCATGCATGCCCTGGCTCATATGTGGAAGTCGGGACAACCTGTGGGAGTCTGCTTTCTCTTTTTGCTAAGGCCTGGGTAACTGCTGCCTGTCTAGCCAGTCATTTTACACTGTTATTACTATTACAAGGAAACTTTCTCATGCCTGAGTTGATTGAATATTCTGTTTATGTTCTATGCTTTGGTGTTCTTGGAAACCAGTCACAATAGAGGTCAATTAGAATTGCTTTATATAGTTAGCCACAATAAGCTTGGACCCAGACCAAATGCTAGGCAGCATTCCTGCACCTGTGTATGAGCTCTTATAGTTTTTGCCTTTATAAGCTGCCCCTGGGATGGACCATAACATAAGAGAGACACCTGCACCAATATAAGAAGCCATTGGAAATAAGACTTTCATTTTGAGTAGGATTCGAGTAAAATTCTAAGTTCCCAAGACATCCCTGGGAATTGATGTCCTAATTGGCAGAAAGAATCATGTGCATGGATAACTGGCATGCTGGTTGATAAGCTAAGTCATGAGTGTTGAGCTGGAGAGATGGCTCAGTGGTTAAGAGCACTGACTATTCTTCCAGAGGTCCTGAGTTCAATTCCCAGTAACCACATGGTGGCTCCCAACCATCTGTAATGGGATCTGATGCCCTCTCTGGTGTGTCTGAACACAGCTACAGTGTACTCACATACATAAAGTAAATAATATTTTTAAAAAAGAGTCATGGCCGGGCGGTGGTGGCACATGCCTTTAATCCCAGCACTTGGGAGGCAGAGGCAGTCGGATTTCTGAGTTCGAGGCCAGCCTGGTCTACAGAGTGAGTTCCAGGACTGCCAGGTCTACACAGAGAAATCCTGTCAAAAAAAAAAAAAAAAAAAAAAAAGGCATGAATGTTACCCACTACAGTTGAATATCCAGACCAATGGAAACAGGATAAACATACAACGAAGATATATTCTTAAGAAAGTTCCCTATCGGGCTGGAGAGATGCTCAGCGGTTAAGAGCACTGACTGTTCTTCCGAAGGTCCTGAGTTCAAATCCCAGAAACCACATGGTGGCTCACAACCATCTGTAGTGAGATCTGACGCCCTCTTCTGGTGTGTCTGAAGACAGCTACAGTGTACTTACATAAATAAATAAATAAATCTTTTTAAATTAAAAAAAAAAGAAAGTTCCCTCTCCCTAAATTTTGATTGGTGGAATAGCTTAGCAAGATGTTTATGGATTTCAGGCTTAAGAGCACTGTAGAATGCAGACTTGGGCTCACAATCAGTTCCCAAGTCTGATCTGCGGCTCGTATCCATCCATCAGTCCTGGGCTAAATGCTCAATTAGCTATCCTTATCTGACTGGGATCAGCATTTGTGTGGTTTGTAGGGAGTCTCCTGGACCCCAACACTTTCACTGTGTGGGTCTTGGAGGTTAAACTCAGGTCATAAAGTTTAGTGGTAAGCATATCTATCTAGTGAGCCATCTTGCCAGCCTACATGAACTCAAGAATTGGTACCAGAACAGGAATTCTAACAATTTCTGAAATGGTTCTAAACATGCTTTTGTCATTTGCACTATATATTTATCAAAGTGGAGTTCTCAGCCTTGGTGGTTATAGATTCAAAATGTCAGTCTATGTTCTGCACTATCAAATATGCAGTTAAGATTTAATTCTTCAGGCCGGGTGGTGGTGGCGTGCCTTTAATCCCAGCACTTGGGAGGCAGAGGCAGGTGGATTTCTTTTTTTCTTTCTTTCTTTCTTTTTTTTTTTTTTTGTTTTGTTTTTTTGTTTTTGTTTTTTCGAGACAGGGTTTTTCTGTGTAGTCCTGGCTGTCCTGGACTCTGTAGACCAGGCTGGCCTCGAACTCGAGATCCACCTGCCTCTGCCTCCCAGCTTCCCAAGTGCTGGGATTAAAGGCATCTGCCACCACCGCCCGGCTTGGCAGGCAGATTTCTGAGTTCAAGGCCAGCCTGGTCTACAAAGTGAGTTCCAGGACAGCCAGAACTATACAGAGAAACCCTGTCTCAAAAAAACCAAAACAAAACAAAAAAAAAAGATTTAATTCTTCATGTAAAAATAAATAAGCACCTCCATCTCATTGATATACAAGTTTGCTATAATCTCAAATAAATGATATTATATGTATACCAAATATTATTTTTAAAGATTTATTTATGTATGAATGCTCTATCTGCATGCCAGAAGAGGACATCAGATCACATTATAGATGGTTGTGAGTCACCATGTCATTGCTGGGAATTGAACTCAAGACCTCTGAAAGAGCAGCCAGATCTTAACTGCTGAGCCATCTTTCCAGCCCCCCATTTTTTCAATTTATTTATTTTATTTATATGAGTACACTGTAGCTGTCTGTCACACCAGAAGAGGGCATCAGATCGGATACCATTATAGATGGTTGTGATACACACACACACACACACACACACACACACACACACACAGAGAGAGAGAGAGAGAGAGAGAGAGAGAGAGAGAGAGAGAACAGAGACAGAGAAAGACAGAGAGAGACAGAGACAGGGTCTCTATTCTATGTAGCTCTGGCTGTCCTGGAACTTGCTCTGTAGACCAGGCTGGCCTTGAACTCAGAGATCTACCTGCCTCTGCCTCCCAAGTGCTGGAATTTAAGGTGTATGCCAACATTGCCCAGCTAAAAAACAATATTTTTGCTTTTGGATTTTTGGACAGGATGTCATATAGCTCAGACCGGCCTCAAACTTCCTCTGTAGTACAGGATGACTTTTAGTTCCTAATCCTCTGTTTTTACCTCCAGAGGGTTAGATACCAGGTGCACCCCTCCACGCCCAGTTTTAGGTGCTGCTGGAGGTGGAACCCAGGGCTTTCTGCATGCTAGGTAAGTACTCTACCAGCTGAGCTACAAGCCCAGTCTGTAAAATAAACATTTGTTTCTGCTTTGTTTTTTCCCAGAGACAAAATCTCTCTGAAGTCCTGGCTGTCCTGGAACGTGATCGCTCTGTAGGCCAGGGTGGCCTCAAACAGAGGCCTCACAGAGATCTGCCTGCCTTTGCCTTCCAAGTACTGGGATTATTAAAGGCGGGCACCACCACCGCCCAGCAAAATAAACTTCCTTATAACTTTCTGTAAGTGTATGATTTGAATATCTATTTTAAGTTTATTTTGTTTGGTTGGTTTTTGAGACAGGGTTTTCCTGTGTAGACCAGGCTGGCCTCGAACTTGAGAGCTTGGTCTGCCGCTGCCTTGCACACGCTGTCATAACCCAGCTGCCACGTTATACATGTATGTACCTAGCAATAGTCATGTGGAAAAGTCCGCCGGAAACAGTTCAGAAGCTCTGGTGTGTGTAATTGTGTAATGTGTTTTATGTGATTTTGATAAGAAACTGGCTTTTATACCAGGGCATTTAGTATATGATGAAAATTATAATGGATAAAATATTTTGTTTGAAAAGGAAGTTTCTCTTGGTAGTTCCAAGATGTTTGTGCAAAGTGTGTTGCAGTACTGCTTGTGATAGCAAAAAATTGGCAATAACCCAACTACCAATCAATAGGGAACCTGCTCACTCCAGCTCAGTCACGTTCTGTAGGCAACAAAGTTGACCTGGATGCACTGACATGGAAAACTGCTATTTCTCTCTCTCTCTCTCTCTCTCTCTCTCTCTCTCTCTCTCACACACACACACACACACACACACACACACACACACACAGATTGTTATCCAATTGTTGATAGTGTCTTTTTCTCTAGGTCAGAATAAATTTTCAAGGATCTTTTACATTATTAAACATTCCTCTCTCAGTAATGATAGTAATTACAGGAGGAAGAGGGGGAGGAGGGAGAGGAGGAGGAAGCAGCAGCAGCAGCATGTCTTCTTAAGTGCAATGAGACACATCTACAGTCCCAGGTACCTAAAAGGCTGAGACAGGAGGGTCACAAATTGGAGGCTAGGCTAGCCTGAACAACACCAAGATCCTGTTTCAAACAAATTCCCCCAAAACATCAATAGAAGAAAGGTTTTCCACCACTAAGATGAATTGAATCCCTTTGCCTAAAGTCCCCTCCCTATTAATTTTGTGTCAGGCCCTCAATATCTCTTGATCTAAGGACCTCCTTTTTTTGGGGGGGAGGGTCTTTAAAAAATATTTATTTTGAGCTGGGCAGTGGTGGCACACACCTTTAATCCCAGCCTTTGGGAGGCAGAGTCAGGCAGATTTCTGAGTTCCAGGCCAGCCTGGTCTACAGAGTGAGTTCCAGGACAGCCAGGGCTCTACAGAGAAACCCTGTCCTGAAAAACAAAAACAAACAAAAAAATTATTTTTTGTTGTTTGCTGTCATGTTGGTGCTGGGAAATGAACCCAGGTCCTCTGAAAGCGCGACAAGCACTCTTAACTACCGAGTCATCTCTGCAAAACACACACACACACACACACACACACACACACACACACACAGAGAGAGAGAGAGAGAGAGAGAGAGAGAGAGAGAGAGAGAGAGAGTCAGAGGCATCAGAGCCCCCTGGAGCTCACAGCAGGCTGACATGGGTACTGGGAACTGGAGTCAGGTTACCTGGAGAACAGAAATGCTCAACCACAAAGCCACCTCTGCAGCCCAGTTCACCTGGGCCCTTACAAGGAACCCTTATACCCAAAGACTTCTGAGGGCCTTTCCGATATGAATTCAGGAGAGTTGATAGTTCTGGTCATTACCAAAGTGTGTGCTTAGGGGTGGGGAAGATTTGGTATTCACTCTCATTAAGTGAAAATGGTTGAGGAGAGCCAGTTTTTGTCTCTTGTGATAAGTGCACTAGAAGAAAAGATGGCTTGCCAGTTTGGACTTTAAACCAAGAAAGAATCCTACAGTTGTGCAGTCCCCGTGCGTGTACACTTAACACTGGGTAGGGGACACCTTGGGAGCAGAGGGAGGGATGAACTGACAGTTTCACGGTAGCATCTTCAGAAATGCAACAGAAGTTGAGTAGGGCGGGTGTTGGGCTGGGTGCCATGGTGGGCGCTGTGGCTGGACATGGGTGCTGGAGATGTCAGCTAGGCACGGGCACCGGGAGGGAGGCAGCCGTCTCAGGTTAGCAGTCTGACCTTGACTGCCTTGCTTCACCTGGTGCTTTGAGGTCTCAGGGTGTAAGAACAAGAACATGATCCGGACAGGGAGCACATATTAAAGATTTACAGGAGCACTGATAATCTCCAAGCACTCAGGAAGAGGTTCCTCTAGCAAAGCGATTGTATTCATTTGAAGCTGAGGTCCAAAGCAAAGATAGATAACTACACAGTGGCTGAGGTGTAGGGCTGTGGTAAAATATGCACTGGGCTGACTTTCTTTGAGTTGACTAAAAGGTAAGCATAGGAGGGACCTCACTGGGCGGCGGCGGCACACTCCTTTAATCCCAGCACTTGGGAGGCAGAGGCAGGCAGATTTCTGAGTTCGAGGCCAGCCTGGTCTACAGAGTGAGTTCCAGGACAGCCAGGGCTACACAGAGAAACCCTGTCTCAAAACACCAAAACCAAAACCAAAACCAAAACAAAACAAAAAAAAAAAAAAAAAAAAAAGAATAGGAGGGACCTCAAGACTGCTCAGTAGTAATGTCACTTGCAGTTAAGCCTGGTGACCTGAGTTTGATTGGGGGTTTGGGGAGGGGTCCCACATGTTGGAAGGAGAGAATAGACAACCGCTGGTCACCATGAACTCTGTAGCACTCTGGCCCATTTCTCCCGGCAAAATAAATAAATGTTAACTTTTGAAAGGTAAGAATAAGACCCAGCTTAGTGGTTAAGAGCACTTAAGTGGTGATCCAGAGGACCTGAGTTAAATTCTCAGCACCCACAGCCAAGAGGTTCACAACTGCCTGTAACTTCAACTCCAGGGGCACCTAAGCCTAGGGCTTTGTAGAGCCACTGCACACTCAGCACACACACACACACACACACACACACACACACACACACTTTTTTAAAAAAAAAAGAACAGGAACAATGGTGTGAAATGATGGTAATACCTCCCATCGTCCTATGGGTGGTATTAAAGTTAATATATCTACAATGCCTGGAGTACTGGTGGCACATGCCTTCAATCCCTGCACTTGGGAGACAGAAGCAGGTAGTTCTTTGTGAATTACAGTCCAGTCAAGGCTACAGAGTGGAAACTGTCTCAAACAAGTGTGAAATAGTGGCGCACACATTTAGTCCCAGCACTCAAGAGGCAGAGGCAGGCAGATCTCTGTAAGCTCAAGTCCTTTCTGGTCTACATAGTGAGTTCCAGGACAACCAGAATTACATAGTGAGCCTGTTTTAAAACAACAAACATCCCAAATTAATTCATATATAAAATGTTTGGAGTAACAGAACCTTGACATTCAGTAAGTGTTTAATAAGAGTTGCTTTGAACTACTACTTCCGAGTCCATTGTGGATGTAGAGAGACGAGCTGATCCCAACAGTTCCACATTCAGTTATTAATAAATCTTTTGACATTTTCCTGTTGCCAAATAGGGAAAGCGAGTCACAAAGCATCAGACAATGCTGTGAGTTGAACCCAAGAGGACAGATATCAGCGCAGGGTCTATGGCTGGTTCTCAGGACCTTCCTGGACAGATCAGGCCCTCTCTGGGCCTCAGTTGCCCTATCTTTAAAACAAAACGGGAGTCTGAGCCTCATGTCTCAAGTTTTTCCCCCTTTCCCCAGTTCTTAAAACCATTTTTATCTTCTCTAGAGGAAATCCAGTTACACCTGACCCCAGAGACGGACACCTAGATTGCAGACTGCCCAGGGAACAGAGATGGCGCGTGTACTGTCCGCCCCTTCGGGTGCGATGCGGGTTCCAGCCGAAGATTTCCAGCTCCAACTGGCACCAGGACCACGAATTGTCACCTAGAATCTACAGCTCCTCTTCCTTCCCGCTGGGCTCCCTCAAAGCCAGGAGCACAGGGAAGGGAGCTGTGAGCACGCCACCGGGTGTGCTTCTGACACCCGGGCCCCAAGGCTTCCTGTACCCGCGGATCTGCAGGGCGGGGGTGGGGGAGAGCCGGTTCTGCAGAGGACTGGAAGCGGCGCCCTGCCCCCCACCCCCCCCTCCCGTTCTTCACCCCAGTGAAAGAGGGCTGTAAAATTCCGGAAGAGAGATTAGAGGCAGGGGATGGGTGGGGCGGTGAATCAGTACATTCCTTCCAACCCCTGCCTCCTCCTCCTCTTGGGCTATCACTCTTTGGAGGGTAGGGCCATTTTCTCATAGCTTTTTCTGTTAACTGCTTCACTGGCTGCGTCTGGACGTACTGAGGCAAACCTAGGCGGGAATTTCCCACGTTCATCTGAGCTTTGTAGAGCCTCCTTAGCTTAATTTGCAGCTCATGACCTATTTAGTTTGGGGCCCGAAGAGTTTCAGCTGTGGCTTTCAACTTGGTCCTTCCTGTAAGTCTGTGGGCGCATTTACCAGTCGTAGCTCCTAGCACGGTGTCAAATTGCCCTGAGGTTCCTATAAACACATATTTAGAGTTAGAGGCAGGGACATCTGGGCTCAGAAAGGATAGGTAACTTTCACCTGGTCCCACGGTGGTGGAGCCTGGAATAACCTCAGCTGGCTTGGTTGCTGTATTTCCCACCACGCCCAGTTACTTCCTTTCCTTGAGGTCACTGAAAGACAAAGCCTGTTTGTAAAAGGGGTAGAAAAGTCACAAAGGACAGAGCACTGCCACAGTGCCAGATACTCTAAATATGGTGTCTTTAATGTCTAGGTTTTCCACAGCTAGAACGGAATAGATGTGACCACCGCGCTCTGTATAGAAGAGGAGGCTTTAGCGGTCGGGAATTTTACGATTCAAGGGCTAAAATCTTTTTATGTCCAGTTATAGTGTGAAGTCTCTGTAGCTGGTCCTTTGCTACTTTGTGGGTTCTTCTTCCTTCCAACTTTCTCTACCCTCTTAACCCCCAGCAGCAGATAAAAGAGGTGTCTTAGTCAGGGTTTTTATTCCTGAACAAACATCATGACCAAGAAGCAAGTTGGGGAGGAAAGGGTTTATTCAGTTTACACTTCCACACAGCTGTTCATCACCAAAGGAAGTCAGGACTGGAACTCAAGCAGGTCAGGAAGCAGGAGCTGATCAAGAGGCCATGGAGGGATGTTCATTACTGGCTTGCTTCTCCTGGCTTGCTCAGCCTGCTCTCTTATAGAACCCAAGACTATCAGCTCAGGGATGGCACCACCCACAGGGGGTCCTCCTCCCTGGATCACTAATTGAGAAAATGCCCCACAGCTGGATCTCATGGAGCCACTTTCCCAATTGAAGCTCCTTTCTCTGTGATAACTCCAGCCTGTGTCAAGTTGACACATAAAACCAGCCAGTACAAGAGGGGAAAAAAAAAAAAAGGAGAGGAAAAGAAAGAGATCTCTGAATAAAATCAGGGGTCTGACTGAACAGGGGTGACATTATCATTAGACTACTTCCTGCTGATTAGGGCCATCGAGTTCTTTGGGGAAAAATTTGATCTTCACAGTCAGGATATCTAATTTCTTCTTATTTCTTCTTTGCATGACTAACAGCAAATAACAATCCACCAACTTCTCTGGGCGCTAGCATTTATATACCCTCTGAGAGGTACCCAGAATTCCAAACATGCAATCATAGAAACTTTCTCGCTGATAAGTGGATATTAGTCCAAAAGCTCGGAATACCCAAGATACAACTCACAGACCACATGAAGCTCAAGAAGAAGGAAGATCAAAGTGTGGATACTTTGATCCTTATTGGAAAGTGGGTCAAAATACCCATGGCTCACAGGTAACCAATAGACTGAGCATAGGGTCCCCAATGGAGCAGCTAGAGAGAGGACCCAAGGAGCTGAAGAGGTTTGCAGTCCTGCAGGAGGAACAATACTATGTACCAACCAGTACCCGCAGAGCTCCCAGGGACTAAACCACCAACCAGAGTACACATGGAGGGACCCATGGCTCTAGCTACATATGTAGCAGAAGATGACCATTTCAGACATCAATGAGAGGAGAGGCCATTGGCCCTGTGAAGGCTTGATTCCCCAGAATAGGGAAATGTAAGTCAGGAAATTGGGTGGGGGTGGGGGGTTGAGCAGGGGGAGGAGGGATGGGATAGGGGGTTTTCAGAGGGGTAATTCTGAAAGGGGATACCATTTGAAATGTAAATAAAGCAGAAAAGTAAAAAAACAAAACACAAAACAAAACAAAACAAGAAACTTTCTACAGCTGGCGAAACTATGCCCTGCCAGAGCATAAGGCAAATCATAGTTGTTGTGAACCATCTGGAGCAGCCCCAAATCCCACACCTGGGATTAAAACAAAAACACATTCCTGTAATATTTCTGTGTTCTTCAGAGAAACCAAACCTCCAAAATTCTCACTATAAGTCTGTCCTCTTTTTGAAACCTTAGGGGTAAGACAAGGTCTCACACCGTAGCCCAGGCTGTGCTAGAACTCACTATGTAGCCTTCAAACCTATGACCTTTTTTTAAATTTTTACTTTTTTTTTTTCTATGTTGCTGGAAACTAAACCCAGCGACTTGTGCTAAGCAAGTGCTTTAATGTTGAGCTCCAACCCTGTCTGATTGTTTTAGTGATGGAGTGTCACTATGTTAACTAGGTTGGTCTGAAACTTCTGGTCTCAAGGACCTTCCAGAGTCAGCCACCCAAGCAGATGAAACTACAGGCCCACAATCATTTCTGCCCAATAGATCCTGTAGTGTGTGTGTGTGTGTGTGTGTGTGTGTGTGTGTGTGTAGGTCAGAAATCACTATTGGGTGTCTTCCTTAGTTGCCCTCCATCTTATTTTTTGAGAGAGGACCTCTCACCAAAAAATTGCTTGGCCCAGCCGGGCGGTGGTGGCGCACGCCTTTAATCCCAGCACTTGGGAGGCAGAGGCAGGCGGATTTCTGAGTTCGAGGCCAGTCTGGTCTACAGAGTGAGTTCCAGGACAGCCAGGACTACACAGAGAAACCCTGTCTCGAAAAAAAACCAAAAAAAAAAAAAAAAAAAAATTGCTTGGCCAGGAAGTCCAAGCAATTCCGTGTGTGCCCTTGAAGTGCTGGGATCACTGATACTGCTGCCCCATCTGTGAGAGTACTTCCGATTCTAACTCAGGTTTTTGTTTGTTTGTTTTTTGTTTGTTTGTTTGTTTGTTTGTTTTTGGTTTTTAGAGACAGGGTTTTTCTGTGTAGTCCTGACTGTCCTGGAATTCACTCTGTAGACCAGGCTGACCTCGAACTCAGAAATCCGCCCGCCTCTGCCTCCCAAGTGCTGGGATTAAAGGCGTGCGCCACCATGCCTTTGCTTCTAACTCAGGTTCTTAATCTTGGTGGCAAGCACTTTACCAACTGAGTTGATGGTTCAGTCATGTCTGAGACAGACTCTCCATAGCCCTGGGTATGTAAAAGCAGCTTTTAATTTCTCAGATGTAATTGACCCTGAGACTTACTGCTGAATAAGCTCACCATTTCTAGCTCTTTCTGAATTCTGGCTGGCTGATTCAATTCAGCTGTTTAGGCTCAAACTCTTCTCCGTGATGACTGGTTCAAACTGGGTTCTCTTGGCTTCTGACGGAATCGCTCTGCTTGGCATTAAACTAACTCTGGCAATCTGTTCTAATCTCCTGGCTCCTTCTCATTCCCTGACTCATTCTGTCTTCACATGCAACCTGGCTCTATAAAATTGTCCCAGTAAAAACTGCCTTCTCTCTCTCTCTCTCTCTCTCTCTCTCTCTCTCTCTCTCTCTCTCTCTCTAATGCTCTCCTCCTGTCTGTTCTGTTCTCATGAGAGTTGAGCATATCCTTTCTCTGACTCATTCTGTCAAATCTTCCTCTGATTTGCCACTTTGCCCCCCCAATTAGACATCACTTTCAAACATGGCTGCTTCCTTCTACAAACTGACCTTACCTACATTGTTTGAGATTAAAGGTATATGCTAAGGACACGTCTGCATTCCAGCCAGATAATCCTGTAATCCAGGGCTGGAGCTGGATCATATCTTTGGATGTGATCCTTTGCCAGAACAGCCCTGTTGCTGGATTAAATTTCCTCTACCAGGTGACCTGGTATTTGGTATATTAACCAGGCCAGTCTCAAACTTGTAGCAATTCCTGTGGTAAATCTGGCACTCTGTTAGTCTGCCTATCAGTGACTGCATGGCAGCAGTTTATGTCATCACCCGATGATGTCACATGTGGTATATTTCCATTGTTGATTCAAGTTGTGTGTCAACACTCACCCCTTTAAAAAATTCCGGCCACCCCAGATTGTTCTGTCTTGTTCATTCTCTCCTAGTCTATCTTGTCTGTCTGACTCTCTCATGTTTCCACTCCCAGATGGTCTTTTGCTCTTCCCCCTTCCCTAACAAGACTCTTGTGCTAGATCTATTGTGTGGCATGATTTCTTAGCAGTGTGCCTTGCCCCCAACCTACCAGTGTACCCCTGTTGTTTTATCTTAACAATCCTCCCAAGTGTTCTTAGTGTTGAGGTTGCAAATAAATGAAAATAAGAAATAAAAAAGGAAAGGACATGACTGCTTGGAATATGGTGGAGGAGAAGGTCTAATGCAGATTCGTGAGAGAGTATAACCAGAGGCAGGGGCATTTGGGAGAGTTCAGAGTGACCGTAATGTGAGCTAGGCCATGTGTGGAGAGGTGGGAGGGAAGAGAGGGAAGGACCAGTCAACCAAGACAGATAGCCTGGGCCAAGAGACTGGCCAAGGGTAGAAAAGCTTGCCCACAAAAAGGGTAGACCAGGGCCGGGCATGGTGGCGCTTGCCTGTAATCCCAGTGCTTGGGAGGCAGAGGCAGGCGGATTTCTGAGTTCGAGGCCAGCCTGGTCTACAAAGTGAGTTCCAGGACAGCCAGAGAAACCCTGTCTTGAAAAACCAAAACCAAAACCAAAAACAAAAACAAAAACAAAAACAACAACAACAACAACAAAAAGGGTAGACCAGACAAAAAAGCCAAAAGGGACCAGCATAACAAAATGGCTGGATTATATGGGGAAGGGCAGCTGGGGGCAGGACAGCCTAGCCCTTGGGCTGGGAAAGTTTAGGGAAGGGGGATGAGGTATGTTGGCCTAGTGGGCCCTGTAACAGGTAGGGACTGGAGGATGCTCAAAGAACCTAGTAGCCAGTGTCCACTCTGGCATATTAATAGATACTTCAGCTATCCCTAACAGCCAAATGTCACCATACCTAGCTTGAGAGCCTATATGTATTTTTGTTTGTCTATTTTTGTTTTGAAACAGGGTTTCTCTGTATAGCCCTGGCTGTCCTGGAACTCACTCTGTAGACCAGGCTGGCCTCACACTCCCAGAAATCTGCCTGCTTCTGCCCAATGGGATGGGATTAAAGGTGTATGCCACCACTACCAGGCCATGATAGCCTGTAATTTTTAATTAAACTCTATAATGCCTATAGAATCATATTCCATATTAGTTATGCTACAGTGCCAAGTGCCATTCTAATATTAATTAGCATTATAAAACACCAGGAGTCCAGTAGAGTATATATGTTCCAGGCTCAAAAAAGCTTCTTTTTAAAGCATTATGCCCCCTCTTTTAATTTTCACCTATTCCCCCCCACCACCACCATGGGGGAAAATTGACCCAGGGATTTACGCATGCTAGGAAATGCTTTACTATTGAGCTATAATCCCAGTCCTGTTTAATTATTAATAATGGCATGTCACTAAATGAGAAGTTACCTTTTCTTTTTTGTCTTTTTTGTTTTTTGTTTGTTTGTTTTTGTTTTTCGAGACAGGGTTTCTCTGTGTAGTCCTGGCTGTCCTGGAACTCACTCTGTAGACCAGGCTGGCCTCGAACTCAGAAATCCCCCTGCCTCTGCCTCCCAAGTGCTGGGATTACAGGTGTGTACCACCATGCCCGGCTGTCTTTTTTGTTTTTGAGACACGGTTTCTCTGTGTAGCCCTGGCTGTCCTGGAACTCACTCTGTAGACCAGGCTGGCCTTGAATTCAGAAATCCCCCTGCCTCTGCCTCCCAAGTGCTGGGATTAAAGGTGTGCACCACCACCGTCATCTGGAGAAAAGTTACCTCTTCATTGTGTGTGTGTGTGCCAGTAAGCATAGAGGCCAGAGGGATGTCATTCCTTAAGAGCCACCCACCCTGGCTTTGTGGTGTGTGTTGAAGACAGGGTCTCACTAGCTTTGCCTGTCCTGGAACTCACTCTGTAGACCAGGCTGAGCTCACAGAAATCTGCCCGCCTCTGCCTTCCAAGTCCTGGGGTTTAAAGGTATGGCCACCACACCTGGGTACCTTATCGGGGTCTTCACTGGCCTGGAGCCCTCATCAGGCCAGTCAGGGAGCAACAGGGACACACCTGCCCACTTCCTCAGTGCTTGGATTTCAAGTGCTCATCAGCACATTGTTTTTTATTTGTTTGTTTGTTTTTTGTTTGTTTGTTTTTCCATGTGAATTCTGGGACTTGAACTCAGGCCCTCAGCTTGAGGCGAGTACTTCATACACCATGGGCTAGCTGCTTAGCACCACCTCTTCGTTTTGTAGAAGGGGAAACTGACACTCTGAAACTTGAAGTAAGGTTCTAAGGAGTCTTAGTTTGCCTGCTATTGCTGTGATAGATACTGTGACCAAAAGGGACCCGGGGAGGAAAGGATTCATTTCACCTTTCAGCTTGTAACCCATCTCAAAGGAAAGGCGGGCAGGACCCTGGAGGCTGGAACTGAAGGAGAGGGCATAGAAGTCACTCACTGGCTGGCTCGAAGGGGCTCTAGCCAGCAAAAGCATGGCAAACGTGGATCTGGTGGGCCTTGCCTTTCTTCCTCATATCCTCTGCCTTGTTAAAAACTGATAGATTGCGTTCCTAAGACTAGACATCACGGTCTATTCCCTTATTTCTTATTTATCCACTTCTTCCTCTTGAGGCTGACTGCAAAGGTCCAGCTACCAAAGTGTTGAAGTCCAGTGATCAAAAGCTCCCTTTGGCTCACCTAATTAACATGCCAATTAAACACCTCATCCTAACACAGAGTTTCCCCTGTACCTTTATGAACTGCCATTGGCCAATGGGCCATGTCTGTCTCTTCTCTATTCAGAGGCAGTCCTTTGTCATGTTGTCTTGTATCCGGTGTTCCCCCACACCACACACACACACACACACACACACACACACACACACTAACCCTCCTCCTTTATCCTATATCTCCTGTTTTTGTCTCTTATTCCCTGACCCTTGTCTCTGGGGCAAATGAACCTCCTTGGGGCTGAGACCTTGGTCTTGGGATGTCCTCAGCCAGTATTGATCTCTTTTATTGCTCCCCATGGCTTGCTCAGCTTGTTATCTTACATATCCTAGGATCATCTGTCCAGGGGTTGGCGCCACCCATAGTGGTCCAGGCCCTCCCACATCAATCATTAATCAAGAGACTGCCCTACAGACTTGCCTGTGGGCCATTCTTTTTTGTTGTTGTTGTTTTGTTTTGTTTTTGTTTTTTTGTTTTTTGTTTTTGGATTTGGTTTTTTCGAGACAGGGTTTCTCTGTAGAGCTCTGGCTATCCTGGAACTTCCTCTGCAGACCAGGCTGGTCTCGAACTCAGAAATCCACCTGCCTCTGCCTCCCAAATGCTGGGATTACAGGCGTGCGTCACCACCGCCCGGCCCTGTGGGCCGTTCTAATGGTGGCATCTTCTCATCTAAAGCTCTCTCTTCCCAAATTACTCTGACTTGTTCCAAGTTGAAAAGAAAAAAAAAAAATTAATCAGGACACAAGGTTACATAGCAGCAACTTGGTGGCCACACAATGATGCCAAGTAAGAGAGCATACAATCACAGAATGGGAGCCAGGGACCTGGGCTGTGTGCCAACCCTAGCACCTCAGTTTCTTTGCCATAACCCCATTCCTTCGTTGGTGCTGCCCTGTACGGCAGGCCCACAGCGCTTCTGCTTCCAAGGAGGTCATGCTCTGGAAAGCCAGCCAGGACCACTGCCAGCTTAGCCTCACATGGGTGCTGGGAGGATTAATAAGCTAATGGCACTTGGACTGCTCCAGCAATGGCCCTGGATAAACCCAGGGCACTTACGTGTGAAACTCCCTGCCAAGGTGGTTTGTGCTTAATAAGGCCCCTGCAGCCCAGTTCCTGATCTGTTTATGGTGAGGAGGAAGTACAACTGCCTTGTAACCTTTTCTGGCAAAACTAGATTTTACCTCTTCACTGGCTGAAGGATAAGGCAAAGTGATGATGACCCTGTGACCTCTTAAAGGTGGGTGCCCAAGGTCTCAGAAGGCCTTCCAGAGCACTCTGAGGGACACCAGTGTGACGGAAGTCAGAGACTAACACGATTATCTGGGCCCCAGAGGCAGACAAACCTGGGCCAAGTTCTGCTTCTGACATTTCATTTCTCTGAGCCTCTATTCTCTTTTAAAATGAGTTAATAATACCTTCTTCACAGGGTTATTTAGAAGCATAAATCTGGTAATTTATTTAAAAGCACCTTGCCCAGAGCTTGGAATAGAGTAGATGCTTTTTAAAAATGGCCATTAGTGTAGGTGTTACTGCTATCCTTATGTTGTTATGTTATTTACTGATATTTTAGGGCCAGGCTGAGAGCCAGATGGTGCGAAATTCATTCAGCTATCTACTAGTTTGCCCTAGTAGACCCGTCCAGCAGACGAGAATCATGAAAACAGGCATTTATAGCATGTTGTGCATACTAAGGTAGGATGTGCATAAGGTGTTTTGAGGCCATAAAGAAAGCATCTGTAAAGGCCGGGCGGTGGTGGTGCACGCCTGTAATCCCAGCACTTGGGAGGCAGAGGCAGGCAGATTTCTGAGTTCGAGGCCAGCCTGGTCTACAAAGTGAGTTCCAGGACAGCAGGAGCTACACAGAGAAACCCTGTCTCAAAAACAAACAAACAAACAAACAAACAAACAAACGAAAGCGTCTGTAACCAGGAAATACAGCAAAAGTTCTGCCGGGTGGTTAGTTCCTCCTCTCCAGTCTGTCCTTGGAGAAAACACTGCCTGACAGAAGGCTGGGAGAATAATGCAGGCAGCCCTTGAGCGTTCACACCCTCTGCCGCGGGCCTTGATTCTAATCTGCTGTCTCTCTTGCTCCTCAAGGCCTTTTAACTCCCACACAGCAAGGCCAAGCAGCCATGCCCTAAAATATCCGGTCTCCTGCGCTCTCCGCCGTGGCTGGAGGAGGCTGAGTCATTAGATCTTTCCTTCTAAAACTAAGTTCTAATGGACAGCTTCTGGTCAGGAGCGCTGCTCCAGGTCTGCCTTGTGGGAAAGGGCTAATGATCACTGTGACCGCTGCATTTCCTCACAGGGCAAGGGCTGGACAAAGGCGACGGGGAGCAACCGTTCCAGCCGCATTGTCATTTCCTTGTAAGTGTCAATCCCGGGTGGGTGAGTCCTAGGCCAGATAGTGAGCACACACTTTTCTGTTCACTCCCATCTTGGGGGAAATCTAACCCGCTTCTCAGGTCAGCCTCCAGAGCCTTTTCCTGCTCCATTTGGCAACAGCCCAAACCAGTCTCCCAACTCACTGGATAACCACATTTTCCAAACTAGAATTTAGGATGCATGAGCTGGCTTATAATTTCTGGCCAGGTTCCAAATGCAAAAGGCAAAAACAAACAAAAAACAAACAAAACAAAACAAAACAAAACCCTCTTTCCATTAGAGAATCTCTAAGATAATTTTCAACATTGTTAAAATGGACATCTATGAGACAATCTTGACATCCAACCCAAACTTTTTTTTTTTTTGAGGTCCCAAGAATTGAATTAGGGCCTCACATGCAAGGCAAGCTTTTACCAGAGTTATAGTCCCAGTTTCAAATCCAGAGTTGCTTTCTTTCTGTAGACCAGGCTGGCCTTGAACTTGGAGGACTGGCATTAAAGGCATATGCCACCACCTCCCGGCTTTTTTTGTTTTTTTAAATCACGATCATTCTTCATACTTTATATAGGTAATAAAGAGTGTGAAGACAGTATTCCGCTTAGTAGTTGAGAATACCTAGGAAAAAGACTTGTTCCTTAATTCTGCATTTCCGTATGTAAAGGGTCTGTGTATTGCTAGCCGCGTGGGGGGGGGGGGTCTGGGGAGCAGGGCAGAGACCCTTCGCAGAGATGTACGCGTCGTTCGAGGCCTCCAAGAAGAGCAGCCAAGTATAAGGTACTCGGTTCCCCAACTTCTGAGCTGGAAATCCCCGAGCTCAGATCTCGGTTGCCGCCCAGTCCCAGTCACAGCGGGATCTGGCTCGAGGCGCCTCCCGGGATCTGGAATCCGCCCGCGACCTTACGGGTCACTGGGTGGCCAGAGGCTCTAATTTAGACCCAGGTGCGGATGGGCGAAACGCAGCGTGGGCGGGCGCTTTCCTCGGCCACGTTCGTCACCCCGCTACCCCCACCGCGCGCCGGTCACATGTACGCGCCTTCCGTCGCCCCCAGTGCCGAGCGCATTAAACCACGCGGAGGCGGAGCGCGGGAGGCGCCCAGGGCAGTGGGTCAAAGCTCCCTAGGCTGAGAGGGCGGGGCCAGCCGCCGCGAGCCGCCGGTAGCCAATCATCGGTTCCGAGGGCGTGGCCTCACCGCGCGCGCCGCGCCCCGCAGCGCCCCCTGAGGGGCGGCGGCGGGAGCTGGTCCGGCTGCGCGCGCAGCGGTGGTGGCGGCGGCGCGATCGGCCGGGCTGTAACCGTCGTCCGTCCGGGAGCGTCTGTAGCGGCAGCAGCGGCCGGGCACGGCGCGAGGCAACGCCAGCAGGCAGCGGCGGTAGCGGGGGCAGCGGCGGCAGCGGGGGACACAGCGTCGGTCGCGGCAGCAGCAGCAGCAGCAGCAAGACGGACTCGTGGACACGCGCCGCCGCTGCCGCCGCCGGGCCGGGCCGGGTGTCGCGCGCCGAGGCTGGGGGGGAGTCGTCGCCGCCGCCGCCGCCGCTCCCGCCGCCGCCGCCGCCGCCGAGGTGACTGAGGAGAGAGGCGCCTCCTCGCTCCCGCCTCCGCCGGCCTTCAATGCCCAGTCCCCAGCTCGCCAGCGTGAGTGCGCCCCTCCCGGGCGGCCCCGCGCGGCTCCCGGGCCTCGGGCAGGGGAGGGCGGGAGGCGCCGCTGCCATTAGAGCAGGCCCGAGACACGTCCCCGGAAGGAGGGCCGGGCCGGGCCAGGGGCGGGGAGCGCGGCTCGAGGTGGGGGGAGCGAGCGAGTGAGCGTGGAAGAATGCGGGAGAAGGTGCGTGTGCGGGCAGCATGTGTCCTTGTGGGGGCGAAGGTGTGGCGAGAGGGAGAGTGGGGGCGAGGAGGTGCGTGGCGGACGAGGAGGTGTGCAGGGGTGCGCCTGCGTTTGTCCGGCGCGTGAGCACAGGCATCCTGGAGGCCCCTTGGTCTTTGTGTTGATAGTGAACCTTCGCGTCCAGGGTCTTAACTCGGTCAGAAGCGTGGGATCCCTGAGTTGCAGTCAAGTAAGAGAAAAGGGTCTGAGTCTCTCGTGACGCCGATCTCTGGCGCTTCTTTCCCCTTTCGTAAAAGTGTATGTAAATTTATGAATTTCCAGAGATGTCTTTGCCATCCTCCCCACCCCCATTTCCCAGCGCTAAGCACCTAAGCTTGACTCTTGTCCAGGAGCCTGAGTTTTTGCCGGTAAAGTATTCGGAAGCGTAAACTTTTTTTTTTTTTTTTTTTGGCAAATGCTTAGTGTTCATGTCAAGGATATTTAATGAGGGAAACCGTAGTATCTTTTATCTGTGAGTGACTCTCATCCTTCTGCAGGAAAGCGCTTAAGAAACGGTTATAAATATCGATAAAGAAGTGCCATAGTTTAGTTTCTGTCCTTTGATTTGTCACGAAGTATAAAGTGACTAATCTAGCGTCATTGTAGGCATTCAGCAAATGCTTCGGTTTGGAGTCGCTGTTGCTGGATTAGTATATGGTATTTGTTTCCTCGCTCTGTGTTACTGAGCAGTTTCAGGCAGGAAGTGAGAGAAGTTGAGCCTTGTTAGTGTGCAGTGCGCAAGAGGAAGCCAAGACTATAGAAGAACTCACATTATCAGAGCTTTGTTTTCTGACCCTGACATTTTTAGTTTTGGATTGGATGATAGGAAAGAATTGTTAATGGACTTTTTCTATGGGGGTTTCAGAAATAATTCTTTTGTTTCATTTGTTTTATTGTACTTTTAGAAATCCAAAATAAGTTCTTGTTTAACTGGTTAGCTTTGAACTCTGATCCTCCTGCCTCAGGTCTTCCAGGTATTAAAGTGTGGGCTGACTTGGGGATTCGAGATGAAGAATTGTTGATACAGATTTTGTGTCTAATGATGTAATTATAGAAGGTAATTGGAAATAAGCAGGCAAAGCTGAGCCTGGTAGCAGAGTCTGTAATCTTAGCGACTTGGGGGGGGGGCCGAGGCCAGAGAGGAGGGTGGGAGACCTAAATCTCAAAATAGTAAAAAGGAGGGGGCGGGGAGTCTTAAATAGTAAAAGGGATCTGAGGAAGTAAGTAGCTCCGTGGTAGAGCACTGCCTCATTAGAGCGCAGTCTAATTCCTAGTGCTGCTGCTACAGAGAATGTTGGGAATAAGGAAAGTTTTAAAAAGTGGTTCTTTGTGATGTGGGTATAGAATTACAACAAAGTTCAATATGAAGTTAGAGATATATAAGTTTTTTTTGAGGCCAGGTCTTATCCTGTAGCCTTGGCCTGGAACCTAACTGCTGGCCTGGCATTTGTGGTATTCTTGCTGCAGCTTTCCAACTGCTAGGATGGCAGGCATGATCCCACTAAGCTTGGGGAGAAGTTAATGGCGTATCCTTTTTCTCAGAAACTGGCTTACTCTGCTTGAGAAGCAGCATTGTCTTCCTCTAGGAGGTGGGGGTAATCAATGAGTGCTGCTATGCTACAGGTGTCTTTTTGTTTTGCTTTGTTTTTTGGTTTTTTCGAGACAGGGTTTCTCTGTGTAGCCCTGTCTGTCCTGTAACTCACTTTGTAGACCAGGCTGGCCTTGAACTTAGAAATCCACCTGCCTCTACCTCCCAAGTGTTGGGATTACAGGCGTGCGCCACCACCGCCCAGCTACAGGTGTCTTTTTAATGTTCATTTAATTATCAGCCACAGAGGTGGAGGATATCCTTGTTGGCATTTGCTTGGCAGGTTTTTTGAGATGCTTCTGTTTGCTAGGCACTAGGGATTTGGTGATGTGCCCCTTGGACACACGGGTAGCAGGCACTTTGTTCAGTAGCTTGTCCCAGGTCACACATTAATAGGAATTGGATCAAAAAAATTTAAGCTTTTTTCCAGAATACCAAACCATTCTCTCAGAGGCATATCTGATTTTGAAATGTCTCATTCTTACAGTGACCTAACAGTTTGCACACAGGACAGCTGTGGATACTAATGGAGAGCGCAAGTGTCTTTGAGGCAAGAGGATGGTGTAGGAAATGCTGACTTGAGGCTTTTGGGGGCCTAAGCTAGGCTTTTATGTGGGAGGAGATGCAGCCTCGCAACTCTCTTGGGGCCCCAGGGTGTGTGCTTTGAGACAGTTTTTATGAGGCACCTGGGATATGTCTGGGAGGAAAGTCTGATTAAAGAAATGTAGCAGACTTTTATGCTTGGGAATTTTGTTTGTTATGGGGGGCATTTATTGGAGCTGAGGAGTCAACTGAAGTTGTCACTTTGTAAAAGTTTTTCTCTTGGGATGTGCAGATAATTAAGAGATTGCAAATCACATGTAAGAAAATTCACTTGAAAGTACTTGCTTAATTATAAGTTGAACTTCAGATGCAAAAGTATTACTAAGACAACTGTTTGTTACCTTTAATATCTAGAATAAGCTGGCACTTCAGAACACCTTTATAGTGAAAAATAGTTAAGAACTGCTGAACTGGGTATTTTCTGACTTGGAACAGAAGTCAGACCACTCCCTCCATGAGTCAGTCAGTCAAGTAATATTTAATTTGAACCAAGTTTATAGCAGAAACCATTTACAACATCCCTGGACTTTGGTGGCATAAGGGAAGGAAGAGTAAACGAATGCTTCTGCACGGTTTTGTTTTTCCTTTTCTTTTTTGTTTTTTGTTTTTGTTTTTGTTTTTTGAGACAGGCTTTCTCTGTGTAGCCCTGGCTGTCCTGGAACTCACTCTGTTGTAGGCTAGGCTGGCCTCAAACTCAGAAATCCACCTGCCTCTGCCTCCCAAGTGCTGGGATTAAAGGCGTGCGCCACCACCGCCCAGCTTCAGCACGTTTTTTTTTTCTTAAAGTCAAACACCCATATATACTTAGAAATTGTGAGCAGATTAAGTTGGTGGTTTCTTTTTGTTGTTTTGTTTTCTTCTTTCAGTTAGGTCCACTTCCCACCCTACCTCCTTTGAACCCAGGGCCTCCTGTCACT
This sequence comes from Apodemus agrarius, assembly GCA_964023405.1. NCBI lineage: Eukaryota > Metazoa > Chordata > Mammalia > Rodentia > Muridae > Apodemus > Apodemus agrarius. Next base: position 26,432,113 of record OZ030009.1, on the reverse strand, counting down.
CTCCTGAAGAGCTGCACCCTAAGTCCTTGGAGGACAGTTTTGATACAATGCTGAAATTCAATAGGGACTTTCATTACAGTTCCACCGTTTATTGGAATTAGGGGTTGGAGATCAGTAAACCCTCTGGAGAAAGCATTCTCAAAGAAAGCTTCAGGGAAACAGCACACAGCTTTTCCACATTCATTCTGGAGATTGGAACATTATTATTTGTGCCTAAATAGAAGTTGGGGGCCGGGCAGTGGTAGCGCACGCCTGTAATCCCAGCACTTGGGAGGCAGAGGCAGACCGATTTCTGAGTTCGAGGCTAGCCTGGTCTACAGAGTGAGTTCCAGGACAGCCAGGGCTACATAGAGAAACCCTGTCTCAAAAAACCAAAAACAAACAAACAAAAAAGTTTGGGATTGTTAAATAAGAATTTGAGTGAGTAGAAATCTAGATACAGTTTAATGTGGTAGAGTAATAGAGCAAATTAGTAAGGAGGGTAGTGGTAGAGTGGGTTTAGGTGCTTGTTAAATATAGTAAAGTTGTTGGAGCTCTCGCCATAGGAGGGAACCAACTGCAGCTTGTGCTGTGCTGTGGTGACTTCTACACAAGTGCACATATACATACATGGGCGTATGCAAAATAAATGTAAACTAATTCATTACATTTATTAATCTCATAGTGAACTCTTTCATCTTTACAAGGAAGGAAATTGGTTTATAGAATAAATGTTGAATTCCAAGTATTAGGATCTAAGCTGAGACAACAGGACATGGTGGTGAGTGGAAAATTGTTTTTCTTTTGGAATTTAAGCACTTTACATCCCACTGAAGCAGTGGAAGCTACTAGTCAAGAATTGCTTTGGCAAATGGAGATTTTAGTTTATTGAATACAGTAAGAGTTGTCCCTCATTTTCAGTTTCAAAACTGTTATACATAGATGTCTGGTATCACCATGAACTACATGGTTGTCCATGAACTGTTTTCTAGTTCACTTGGCTTATTGGACTGTCTTTGGGCCTTAATGTCTTACAGGAAGGAGTGCCTGGTATAGAGCCAAAGTGGGTGTTGTACATAAGTCTCCTGCCCTTTGGAATTGTAGAGGCCATTGCTACAAATTGTCATTTTCCCTGCACCTCTATGGAGAAAAGCTGCTTAGAAACTGTAGGCTTTGTTCACTTTCCACAAGTCCTCATGACGTCCACAGGGCTTAAGTAAGAAAATGACCTTTCTATATAGTGCTACATCTTTTAAAGGTATTTCCCTACACTATATATGTTCTCTCTCTCTACCTCACTCCCCTCTCCTACCTCTCCCCATCTCTTTCCTCCCCACTTCCTTTCTTTCTGAGAAAGGGTGTCTCTAACTCTTACTTGATTGTCCTAGAATTCACTATGCAGCCCAGGCTGACTGGAACTCTCAGCTCCTCCAGCCACTGCTTTCCAGTGCTGGGATTGAAGGTGTTCATTCTCACCCCTGGCCCCCATATGATCATCTATCTATCTATCTATTGTTTTTTTTTTTTCAAGACAGGGTTTCTCTGTGACATTGTAGATTTTGTAAAAGATCAAAATCTTTCTCAGAAAGGTTATTTTGAAAAGTAGACTAATTATACAAGTTTTTTTTGTTGTTTTTGTTTTTTTTCCGAGACAGGGTTTCTCTGTGTAGTTCGGGCTGTCCTGAACTCACTTTGTAGACCAGGCTGGCCTCGAACTCAGAAATCCGCCTGCCTCTGCCTCCCAAGTGCTGGGATTAAAGGCGTGCGCCACCACCGCCGGCTTATACAAGTTTTTGTGGCTTGATTACCTGTTTCTTGTTTGTATGCCTTTTGTTTGTTTTGTTTTTTTCGAGACAGGGTTTCTCTGTGTAGCCCTGACTGTCCTGGAACTCACTCTGTAGAGCAGGCTGGCCTCGAACTCAGAAATCCACCTGCCTCTACCTCCCGAGTGCTGGGATTACAGGCGTGCACCACCACCACCCAGCTGTTTGTATGCCTTTTTGACATTTAGGTTCAGTCTAGAGGCTGAGGCTGTAAGTTCAAGGTCACCTTGAGCTTTGGGGTCACCCTGGGCTACAGTGAGGCTGTGTCTCAAGCACTCTTTCTAAATTCTCTTTATTAGAGAATTTAAAGATGAGGCTTTAGTGTGCCCCTTTGCTAGTTGAGCCTGGTTTGAAACAACACACTTGAACATTCGAGCAGTCAACCTCCTTTGGAGAAGTGGTGTTTAATTCTTTCGTAGTATTTTTGGGTTGAAATTTCATTCTTCTCAGGGAATGTTAATTCTTTTGGCATGAAATGCACCCTTGATACATTTATTTTAGCAGTTCTGGTAAATTATATTTTTATTTCAGCAGTGGTAAGAAATGTTGGCTCTAAGTAATGTATCATCTGATAGAATTCAAAATCAGATCTTCTTTCTTTGTCTTGAGATTTGGACATCCTTTTCCCTCCTTGTCTTACAGGAAGGTTGTTCTAGCTCGTGCCATCATTATATTTGTTTATGCAATTTATATGCCTGCTTTATGTGTGTTGTATTTAGTAGTGGCATGCATTTTCTACTTTGCATTATGGTGAAAAGCCTATCATGAGGGACATGGCTGGTTGGTACAGAAAGATGAGAGTCAGCAGATTGAGAAGGATGTGTTAGAAACAGTAGAATCCAGTGACATGGCTCTGCCTCATGTGTGCTTACAAACAAGGATTTGTTTGGTGAGTAGTTTAAGTTATGTAAATATGGGAAGTGCTTCAAGTGTTGAGTCACTATGTGCATGTGGTGTCTAGTCCACGGGAAGCTAACACACAGCCTTGGTTATGTAAGGTAAGGTATATCCTCAGCTCTGACTGTCTTTGACAGGGTCTTACTGCATGGCCATGTGACCAGTTTGCTCCTGTGACAGTTTTTTTTTTTTTGGTTTTTCGAGACAGGGTTTCTCTGTGTAGTCCTGGCTGTCCTGGAGCTCACTCTGAAGACCAGGCTGGCCTCGAACTCAGAAATCCGCCTGCCTCTGCCTCCCAAGTGCTGGGATTAAAGGCGTGCGCCACCAACGCCCGGCTCTGTGACAGTTTTTGAGACCTGGAATTCATGCTCCACAGAGCCTGGCTTGTCTATATTCTGTTTTGCATTTCTGATGAGATGGGTTCTTTAAAGTCGTTTCTGTTTCTGGGAGTAAACCAGCTCAAGCTCATTGATCAAGTGGGATTAATGAGAATAGATAATATTTTTATTGGGGATTTGTCTGTGTTTTAGAGGAGAAGGAATCCCAGTTTGACCGAATTTGCTCCATTCTTAGGACTACTACTCCACTTTGGAATTTCTGAGAATCTTTAGAGTGGTTAAAACTAGCCGCCAGGCAGTGGTGGCGCACACCTGTAATCCCAGCACTTGGGAGGCAGAGGCAGGCGGATTTCTGAGTTCGAGGCCAACCTGGTCTACAGAGTGAGTTTCAGGACAGCCAGGGCTACACAGAGAAACCCTGTCTCGAAAAAAACAAAAAACAACAACAACAAAAAAAAAACTGGCCTAAAATTTTCCATATGGTCAAGACTGACTTCATTGTTAATCTGGTTAATCAAGGCTAATCACATTATCTTGTTTTTTATGATTTCTACTGAGTTCTTCCAGTTCCTGTCAGTTTCATATTTTCCTTAAGTTTTTATTTTCACATGCTCACTTGTGTGTCATTCAGAGGACAATTTAACAGGAGCTGCTTCTCAGGGAAACTCTTTATCCCCATCACTGCTTGGCAGTAGGCACCTTGGCTTGCTGAGCCATTCTGCTGACTTCTTTTGAAGCCTTGATCCTCTTCCTTTCTTTTCACACTTTCTCTAACATATGTAGTGTTAACATGAAAGCTTAATTCCTGTCAAGTACTTTCACCCATATTGATTTTGTAGGAGCTGGATCCTTAGTAGGGTGGTATGTGCGCTGCATTTTAGTGCCATGCAGAGGTGATAGGGAATTACAGATGGAAGAGGAGGAGGAGGACAAGGGGAAATCTGATTTTTTTTTTTTTTTTGGTTTTTCGAGACAGGGTTTCTCTGTGTAGTCCTGGCTGTCCTGGAACTCACTCTGTAGACCAGGCTGGCCTTGAACTCAGAAATCCGCCTGCCTCTGCCTCCCAAGTGCTGGGATTACAGGTGTGCGCTACCACACTCAGCTGGAAAATCTGATTTTATGTTTGTAAATTAGAGCCCATGTCAGACTAAGTTAGTGGCAACAGAAGACTCTTGGCATGACTAGTGATCTCACCAGTTTATTTCACATTCACACATACACACCTTTCATTTTCATTGTTATTTCTTTAAATTGGGAATGTTTCTTTGTTTAGTGAAAAAAAATCATGTCAATATTGGACAGTTAGTGATTGGATAATATAAGAGACCTGTGGACACAGATGACTGTGAAGCATGATTCATATAACAAGCATGGAGGAGGTGAGGTCATGATATAACCAGTTTTCTCTGAAATGTAGACAAAAATGTCCTAACAGCAGAATGTTTTATGGAGATTTTTATGCTGACAAGATAGGTTTTAGAATGTCTTTATTTGTTGTCCCCTGTCCCTCTTTGGGTGGACATTGGACAAATTGTAGTTTTGTCAATATATTTGACAAACAGAAAGGGAAGTGTTAAGTTGACCTATGCATAGATGGGAAGTTTCAAGACACTGTGTTATATAGATGGTAAAAAGGGCCTTGGGGTTCTTGCTTTGCATTCTGCTCCTGTGCTGTGGGTTATTTTGAAAGGTGATTCAAATAACCTTTTCCAAATGTCTGTTTTGCAACCTCAGGGAACTTGCAGCTGCTACAGTCATTTCAACTGTCCTGATGCAGGGTAGGAAGCATTTCAAAATGGTGTTGACAAGCAGAAGCCAGGTGTCGTTTGGGGTTTTGCTTCTGAATTTGCTTTATTAAAACTATTACAGTTGAAAGTTGGAATTTTGGTGGGTAGATTTTTGGTTCTGGGGTTTGAACCTAAGGCCTTGAGCACACTTTACTGCAAACACTCTACCACAGAATAACACCCTAAGTCCTCAAGTGTATCCATTAATGAAATATTCAATTCAGTAAGCAGGTTTTGAATTAATATATGAAGTTGAAAAGTGAATTAAAATGATTTAAGATTTAAATTGTTTTTCCAGGAAAACTACTTAGTCTTATGAGATTAAAGAAAGATAGGAAAATCAAGAAAAACTGACTTAATTTTCAGGCATAGTAACTAATTTGAGGTAGTTCTTACTGCATAAGAAGGTTGCAGCAGTTGTGTAGAAAAAGAACAAGCTTTATTTTATTTTATTTTATTATTTTTTTTTTTCTGAGACAGGGTTTCTCTGTATAGCCCTGGCTATTCTGGAACTCACTCTGTAGACCAGGCTGGCTTTGAATTAAAAAATCCGCCTGCCTCTGCCTCCCAAGTGCTGGGATTACAGGCGTGCGCCACCACTGCCTGGCCATGCTTTATTTTTTAATTTTATTATTTTTTAAAAAGACAGTACATTTCTTATTTTTTTAAAAGATTTATTTATTCATTATATATAAGTAAACTGTAGCTGTCTTCAGACACACCAGAAGAGGACATCCTATCCATTACAGATGGTTGTGATCCACCATGTGTTTTCTGGGAATTGAACTTAGGACCTGGAAGTGCTCTTAATCATTGAGCCATTTCTCTAGCCCCGCTCCTCCCCCACCCCCCAAGCTTAACTTTATAATAAAAGATGCTTGGGTATCTTCAGGTGCTATTAACTAGTCTCTAAATGTAAAGTATAAATGAAAGGACAGTATGAATGAGTGAATCAATTTAACTTTTTTTTTTTTTTTTTTTTGGTTGAGACAGTTTCTCTGTGTAGCCTTTGCATCTGGGAACTCAACTTTATAGACCAGGCTGGCCTCACATTCATAGATCTGCCTGCCTCTGCTTCCTTTATGTGCCACTGCTGCCCACTCGATCTGTTTTATTTATTTAAGATTAAACAATTAGATCAGCACCTAGTGTTAGGATCATAACATTAGGCCATCTGTTTTACTTATTTAAGATTAAACAATTAGATCAGCACCTAGTGTTAGGATCATGACATTAGGCCTTTTCATGTTACTAACCAGTATACTTAATGTTTTCAGATATGAGTTGAAAATACTACAATACTTGTATTAAAGCTATTTGTAGAGAAAGATATTACTAAAAAGGAACAATTTCTAATTACCGGGATACAAACTTGAAAACCATTCCCTTTGATTTGGGTGGACACAGGGCGCACTGGATGTGAGCAGCAGCTGTCAGAGTCTCAGAAGCAGGTGTGCTTGCTGGCTAATTGCTTTCCTTTCCTTTTTGAGTGGCAGGCCATGTGTCTTTGCTGATTCCAAAATGTTAAGACATTTCCTACCACCAAGGTCATAGCTTCTTTTTATAGACTGGATTATTGATTTCTGTACTGGAACTTCATTCTCAAGTTCCCTTCTTAAAGGAGGAAGTGCAGGAGAGTGAGAATAACTGAGGAGTAACTCTGAACCTCTTGAGTTGTTTTCTAGTTTAAGAAGCTATCCTGCTGTTCATCTTATTTACAGATATTGTGGTTCCTACTATATAAAATACATTGGATATTTCTACTGTCTAGGATCAATGTCAGTGGAAAGAGGGAAATTAATATGATAATCTAATAAATTTCAAGAAGCCAGTGTGGCAGTTTTTGTTTGATAAAGGTAGCGTTAAAGGATAAAGCAAGGTGGATACCCAGGCTGGAGAGAGCAGCTGTCTCAGCAGTGCTCGGCGGGTCAGTCAGGAAAATGAACAATTTCAGTTTGAGACTAGTTTACTAAATGAGAAGTGTTCTCATTCAAGTTCTCTTCAGATTACATGCCTTCAGAAGCGTTCTCAAAAGCTCAAACAGTACAGTGCTTCACTCAGTACTGAGTATAGGGAGCTATTGATGGTCAAAATGAATTCACTCTATAGTCTGAGTAGGTGCCTATGAATTTCACAAATACTTAGGGCCTTGACTCTCACCTTCAACATCCAGTCTGTGGACACAGCCTTCTTGGTTCTACTTTAGAGTGTATCTGAAAACCGACTTTTTCTTATCCTCTGGATTGTTACTACTGTCTTGTCTCCTAGATTAGAGCAACAGGGACCCTCCCCCGTCTTTTTGCTTCCACCCATATCATATTTCCAGTCTATCTTTATAAAGCAGCTGGAGTGATCTCGTTAAAACAGACTGTCATTGTTGCATGAAACCCTTAATTGGCTTCCTTTGAGGGTCATCATTCTCTGAATGAAAGCCAAAAACCTCATGGAGCGTATAAAGTTCTCACTTCTGACTCCGAATGTCTTTGCCCTCTATTCCAGTAGCATTGGCCCTCCTGTTTTTCCTGGTACACCCAAAGAATGTCCTTATTTTATAATCGTAATCACAGCTTATCTATTTGTCTAAAATGTTCTTTGAATATCTATTTGGTTCACACCTTCTGAACTTAGTTAAAATGTCACTTTTCTAGCAATTTCTTACTGATGGGCTTTTTTTTTTTTTTTTTTTTTTTAAAGAAATTGGGCCGGGCAGTGGTGGATCATGCCTTTAATCCCAGCACTTTAATCGCCAGCCAGAGGCAGGCGGATTTCTGAGTTCAAGGCAGCCTGGTCTACAGAGTGAGTTCCAGGACAGCCGGGATTATACAGAGAAATCCTGTCTCCAAAACAAACAAACAAACAAACAAAAAAAGAAACAAAAAAAAATTATCCTGGTCTCTTCTGGAACTGCAGATTGTTTTACTTTGCATTTTTCTCCAAGGAGTGGCATTATATTTATCTTTTTTTGCCTACTAAAATATAAAATTCATTCCGACAGTAATTTTTTAAATTGCTTTGCCTTAAGAGGAATGTGATATCTATTCAATAGACATTTAAATTAATATATTTTTTTAAAAAGATTTATTTATTTATTTATACTGTAGCTGTCAGCAGACACTCCAGAAGAGGATATCTGATCTCATTACAGATGGTTGTGAGTCACCATGCGATTGCTGGAATTTAAACTCAGAACCTCTGGAAGAGCAGTCAGTGTTACCTGCTGAGCCATCTCTCCGGCCCAAATTATTCTTTTTTTTTTTTCTTTTTTCTTTTCTTTTCTTTTCTTTTCTTTTCTTTTCTTTTCTTTTCTTTTCTTTTCTTTTCTTTTCTCTTCTCTTCTCTTCTCTTCTCTTCTCTTCTCTTCTCTTCTCTTCTTTTCTCTTCTCTTCTCTTCTTTTCTCTCTCTCTCTCTCTCTCTCTCTCTCTTTCTCTCTCTCTTTCTTTCTTTCTTCTTTTTTTAGACAGGGTTTCTCTATGTAGCCCTGGCTGTCCTGGAACTCACTCCGTAGACCAGGCTGGCCTTGAACTCAGAAATCCGCCTGCCTCTGCCTCCTAAGTGCTGGGAATAAAGGCGTGCGCCACCACCGCCTGGCAGCCCAAATTATTCTTTTTTTTTTTTTTTTTTTTTTTGGTTTTTCGAGACAGGGTTTCTCTGTGTAGTCCTGGCTGTCCTGGAACTCACTCTGTAGACCAGGCTGGCCTCGAACTCAGAAATCCGCCTGCCTCTGCCTCCCAAGTGCGGGGATTACAGGCGTGCGCCACCACGCCCGGCGCCCAAATTATTCTTAACTAGACATACACAAAGAAATTTTAGCACAATTGGGTAAATTTCCAGATTAGGTCAGTTGAATTTATTTCAATGGAAAATGCAGATGGTTTTGTTCATGTAACATGGATTTGTTTTAGGGAAAATATTACAAGGTTTTGGCTGTGTATACAGTGTGTGTGTATATTTTATCTTTATGTTGCTTGCGCATAGAGGCTAATCAGGCTCACGTGGCTTCCTATAGAATTTCTGATAAAGAAAACAGTTAATATGCTTGTTTTTTAGACTTTGGGGGTTTAGGATCTATTTCCTTCTATCTGGAATTCTTTGTTTGTTTGTTTGTTTGTTTGTTTGTTTCCAGACAGGGTTTCTCTGTGTAGTCCTGGCTGTCCTGGAACTCACTCTGTAGACCAGGTTGGCCTCGAACCTCAGAAATCCGCCTGCCTCTGCCTCCCAAGTGCTGGGATTACAGGCGTGCGCCACCACGCCCGGCTGGAATTCTTTTAATTATGCATTTGTATACTAATATGCTGTTTTATTTGGTGACTACTGGCATAGGTCATCACATTAGGGCTTATATGACTTAATTTAGAGTTAAAAGGTGGAAAGCTTGATGGGAGTGGGTTGATGGAAGAAAGATTGGATCAAATTAATTAGGACTGATCTCTCATGCCGCTGTGTTCACGTTTAAGCAGGATTGTAGTTTGCTGAGTCTTTAACAGATATGAAAACTGTCTTCCTGGAACTGTGTTCTGTAACAGGCAGAGGGACTGGCTCTCTGGAGGCCTTTACTAATAGTATCGTTTGGAACCTGAATTTTAAGCCATTAGAGGTTCTTGAACATCTTAGAAATTTTTAAGAAGATACATGGAATAGCTAAAACAGTTTGAAAGGTGTGTGCTAAGATAAGCAAATTAATGCTTCTGTCCTTCAGCTTCCCCTCCCCCTTCTCTGTTTCCAGGAATCCTTACCCTTATCTTTGTAACCTTTCTGATAGTCCTTGGGTTTGCTTGGATCCACAAATACATTTTTAAAAGCATACCATTTATTCTGCCATGCATCTTTAAAGTTTGTTTGCTCAATAGTGTCTTTTCATCTATGCCTGTTTATCATATAGATCTATTTTATTTTTAAGCTTTGCCTAGTTCTCCATTTTAAGAATATACCCTGTATCCAGGCAGTGGAGGTGCACAAAACACCTTTAATCCCAGTACTCAGGAGGCAGAGGCCTCTGATTTCTGAGTTTTTGAGGCCAGCCTGGCCTACAGAGTGAGTTTGGAATAGCCAGGACAAAACAAAACAACAAAGAATATACCCTGATTAAAGGGTGGGTACTGGACTGTATTATACAGTTTGGCTCTAGGTTCTCATTTAGGTAGATACAAATGGTAAAATGATGATATCACGATTTTAGTTGTTTTAAACCCCCAGAGTTTTGTTTTGTGTCCCCCACACCCCCCCAGACAGGGTTTCTCTGTATAGTCCTGGCTGTCCTGGAACTCACTCTGTAGACCAGGCTGGCCTCAAACTCGGAAATCCACCTGCCTCTGCCTCCCAAGTGCTGGGATTAAAGGCGTGTGCTACCACTGCCCAGCAGAGTATTTTTTTTTTTTTTAATAATTAACTTACTTATTTTGTGTGCATTGGTATTTTGTATGTATGTGTGTTAGATATCTTGAAACTGGAGTTATAGACAGTTGTGAACTGCTTTGTAGGTGTTGGGAATTGAGTACAGGTCTGGAAAAGCAGTATGTCCCTTCATCCACTGTACTGTCTCTCCAGCCCCCAGCCTTTAGAATTTTACATAGTCTGTATGCCACTGACTGGCAGTGCACTGTCAGCTAGTTAGGACTCTGCTTGCTTGACTATTCTTCCAAAGCCCTATATCTTTTTCCCTCTGCTCTCCATCCCTGCTATCTAGTCTCCACTTAGAGTAGGGAGGTTTCCGTCACAGGCCATGCTTTTCAAGTCTTCTGTGAAAATACTCTTGCTGAAATTAAAATATTACATAAAAGCCCGTGGTGGTGGCGCACGCCTTTAATCACAGCACTTGGGAGGCAGAGGCAGGTGGATTTCTGAGTTTGAGGACAGCCTGGTCTACAGAGTGAGTTCCAGGACAGCCAGGACTACACAGAGAAACCCTGTCTCGAAAAAACAAAAACAAAACAAAATAAATTATATAAAAACAGAAATTAACAACTTTTTTAAAATGTGTGTATTTGGGGAGGTATGTGTGAGTAAGGGTGGGTGCTCTTGGAGGCCAGCTGTGTTGTGACTGCCTGATAATGATGGGAACTGAATGATAGTCTTCTGAAAGAGAAGCAAATGTACTGAACCACTGAGCCATGTCTTTACTCCTCCCCCCCTTCCAAATGTAACCTTTCTAAAATTAGGCTCTATAAAAGGTAGAATATTTTGTGCTTAATATTTTGCTGTTATTTGTCAAATATAATGTATCATGTCTCTGGTAAGTTTTTTGACATAGGGTCTTGATCCTAGGGACCATAGGGTCCCTCTTTGGTGAGGATGCCTTGAGGTTTGAGGCCTTCTGCCTTTACCTCCTGAGCTGCCAAATAGACTCTACTTTTAAAAATCAAGTTTTGGGTTTGCCAAGAATAGTATTCTCCCACTGAGCTACTTTCCCAAGTCAATAATACATTTTCTTTTTTAAAGTAGGTATAGCAGAATTAATGCTAGACAGAAGTTTAGAAAAAAATTCCCTTGTATGGGACATAAGTGCAATATTTATGCTGTAATACAGGACTCTGCAACTTTTTAGCATTCTAGCTGTGGTAGGTTATGGTGGAGATTCTGATTTGTTTTTAAAACAGGTTTGCTTTGCATTAAGTGTCAATGTAGTAATATTAGTTCAGCTGAAGTGACAGGTGCAAAACTTGTACTATCACTGTGTAGTTGGACTCTTGGGAGAAAGGGTGGGACAAAAACTTGCTTTTATCATGTGTCTTAATTTTGATAGAACATAACAGTTTCTTTTGGCAGAAATTCTGTTGTTGGAGCTCTTCAGTATTAAGAATTGAAAATCTAATAAAAAGTTATCATTATCCCTGGAAATGGTTCTACCAGAATGAACTGGGAGTTATAAAATGGGATAAATCTTGTTTTGTTTGCTCAACAGAAAAACACTGGAGACTAGGTAGAAAGTGTAGTGCTAGGACTGTAAGCTTTTAAGTCTGGCTGCCACTACAGTGCAATCCTTTCAGTGCCTCTGCTCATCTGATACACCTTAGCTGTGATAAGCTTGAACCAGAAGATCCAAATGCAGGTTAGAATTTCCTTGTTTTTTCCTGTGATCTGTATGCAAGACATTGTTTTTGAGTAGCATTCTAAATGCTGCTTTCCTCATAGAAGTCATCAGTTGGCGTTATTTGAAAAGGTAGACTTGCATGGAAAGAGAATGGGACTTGAAGAATATGTGGGTGCGTCCAAAATTAAAGGAAAAAAGTAACCAAGAAGTCGGGAGATCTAGGCTCTTGTCTGATTTGTTTAGTTAATAGTGTTGGCTTAAAACAATTTTATCTACTTAAGCACAATCCTTTAGTTTTTCAGGTTAGAATAGAATAGTTTATCTTTGCATTTCTCCTAGCTCTAAAGCTCTTTGTACCAGGAGTTTTCTGTAAACTATCTTGTATAATCTCAGGTACTTATGTTTGAGGTTGCAGTTACACTTTAGAGTTACAAGTCATAATATGGACAGGGCCTCTGTGTAGCCCTTGTCCTAGAACTTGCTATATATAGGCCTGGCTGGACTTATAAAGATCTGTACATAGCCTAGGGTGGTTTCAAGTTTTGTGTATTCAAGGATGACCTTGAATTTGTGATTATACACTCATCCTCCACCCTCACCCCCAGTTTCACTGTGTAATCTTGGCTGTTCTGGAATTCTCTCTGTAGACCAGGCTTCCCAAGTGCTGGGATTAAAGGTGTGAAGCACTGCCGATTCAGCACTCCCCCCTCTCTCTTTTGGTTTGTTTGTTTGTTTGTTTTGTTTTGTTTTTTTTCAAGACAGCGTTTCTCTGTGTAGCCCTGGCTGTCCTGGAACTCACTCTGAAGACCAGGCTGGCGTTGAACTCAGAAATCCGCCTGCCTCTGCCTCCCAAGTGCTGGGATTAAAGGCGTGCGCCACTAACGCCCGGTACCCCTCTCTTTTTTTAAAGACAACTTCACTCAGCACCCCTGGCTGGCCAGGAATTTGCTTTGTAGATCAGGCTGGCCTTGAACTCTCAGAGATCTGGTTACCTCTGCCTTCTATGTGCTGGTTCTAAAGCCACCTCCAGAGCTTGGCCATATTTTAGAAATGTTTTAGTTTTATGTCCATGTTAATATCATACTCCATTTATAAAATAAAAATATCTATAAGGAAAAAAGATTTGAGACTAGAAGATGTTTGAAAGTTTGTAGGCCCAGGTTCTCTGTATTTTACTTTCTTCCCCAAATGACACCAATTATATCTTTCATAATCTATCTGATCACATAGAGCCTTTATTTTTATTTTTCCCTTCAGTACTGGGGATGGAACCTGAGGCCTGTGCCTGCTGGGCAAGCCCTCTATTACTGAAGTACATCCAGTACAAATGTTTTTATTGATATAAATTTAATATGGTTTTTGAGACACGGTTTAACAATGTAGCCCTGGCTTGGCCTGGAACTTAGATTCTTCTGCTTCTGTTTCCCAGGAGCTGGGATTTATAGGTGTGTGCCAGTGCCTTTTAAATTATTGTTTAATTTTTGCAGTGTTGGGGTTATAAAACCCAGGGTTTTATGCATATTAGGCAAGCATGGGCTATATTTTTAGTCCTGAAACTTCAAATAAGTGTTTAGTTATTGGTGACATATAGAAGAGGCAAGAGAAAAATTTTAGACCATTTCCTTGTTTCCATAGGCACTTTGGGTTATATGGACACCATCTTACTTACTGAGCCAGTTTATAATGAAATAAAAATCGTTTGGAAGCACCAGGCCTAAACTGATATAGAAGCTGCCACTTCTGACTAGTTTTGTTACAGTAATATTTGGAGAGAATGCTGTAGAACCACTGACCTTCAGCTCGCTCCTACTTTTTTGTTTTTGTTTTCCTCCCTGGCTGTCCTGTAAGTCATTCTGTAGATCGGACTGGCTTCAAACTCAAGAGATCTGTCTGCCTCTGCCTTCCGAGTGCTGGGATCAAAAAACTGTCCTGCTGCTGCACTGCAGATGTCACCCAGCTTTTTTTGTGGGGTGTGCCCCACTTGCATGCAGAAACCTCATAAATCAGAAGAGGTTGTTGGATTGTTTGGAACTAGAGCTGCAGGTAGTTGTTAGCTGCCATGTGGATGCTGGGAACCAAACCCAGGTCTTTGGCAAAAGCAACAAGTACTCTTAATACTGAGTGAGCCATTTCTCTTAGCCTCAGAATTGTTCCTATTTTTTCCCCTTTAAGGCGTTGTTTTGTTTTGATTTGATTTTGTAATTAGTTCTGGAGAGATATCTCAGTATCTCAGTGCTGGTTAAGTGCACTCACTGCTCTTCCAGAGTGCCCAGATTCCATCCCCAACACCCACAAAGTGACTCATCTATCACTTCATGTACATGATGTAAAGATATAGTTCAGGCAAAAATACCCGTACACAGAACAATTAATATTTAAAAGAAACAAAATTATTTTTTTCAAAAATATTTTTTAAAAAGGTTTACTTTTATTACTACTTTTAACTGTGTACATGTGTGCTGGCTGTGCTCACATGGGTGCAGGTACCCTTGGAAGTCAAGCTCTGGATCTCTGGAACTGAAGTCATAGGGAGCTGGGAGCTGCTCAGTGTGGGTATTGGAAATTTGAGCAGATTACCCTCTCAACCACGAAGTCATCTTTCTAGTCCTGAGATTAAATGTGGATGCCACTAAGTCTAAATTTTTTTTGGGAAAAAAATCCCTTAAATTATTTTTGATAGAGGATCTATCTCACTGTATAGCTGTGTAGACAAAGTTGACCTAAGAATTGTTGTTTTCCTGTCCCCGCATCCTGAGTGCTGAGATTATAGGCCTGTCTGGTTTTGTACTCTTTTTTTTTTTTTTTTTTTTGGTTTTGGTTTTTCAAGACAGGGTTTCTCTGTGTAGTCCTGGCTGTCCTGGAGTTCACTCTGTAGACCAGGCTAGCCTCGAACTCAGAAATCCGCCTGCCTCTGCCTCCCAAGTGCTGGGATTACAGGCGTGCACCACCACGCCCGGCTGGTTTTGTACTCTTGATGCGGTGATGTGAAAAAAGGAAAACCTGGACCAGAAAGAAGTAAGAACATGGGTGTGTACATGAGCTGAGTCCGTAGACAGTGGGGATACATTAAAAACAAAGCCATATGGCCCAGTTAATTCACTATGTGACTTGAGGCAGATGTAGACTGGGCTTGCCCTAAACTAGAATGACCTTGAATTTCTGATCTTCCTGCTTCTACCATTCTGGTACTAGGATTACTGGGTATGTGTCACACACCCAATTTATGAGGTGCTACTGATCAAATGAGGCTTGTAATTTTTTTTTGGTTTTTGTTTTTTTTTGTTTTTTTTTTTGTTTTTTTTTTTTTTTTTTTTTTTTTGGTTTTTCGAGACAGGGTTTCTCTGTGTAGTCCTGGCTGTCCTGGGCTCACTTTGTAGTTCAGGCTGGCCTCGAACTCAGAAATCCGCCTACCTCTGCCTCCCAAGTGCTGGGATTAAAGGCGTGCGCCACCACCGCCCGGCCCGGTACCCCCACCCCCCACCCCCCCACCCCCGAGACAGGGTTTCTCTGTGTAATCCTGGCTGTCCTAGAACTCACTCTGTAGACCAGGCTGGCCTCGAACTCAGAAATCCACCTGCCTCTGCCTCCCAAGTGCTGGGATTACAGGCGTGCGTCACCACGCCGGGCTGAGGTTTATAATGTTAAGCAAGCACTCTCCAACTGAGTTCTATCCAGTCCTAAAATAAATGATTTGACTGTGCTTAATGGATTAATATCATAATTGGGGAACCAGTTCATAATATTTTAATAAAATCAAATTTTTGAAGTAAAAATTTGTTTATTATCCTCAGCCTAGTTACAAATGGATACCCTATTTTAAACAGAATACACATGAAACAGAGGGTCACTAAAAGCAGAAAAATAGAATAGTTTTGTAAGCTGAAATCCATGGAAGGAAATTTTCTTCAAGTACACTTAATTTATGATTTGAATGCATTTTTAAGATCTCAAGACAGTGAAAAATGAGATGTGGTTATGAGACTGGTGTTTAAGATCTTGCTATGTACGTCCCCTTATCTGAATCTTTATAGGTGTTAATAATTCAGCATTTGTTACATTTTACCTATTTTGGTCTCTTAGAGAATCTAGTCTTTCTGAAGGCTTCATGTTTATTCTGTTCCGTTATTCACTTCATCTTACCTGTGTTTTTTCCCTAGGTTTTTCGTTGGAATATACGTTGCACATTTATGGCGATTCTGAGTGTGAGGGCAGACTTCTGCCAGGCTCAGCACAGCCTTTTTGCTGACAAGTGAGCTTGGGGTTCTATGTGCCATAATTGACATTGCCTTGAAGACTCGACACCAAGACTGGCCTCAGAAGTAATAGGCCTTTTTTTTTTTTTTTTTTTTTTTAATTGCAAGCATATTCTTTTAATGACTCCAGTAAAATTAAGCATCAAGTAAACAAAAGTGGAGAAGAACTTACACTTTTAACTTGTCTCACTAGTGCCTAAATGTAGTGTAAAGGCTGCTTAAATTTTGTATGTAGTTGGATTTTTTGGGAAGCTGAAGGTATCCATCTGCAGACATTGAGGCTCAAGTTGAATTTGGATTCAAGTGGATTCTTAATACTTCTGCCTGTGTTGAAGAAAGAAGCTTCATAAGGAATAAGCAAGTTGAATAGAGAAAATAGTGATCAATAATAGGCATTTTAGTGGTCTTTTTAATGTTTTCTGCTACGAAACATTTCAAGATTTATTGATTTCCTCCTCCCCCCATTTTTTCCCACCACACTCACACGCACGCTCACACTTTTTATTTGCCATAATGAACCGTCCAGCCCCCGTGGAGATCTCGTATGAGAGCATGCGTTTTCTGATAACTCACAACCCCACCAACGCGACTCTCAACAAGTTCACAGAGGTAAGATTGTGGCATGGTCTACTTTCGGGATTGATTTTCTTTTCTTTTTTTTTTTTTTTTTTTTTTTTTTTTTTTTGGTGTTTTCGAGACAGGGTTTCTCTGTGTAGTTCGGGCTGTCCTGGAACTCACTTTGTAGACCAGGCTGGCCTCGAACTCAGAAATCCGCCTGCCTCTGCCTCCCAAGTGCTGGGATTAAAGGCGTGCGCCACCACCGCCCGGCTCGGGATTGATTTTCTTAACTTTGAATGTTTATCCTTACATTGGGTTGAATTGTTACAATAGAATTTTTGAAAGAATATGGAATTTGGAGATACTATAGATTACCTAGTACTTATAATTGTGTTCTTTCTGTGTTTATTAGCAGTATTTTTTTGTCATTTTCAGTGAAAAAACTCCACATTTATGGACCATAGTGTGTACTCACCATTAGAACAAGAACTGAATACTGTTTGTTTTTAAGGTTAAGGTACGAATATAAGACCACAGGTACTAGTGTTTCCTCCCTTCTAGAGGAAGAAAATACCACTCAGCTTCAGAAGCTGTCATTTGGCCAAAGGCCAAATGTATTTGGTAGAACTAGCATCATAAGCCCGTCATACACACTAGGACACATGGTAAGGGGTATGCGAGATGGGTAAGGGAGCTTGTTGTGTGTGACAATCTTGAGTTCTACCCTTGGGAATATGAGAACTGATTCCCCAAGTTGTCCTGACCTTTGCACACTGCCAGAACACATGTGTCCCATATGCACTAAATTAAAATGTAATAATTTAAAAAATAAACATGTTATTTTATATATACTTCAACCATAAACTACTTAGTAACAGTAGTTATCACAAATACAGGAATGCAGAAACTTGGGGAAGGAAGTGGTCATGAGTAGTAAAAACACGGAGCCTCATCTTCCTTCCTGTAGGTAACGAAGACAGTTTTCACTCAAGTTTTTAATCTCTTATAGGTTATACCATCAAATGTGAATTCTGTTGATGTGTTATAGAGTAGAGAGCACAGCTGTGGAGAGTCATTCGTCCGAGACACTTGTTTTATGGGTGGCGAAGCTGAAGCCAGATAGTTTTACCATAAAAAATGTAATAGTTTTCTGATGAGGGTTAACTGTGAAACTCATTTTCATATGCATGCACTACCCCACCCCACCCCCACCTCCACCTCCACCCCCACCCAAGCCCTGTTCTTGTGCTGGGGACTGAACCCAGGGTGCTGTTCAGGCTTGCATGGACTTACCACAGAGTTACCAACATCCTCAGCATATATATTTTGGAGTCTTTTCTCAACTTTAGTGGCACTGGAAATAGGGCCCAGGGCCTCAGACACGCCAGGAAGTACAGTGCCGTGAACTGTATGTCCCCAGACCTTTTGTATTTACTTTTTATTTTCAAGCACTCACTAAATTTCCAAGCCTAGCTTTAATTTAATAATGCAGCTCAGGTGGTCCTTCTGTTTAGCCATCTAAGTAGCAGAGATGACAGGTCTGTGCCACTAAGAATATTCATTTTTAAAATTCCTAGCTGGCAGCTGGTGAGATGGTTCAGTGGGTAAAAGGCCCTTACCACCAATCCTGATGACCTAAGCTCAACCCCCAAACCCATATGATGGAAAGAGAAAACTGAAATTTGAGTATTGTTCACAAGCACAGGCACAAAAATGAACAAATGTAAATAATTGTTTTTTAGTTGGTCTCACTATATGGCCATCTGGCCTCAAACTCAGAGATCCACCTGCCTCTGCCTCCCAAGTGCTGGGATTAAAGGTGTGCGCCACCATCGCCCGGCTCTTCCTAATTTCAAAATTAAACTTTTGCTCTTTAGAAAAGCAATAAATGATTATTGCATAGAAATGAAAACTGGGGAGGCAGAGGCCAATCTCTCAATTTCAGGCAATCCTGATCTACAGAGCTAGTTCCAGGATAGTCAGGGCCACACAAAGAAATACTTTGTGGGAGGGGGGCCTTGTACAGAAAGGCAAAAATAAGAGCTAGGTGTTAACCCAACAATGGGAGTCAGGGACAGGCAGGTGGATCTCTGTAAGTTCAGGCAAGCCTGGTCTACAAATGTTCCAGGACAGCCAGGGCTGTTAAACAGAGACCCTATCTTGAAAACAGACAACAAAAGCAAAATTCAATTCAATTGTTGCATATCTTAGACTTCTAGATTTTTTTCCCACGTGTGTGTATATTCAGAAATACACATATGTAAGATCACACCACATATAAACCAAGTTCCCCCAGTCTCTCTTCTGTAGCTGTCATAGTATTCCCTGTGTGTGTGCCATCCCCCTTTTGGGAACCCCAATGAACAACATTTCTACCTTTCACCATTCTGTTCTGTCCATGGTGAAGATGCTGTGTAAGTTGTCCTGTCTTTAATACCTGCTTCCTATGAAGTTCCACGAATATAATTTCTAGGTCATTGTATATATATGAACTTTTAAAAAGTTTTTGTGCTATGCTACTGAATTGCCCTTTAGGGAGATGATTATTTTCACAAGGAGTATGTTTCTGTTATTCTTTTTTTTTTTTTTTTCCCCGAGACAGGGTTTCTCTGTGTGGCTCCAGCTGTCCTGGAACTCACTGGGTAGACCAGGCTGGCCTCGAACTCAGAAATCGCCTGCCTCTGCCTCCCAAGTGCTGGGATTAAAGGCGTGCGCCACCACTGCCTGTCTTGTGTTTCTGTTATTAAGCAGTGAGATCAGTTTTGAGCTTTGTCTAAGAAGGATACTACTGCCTAGTTTCAGTTTCTCATAGTACATTTCTAAAACCTAGGTTTCAGATTCCAAAAGCAAGTTCTTTGATAACTGTTTTTCTTTAAAGGAACTTAAGAAGTATGGAGTGACAACTTTGGTTCGAGTTTGTGATGCCACATATGATAAAGCTCCAGTTGAAAAAGAAGGAATCCACGTTCTAGTGAGTGTTGAGTGTCCTTGCTTGCTTGTTTCTGTGAGTTCACTGACATTTCAACACTGATGTTTATGAAGCTTGGAACTCAAATGCCAAGTCAGTAGGCAGTTTTAAAAGCAGTCTCATAAGGTTTCTTTGGATTAATACAGGAGCAGCATTATCCATTGTGTCCTCAGAGTCTACAATTGCAGTGTATTTTCAACAAATAAAAGGCAAAATTGAGTGCACACATTTCTAAAATGTGGAAATTGGGGCATTCCCAAGAATGTCTCAGACAGTGAAGTCAGAGCTTGAGCACCTGAGATTGACATTTGGAAGGAACCCAAGTAAAAAGACCTTGTCTCAAAAAATCTTAGGGTGGGGGGGAGAAGGGAAGTTGGGTATGGCAGTACCTGCTTTTAATTCCGGCGCTAAGGGGCACTCTTAGGAGTTCAAGTTCATCTTGGTCTATGTAGTGAGTTCCAGACCAGCCAAGGATACCACAGTGAGGCCATGTCTCAAGACCCCTCAGAAATGAAGTGGACAATAGCTGAGTAGGGACAACACCTGAGGTGGCTCAGACTCCACCATGCCTGCACACACACTAAAAAAAGAATTGCCATATTTTGGAGATTCATGAAGTATTTAGCTTCTGTTTCTGTGCTACTAATATGAATATAATGTAATTTCCATCAGAAATACTTCATATGGAAATATCCGTTGCCATATGGAAATATCTGTTGCCTTATTTGTAAGTACTAACCAGTTAGTGACTTAATATTTTGTGAATTTGTAGAGGACAAAAAGGTGGTGGGGGTGGGGACAAGGGCTGGGAGAAGACGCAGAGTAGTTTGTAACACTTGGAGAGATTTCTGAAGAGCTCTGGTCAGGTTAGATCTAGTTATTCAATTTGAATACAAAGCAAGCATGCTAATTGCTGTTTCTTTTCAGAAGAGACTGGGTTAGTTAAAACTCTACCTTTTCCCCTGAATTATTTGGCTCACCAGGTGCAGCTCTTAGGAATGAAATGACCCTACAGTGTAATCTATAACAGCCTGCTAGAAAGCATTTTTTTTTTTTAATGATTTATTTATTTTATGTATATGAGTACACTGTAGATGTCTTCAGTTCAGGCACACCAGAAGAGGGTGTCAGATCCCATTACAGATGGTTGTGAGCCACCATGTGGTTGCTGGTAATTGAACTCGGGACCTCTGGAAGAGCAGTCAGTGCTCTTAACCGCTGAGCCATCTCTCCAGCCCTAGAAAGCATTTCTTTAAGGAAAAGACATGACAGCTGTCTTAGGGTTCCTAGTTCTGTGAGCAGACACCATGACCATGGCAACTCGCTCGCTCTCTTTTATTTGTTTGTTTGTTTGTTTGTTTGTTTATGGTTTTTCGAGACAGGGTTTCTCTGTGTAGTCCTGGCTGTCCTAGAACTCACTCTGTAGACCAGGCTGGCCTTGAACTCAGAAATCCGCCTGCCTCTGCCTCCCAAGTGCTGGGATTACAGGCCTGCGCCACCACCACCGCCCAGCTTCTCTTTTTGCTTTTTAAAAACTTAGTTTATGAATGTGAGTACACATTGGAACAGGGCATCGGATCCCATTACAAATGGTTGTGAGCCACCATGTGGTTGCTGGGAATTGAACTCAGGACCTCTGGAAGAGCAGTCAGTGCTCTTAACTGCTGAGCCATCTCTCTGGCTCCTGACCATGGCAGCTCTTATGAAGGACATTATTTAATTGCGGGTTGGCGGGCTTACAGGTTCAGAGGTTTGGTTTATTATTGTCATTGCAGAAGCATGGCAGTGTACAGGCAGGCATGGTGCTGGAGAAGGAGCTGAGAGTGCTACATCTTGATCTGCAGGCAGCAGGAGTCGTCTGTGTGGCACACAGGCCAGACTTGAACTTCTAAGACCCTAGAGCCTGCTTCCACAGTGACCTACTTCCTCCAGCAAGACCACGCCCTATGTATGGCTAAAAATGCAAACACATGAATCTATAGGAGCCATTTCTATTCAAACCACCACAGTAGCCAAGAGGAATAATTCTCAAATGCACCAGTGAAAAAGAGACCAGTGAGACTCATCTGGCATATGGTACCGGGTGGGCTGAAAGCAAGATAGCAATGATCCTCTTACTTGGTCTCAGCTTTCAGTGTTTTCTCTAGTTTGTCTAGTTGCTACCTTGACCATACTAGATTTAGGTCTGTGACACAGATTTTTGGTTAAGATTG
Source organism: Apodemus agrarius (assembly GCA_964023405.1). Lineage (NCBI taxonomy): Eukaryota > Metazoa > Chordata > Mammalia > Rodentia > Muridae > Apodemus > Apodemus agrarius. The sequence goes on along the minus strand of OZ030009.1, from coordinate 26,410,269 downwards.
GTCTGGGGTGGGGGGTGGTCAATGGTAGAATCTTTATTTGCCTAGTGTTTATAAGTCCCTAGGCTCAGTTTAAAATATTTGTGTGTATGTGTTTGTCTTTAGGTGGGTGTGACATTTGTAGTATTTCATTTGAGAAGACTTACTTTACAGATTCAGACATTGTTCTTGGATAGATTTTCAGCAGCGATCATGATTTTGTTAAGAATAGATATATGAGCCAGGCGGTGGTGGCACACGCCTTTAATCCCAGCACTTGGGAGGAAGAGGCAGGTGGAATTCTGAGTTCGAGGCCAGCCTAGTCTACAGAGTGAGTTCCAGGACAGCCAGGGCTACACAGAGAAACCCTGTGTCGAAAAACCAAAAACAAAGAATAGATATGAGGTGGCACTCATCTTTTGTCCCAGAGTAGAATCTCTGAGTTCAAGGCCAGCCTGATCTACAGAGTGAGTTCCACGATGGCTAGAGCTACACAGAAAACACACACACACACACACAAAATAAGTATCTGGTTGGTGATGGCTCATGCCTTTGATTCCAGCACTTGGAAGACTGGTGGTCTCCCTGTCTGGGGGCTTGGGGGGGGTTAAAAAGGAATAGGTAAAGTGGTGTATTCAGCTAATAAGCCTGTCCTGCCCTGGTTGTTTTCAGCTCATTTTTATTAGGAAGTTAGTCCCTGAAAACATACCAGTTTAATGTAAGAAGTCATTTCTTTACAGGATTGGCCATTTGATGATGGAGCTCCACCCCCTAATCAGATAGTAGATGATTGGCTAAACCTGTTAAAAACCAAATTTCGTGAAGAACCAGGCTGCTGTGTTGCAGTGCATTGTGTTGCAGGATTGGGAAGGTAATTCATTTTTTCTGAATTCACTGTATCTAAATAAATCAACTAAAATTTTTACCTTGGTAGGATTTGCATTTAGTAATTAAGTGATACTAAATCACCAAAAAGGAAATCAGACAATGCCAGTGTAATAATCTCTAATAGGAGCCCTTGGGTTGTGTCTGGATCTGATTTTAATGCCGCACTGAATGTAATGAAGGTCCCTGCCCCCATTTCAAGAAAAAGAGATTTAGGTCATTAAGTGGGCAACAAAATTAAAAATTGTCTTAGAGATTGCATTATCTATACATGGTTGGGTTTGGATTGAAATGAAACTAAGTGAAGTTAGTTAAGAGGTAGAAGGTTACTTTAAACTCTTGAACAGAAATGTCAACACAGTGAGAGTTGTCTGTGATTGTAAAACTCTTTTTCACTGAGCATTGCTTCCGATAGTTTTATACTTTGATCAACAACAGGCTAAATTCCAATTTAAGGTGTGCACTGTGAACATCACTGTGAGGTGCCATTGCCTCAAGGTGCTGGCGGCTTGAGTCATTAGCTCTGCTCAGCACTTTAGTATGGCAAGGTTGCTTCATGAGGTTGGGTGTCTCAGTTCTCTTGAAGGCTGGTGTTCACTTGGTGGTGTGAGGCCTTCCTGCATGGCTTTATTTCTATTGCCTATCTCAGTGTAGTTGGAGGCAGTGCTCTAGTAATGTGCTTTTTAAGAATTGAGAATAGAGCTGGACTTTTTTCTCTCAGCACTTGGGAATCAAAAGCAGGTGGATCTCAGAGTTCAGGGCCAGCCTGGTCTACAGATACAGCCAGGGTTACAGAGAAACCCTGTCTTGAAAAACAAACAAGAATTGAGAAGCTGGGGGCTGGAGAGATGGCTTTGTAGTTAAGGGAACTGACTGCTCTTTCAGAGGTCCTGGTGTGTCTGAAGAGAGCAACAGTGTACCCGCATACATGAAATAAATAAAATTTTATGCAGGGCCAGCACTTGGGAAGCAGAGGCAGTTGGATTTCTGTGTGCGAGGCCAGCCTGTTCTACAGAGTGAGTTCCAGGACAGCCAGGACTACACAGAGAAACTCTGTCTCAAAAAAATTCATTCAATCAATCAATCAATAAATAAAATTTTATAAACAAAACCAAACAAGAATTGAGAAGCTGAGTACAGTGGTACTGGGAGGCAGAGGCAAAGACTGCTCCTGAGTGTTAGGCCAGCCTGCTCTACATAGTAAGTCCTTGTTTTAGAAGAAAACATTAGGCTACCCAGTTGGGAGGGGGTGACGACTTGATTTTTTTTCCTGTCTGTCTGTCCATCCATCTATTATCCATCCATCTATTGTCTGTCTAAGAATGAGATTCAGTCTCTCTGGTCCTGACTGCCCCAGAACTCAGAGATTGCTTATCTTCCAAATGTTGGGATTAAAGGTGTGTGTGTGTGTGTGTGTGTGTGTGTGTGTATCACTACACCTAACACAACCTCAACTTGATAATGTATAAGCTTTTGGTTAAAAACTAAAATCTTCTGATTCTAAAGGCTTGTGGACACTTATGGATGGCTTCTGTCTGTAGGGCTCCTGTGCTAGTCGCACTTGCATTGATTGAATGCGGAATGAAGTATGAAGATGCTGTTCAATTTATAAGACAGTGAGTATGAAGTTGTATGTTCAGAAACGAAGCGGGACTGTGCATGAGGAAGAGGTATGGGAAGGAATCATTTGGAATATGCAAGCTCTGGCTGCTTTGGGCTTAAGACACTGAAGATAGAAAAAGAAAAGGTTAAAGCAAGCGACAAAGACTGAACATCATTGCCATCTGTGGATTGCTCTGATTTTGATGTCAGAGACTATATGGTTGATTGTCTAAGAATCTTGACAATGAGTGTATTGATCCGTACTGCTTTCAATGGATGTCATAATAGCAGCAGTGCATTTTCATATCGCCATCAGGCAAAAGCAGTGTGCATGGAGAAACTAAGTCATCACTTGGTACTCTTTTTTTTTTTGTTTTTTGTTTTTGTTTTTGTTTTTTCAAGACAGGGTTTCTCTGTGTAGCCCTGGCTGTCCTAGAACTCAATCTGTAGGCCAGGGTGGCCTCGAACTCAAATCCGCCTGCCTCTGCCTCCCAAATGCTAGGATTAAAGGCATGCACCACCACTGCCTGGTGCACTTGGTAACTCTTGAGTGGCCTTTTCTCATACATAATTATACTGGTAGTATTCCTACAGTCCGGGCATTGGTCTGAAGTAATAGCCCATACTGTTCCTTTCTTTAACAAAATTAAAGCATCCAAGTCTGTCCTGAACCTGAGACTTTGTATGTTTGCTTTTGGGTTTTTATTTTTTAAAGTATTCTAATACTTGTTTGTCATTCCCATCTGAAGAATCTATTAATCTAAAAGGAAAGAGTGATCTGGTGTTCAAAATCCTGCTGATTTCTCTTAAGCTACAGTAACAGGCAGAGAAAGAGACTTGGGAGGCAGAGGTAGGCAGATTCTGAGTTTTAGAGGTTTACACCACAAATTCCAGAACAGCTCTGGCTACACAGAAAAACACTGTCTTGAATAACCAAAAGGAAAAAAAAAGTTCATATTTCAGCTTTCTAAAGTAATGTGGTATGGGGAATGTGCAGGCTTTCAGCTCGGGAGAGCGAACTAGAAGGCATTATTCTAGAAATAGTACATTTCAGGAAGCTGTACAGCTCTTTGCTACATGATAGTGCACTATTTTATTTTCAGAAAAAGAAGAGGAGCATTCAATTCCAAACAGCTGCTTTACTTGGAGAAATACCGACCTAAGATGCGATTACGCTTCAGAGATACCAACGGGCACTGCTGTGTTCAATAGAAGTAGAGGAAGGCTGGCTGGATCGTGGCAGTAGAGGGAACTCTTGGTACCTGGAAATGTGAATCTGGATTCTTAACTGTGTCATCAAAGTAGTAATGGATTCAGTACTCCTCAGCTCCTAATGATTGAGAAGAAGGCAAATGATAAAGAAATCCCTCTATTACACGAATAAAATGTTTAAGAAAAGAAAAAAGAAAGGAAAAGGGATTAATTTAGTGAAAGATGATTTTGCTCCTAGTTTTGGAGTTTTGATTTCTGCCAGGATTGAATTATTTCAAGTCTCCTGTGTTTTTTAAGCTTTTTCAAAATAGATGTCTGAGGAAAAGCAGCAGAATATTAACCAGTGTGGAGCCAGTTGTGGGGGAGCACACGCTTCCATTATGCTTGGCACATAGGTCTCCTTGTGGAGGGATTTGAGAGAGGTAGATTTTCCCCATCTTCTCTCCTTCTGCCTCCCTTCTGTCTCCTGATCCATGTGGATGGAATAGAAAGAAGCCCTTGTTGTGTAGATGTGCGTGTGTCTGGCAGCCTTAAGCCCACCTGGGCACTTTTAGGAAAAAAAAAAAAAACCAAAAAAACAAATAAATAAAAATAAAAGCAAAGAAAAGGCAGTCGCGCATATATTCTGTGGTCCAGGTGGTCTCTAGTTTATTGATGATGGATGGTTGTTAGTTTTCTTTTTTCTTTTTTTCCTTGCACCCCTGATCTACCATTAGGGCGTGAAAGGTAGGTAGTCAGGAGTCTTTGGTTTTGTAAAAGGTGAGGAAATGACTTCCCAAATGGAGTCTTTCTCCTGTAATTTAGTTGAGAGAATCCTCTTTCCCAACAGTGAAACAAGCAGGCCTCCTAGAAACTTTACTGCAGCAATAACTCAGGCCATTACTCTGTGTCCAGGAGAGTTAGCATGTTTCTACGAGTGTAGAGCTGTGGCTGGGGGTCAGCTATCCAGCGATGTCATGGAAAAGTGGTATCTTAAAATTTTAGGGCCAATTTCAGAAATAAAGGAGCAACAAAACATTCATAGTATTTTGGTCTTGAGAAATGCCTGTGGTGGTGGTTTTCCAAATTATTCTTTATTTGTACATTTCTGTGTAACCACCTATCACCTTGTTAGTACAAGATTCTTCTGAGATTTAAAAAAAAAAAAAATCACTGTCAGCCTTGCCTGGTTAGTGTCCACAGGCTGTATTGGGGCGGAAGAGCAGCAGCAGGAAGCCCAGTGAGCAGCACTGCCGAAAGTGTGTTGATACAGAAAAGTCATTTTTACTTATTTGAGAAGGCAGTTGACCAGACAAAGCAAGTGGAGGGGCCCCTCCGTGTGCCCTCCTCACTCCCGCAGTGCCTGCTACAGGCCTCGAGTGCAGCGGGCTGTGCAGAGCCAGAAGCTTCCCGCCTGGTTCCTGTCTGTCAGGCCAGTGGGGTGGAGGACATTGATAGTGCCTCAGAGGCTGGCAGCTTTCTGAGTTGCCTGTTTACTGTTGATGGAATTGTCCTGATTTTTAACTAAATGTAAAGATGTAGTTCTTCCTGCCTCATCTCAGAAAATGAAAAATAATGCTTTTGACATTGTTTCTAGAATTTTAAAGTAAAAAATGATGATATAATCCAAAAGTTCTTTCTTCAGAGCATGGCAGTAGATTTCTTGAACAAAGACTCAAGATCAAAATTTCTTACCCTTTTTTAGGTTGACTGTTGACTCCTCAAGGGTTTTGATCAATACCACCCAAACCTTTTCCACTTGACATGCTCAGAATTTTGGTGTGTGTGTGTGTGTGTGTGTGTGTGTGTGTGTGTGTGTGTGTGTTTGTTCATGAGCACAATAGGTCCCATGAGGGTCTGCACATGCGGGTGTCCACCAGCATCCGTGCCTGCCTGAGACAGTGTCATTCCTGGTTCTGGGGAGAAGGGTCTGTGAAGGAGCACAAAGCAGCCTTTGTCTTAAGACTAATGGTAATTGTTCTCAGAACTGGACTTTTTCCGCCCCTCAATATTAAACCTTTTTCTTTTGGATTTAATGAAGTATTGCTAGCTGAAGCCAGTTTGACTTGTGAGAGAGGTTAGACTGATGGAAGGTGTGCAGCCTGATTTACAACCAAACTCTGAACCCTTTTGAAGAACAATAAAACATATTTTACATGCTCTTTGTGCGTTTCTTCCCCACTCCCAAACAGTTTAATGTTTGTTCTTTCTCTGCTTGGTCTCTGCTTGGCATTCTCAAGGTCTGATTTGTGTCCCATTGTTAATGGATACTTCAGAGAGCTGAAGTGAGGGGTATTTTGTAAGGATATACCTGACTAATCTCATTCCAAGGAATTCATTTTTGTTACAGGTTTGCATAAAGGCACTACAACTTCAATTTAAACCTTTTCTTTGGGGGTGGGAGGCTTTGCAAGACAGGGTTTCTTTGTGTAGCCCTTACTGGCCTCCATCTGCCTCTGCCTCCTGAGTGCTGAGATTAAAGGTGTGCGCCACCATGGCACAGCTCTTTAAACTCTTAAAGTGGAGAATTAGCTGCTTTTTTAATTTCTCTAGTCACTGGTAAATTTAGCAGGCAAGCAGATGCATACATACATTTAAGTAAGACTTCAGTCTAAAGGAAACAAAGTTATAGAGGATAGATGTAGTGAGAATGTTAGCTTTAAGAACAAATGTTACAGGAATGTTTTAATCCCCTGTGTAAGATATAAGGCTGCTTTAGATTGTCCGCAACAGCTGACTATGATTTGCTCCCTGCTCTAGCAGGGGAGTGATTATACCAGCTGCAGATAGTTTGTGAGTGTGTGACCTTTGCAGTTCTTGGGACTGTTTAGAAGGGTATATAAATGGTAGACCCAAGCAACAGCGTTTGCTGTTTGTCAGGTGGTTGTGGGTAAAGTGAGAAGACATTGGATATCCTGACTGGAGCAAACCTACCCCGTGGCACTTGGTCTCCCTCATCAACAGGAAGTAGTTGGTATCGATGCCCTCTTTTTTCTAGTGCTGGGGGCTTGGAAGGTGGGATAGGGGTGGAGAAAGGAACCGGTAAAGTAGCCAAAAGTCTAGCTACCTACTGGTAGAGGCTGGGTGTGATGGTAAATTATCTGTAGTCTGTAAGCTTAGCACTCTGGCTGTGGAGACAGGATCGGGGTATTCAAAGCTACTCTGGGCAAGACCCAGTCCATCTTGGTGAGTAGTTACAATGGACAGCTTTGCTTAGAAGCTGTGGGTCACATTGCTTGGTGTTAACCTTGTGCCTTGCATTAGCCCCTTTAGCTTCTGTGGTTGGTTGTGATCATTACTTTTGGCTTTACAGGAAATTGGCATGCTTTATCTTTTCATTCTAGCTGAACTTGTTTTTGGTTAAGCCCAGTACAACACCACCTCTGATATTGTGCATCTGACCACGCTGATGTGTCTAAAGTTTCATGGTCACGCATCAACCCTAGTGCTTGCTGTCTATTCAATTCAACTTGCCACATCTCTGTCTCATTTGCTCTTTTTCCTTGGGGGTTCTTAGATCTTTAATGCCTTTCCCATCCTCGCTTTAGTTCTAATTGGTTTTAAACCTAGAAACAAGGAGCCTGGAAGACAGCTCAGCAGGTAAGAAGGCAAGTATAAATGCTGAGTTCATCCCTGCCGCCCACGCCCACGAGGAGGAGCTGGATGCTGTGGGTATTTGTAATCCCAGCACTCCTGCGGAGAGATGGAAAGCAGAGGCGTAACTATCTGGAAGCTCCCTGGTTAGCTAGCTTCTGATAGTGCCAGACAGTCTCAACATGACACTGAAAGCTGTCCTCTCTGTCCTCTGCAGTGTGTCCCTGCACTCACACCAAAGCTTTAAAAGACGCTCCTCCGGTTCCTGATACACATTACCCATCCATCTCTGGTGGGCACTGTCTTAGTTACTATTACCAACATACTGACCCTGTTTAAAGGGTCCCATTCTATATCATTTCTAGGATTTAGAAAAGAATGTGCCCATGTGCCTGCTTGAGTATCTCTGTACTACATGTGTGCAGGTATCCGTGGAAACCATGAGACAGAATTGGATCCCCTGGAACCAGTGCTGAAGAAAGGTGGGTCCTCTGCAGAAGCACTTAAACCAGCCATCATCTCTCCAGCCCCCTCACTTTTTGTTTTAATTTAAGACAAGCATTTCTATTTTAATTTCATCCCTTAGTTGATTAAATGTTCAAATATAAGTGCCTTACTCTGATGCCCTTTTCATTAACTTTTATAGATCATTCCCACCAACCTATAAACATACTATTTCTTGCATACTAAGAGTCAGAGCTGGAGTTGGTGGCACAAACCTTTAATCTTGCCATTATTTGGGTAGCAGAGGTGGGCCGCTCACTTGAGTTTAAGACCACCTGGGTCTGTGAAGTGAGTTCTAGGATAGCCATGTCTGTGTAGCAGGATCCTGTCTTTTTTGTTTGAGGAGTTGGCATGATGGCCTCAGCAAGTGCCACCAGACCTGAGTTTGATCCTTGGAGCCTGTGATGTAACCCACGAGTGTGTTCACCTACAAAAGACAAAACTTTTTGATGCCACATTTACCTTCTGACACACACACAGTACTGGCAATTGAATACTGCAATTTTTTTCTTTTTTTGACTTGGTTTTTTTTACAGACAGGGTTTCTCTGTATAGCCCTGGCTGTCCTGGAACTCTGTAGACCAGGCTGGCCGTGAACTCAGAAATCCGCCTGCCTCTGCCTCCCAGAGTGCTGGGATTACAGGCGTGCGCCACCACCGCCCAACTGGATACTGCGGTTTTTGAGACAGGGTCTCCTTAGACTTGTCTGTAACTTCTTCAGACTGGTCTCATCTTGGGATCTTATCCTCTGATTCCCTCCCCCCCCTTTTTTTTTTTCTCGAGACAGGGTTTCTCTGTGTAGTTAGGGCTGTCCTGGAACTCACTTTGTAGACCAGGCTGGCCTCAAACTCAGAAATGCGCCTGCCTCTGCCTCCCAAGTGCTGGGATTAAAGGCGTGCGCCACCACTGCCCGGCCCTCTGACCCCTTTTAAGTGCTGAGTTTCATGCATGCACTGCCTTCCCTGGCTCCCAGGGAGAACTTCGACTTCATTGGGATTGCCCCTGTAAAGATCACCAAAAGTTCTGCTGCACTTAGTTTAGTGGTGGGTTCTAGCTTTGGGCATGTCTACCTGATGGAATTGATGACACTTTGAAATCATTGATTGAGCTGGGCAGTTTTTGTACATGCCTTTAATTCCAGCACCCAGAAGACAGAGGCAGGCAGATCTCTTGAGTTTGAAGACAGCCTGGTTTAGAGAGGGAGTTCCAGGACAACCAGGCTCCTCAAGGAAAACAAACCAAAAAAAACCCCAAGCATTGTGACTTAATAATGATCCCTCGGAGATGTGAGTGGTGTTGCTGAAATAGGCATTTCCTAGGTGACCTGGCAGACTGTGATGCAAGTACTTCAGAGAGCCTTTCATGGGCATGGTGAATAGGATTTAATGTTGCTGGCTTTGCAGATGGATGACGGGACCACAAGCCAGCATTGTTGGCAGTATGGAGAACCCACATCTAAGACGGAGCAGGTGCTGCAGCACCTGGGTCTTGTCTCCATGTGGATTGAAGGCAATATGGCCTGCGGACGCCTGCGCAGGTGATAACTGGGATTACAGGTGTGTGCCTGCCGCCACACTTTTCATTCATTCATTCATTCATTCATTCATTCTTTTGGTTTTTCGAGACAGGGTTTCACTATGTAGCCCTGGCTGTCCTGGAACTCACTCTAGACCAGGCTGGCCTCGAACTCAGAAATCTGCCTGCCTCTGCCTTTCAAGTGCTGGGGTTACAGGTGTGCACCACCACTGCCCGGCCCACACTTTGCTTTTTTTTTTTTCCCCCTTTTCTTCCCAGTATGGGGTCTCACTATGTAGCTTGCTCTGCTTTGTGGACAAGGCTTGAACTCACAGAGATCCTGCCTCTTGAATGCTGGGGTTAATGGTGTGTGCCACTGCATCTTTAAACCTAAATTTTTAAAATTACATTTTATTTTGTGTGTGTTGTGTGTACCCCACAGCAACTATTTAGAGGTTAGAGAATAGCTTGCAGCAATCGATTTTTCCACTGTGAGTCCTGGGAAGTGAGGTTGGGCTGTAGGCTGATGCCAAGTGCCTGTACCTGCTGAACCATCTTGCCAGCCCTTAAGTTTTATTTATTTTTATCTTTCTAGTTGTGTAACCAAAAGAAAACAAAAGCCTAGGTAGGCCTAGGACTCCCAATGGTCCTGCCTCTCACTCTACGCCCAACTGTGGGGCTCATGGTGGTACACACTTATAACTCTAGATTTGGATGGCTGAGACAGGAGGATCATTGGCTTAGCCTAGGCTACATAGGGAGTCTGTGTATCAAAACCCCAAGAGATTAAACACAGCTTGATGAGTGCTGGAACAAGCTCCTGTGAGTGAGTGCAGTGTGCCTGCTACGTGTTTACCCACTATCCTAGGCACGGAGGGTACTGGGGTAGGGAACATGACAAGCTGGCAAGAAACTTAAGGAATAGGAGAAGATGGAGAATAGTTTTCAGTTAGTGATCAGTTCTGTGCAAACGAGAGAACATGAGGAAGAGCATAGGAATTAGTGACTAATACAGTCAGGCAGAATGGCCACAAGACCAAGGAGGATGAAGGAGCCCACTACATGCTGAGATATATGAAGATGATGCCAGCATTTCCCAAGCAGCTTGTGTAAACTTGAAAACATGCTTGGTGTGTATTGGCACAGCAGTGCAAGTCTTGAGTATAGAAAGGAAGGCAAGCAAATTTAGTGAGGTTGAGGAGGTGGGTTTGTGATGTTAAGGCAGGGATCTCAGGAAATGGGCAGTGTACTTCTTAAGGGGACAGACTTAGCCACGTGGTTTATTCAAAAGATCCATGTCTCAGTACCACCAGTATCTTCTTGTTTTGTTTTTGAGACAGGGTCTTATATAGCCCAGCCTGGCTTTGAACTGGCTAAGAATAGTTGAGTTTGTTCCACTAGTTTTTGAGACAGGATTATGCCTAGTTTGGCCTGGAATTCCCACCACCTGCCTCAGCCTCCAAATGGCTGGGATCACAGGATCAGAATGACATCCAGCCCACACAAGTCATCGGAGTCAGAAACTCTAATTGCAGAGTGCTGCTTTCTGCAGAGCAGAGCCACTGAAGGTCGGTGAGCAGCCGTTATGAGGTCAGGTCTTTGTGCAAAAAGTTATGCAAGAAACCTCTTGAGTTAGAGGCTGTATTTGTAAAGTGTGACGGACTTGTACTGTGCACGTGGTATGTGTCATCTGAGTGGATGAGAATGAAACGGAGAGGGTAGAAACTGAATAATCCTAACGGCTAGTGATGGGCTGCTGTGGTGCAAGACAGACGTTTCAGGCCTTAAGGAAGGGAGTAAGAGATGACCAAGACTTCCTTCTGCACCACGGTGCAGATCTGTGTGAAAGGTCAGCAGTGTATTCTCAATCAGCAGTTCAAGGAGATAGATAGCTGGGATGTTTGGCCGTGGAACAGGTGGTGAACCCTTCCCACCCCCACCTATCTCTCATCCTCTCCACAGCTCACACAGACTGAAAGCAATTAGAATGCTTCAGGTTTGCAGCTTGGCCACCTGCCCTGCAGGAGATGCCCTGTGGCGCTGGTTAAGTCACTTGTGTCTGCTTGGTTGTTTTGAAGGTAGGGAGTCAGGAAGATGGAGTAGCAAGGGGCCAACAGTACCTGTATCTGTTTAGTTCTCTTGTGCTCCGGGTTGTACATGCCTGATTAGATTTAGTCTTCACAGGCCTTACCACCAGTCCCGTTTATAAATGATAAACTACAGAGTCAAGGAACAGTGAGCAGGCCCTGGCTAATCCTGAAACTGACTCTAAAGTTGGCCCTTTACTGCCCAGCTGAACTGTTTTGTAGTCTGGGAAGATGTTTGTTGATGGTTTTTTAGGCATAGGACAGTGCAAAGGAGAGTTCTTCGAGCTGTATCTTTACATTAAGTGCGGGACAGAGGAAGAGCGGGTGTGCTAATGCACGTGTGTGTGTGTGTGTGTGTGTGTGTGTGTGTGTAGCAAGTCTGCCTTGTCAGTGACTTTAGCTTGTGCAAACTGTGTGCAATGGGCCTTGCCAGTGACAAAGCAGGGTTTTTGAGCCGAGTGGTTTATAGTTTTTAATTGGCTTCTTATTACTGTTGGCTGCCTTTCCTGCACATTGAGTATTACTCTAGGATTGGTATTTGATTTAAGAAATTTTCAAATTGATTTTATCTCAGTGCATTAATGCGTGGCCTCAATTCCTGCAGAGGCATCAGATAAAACCAGCCTGGATGTGTTTTAGGAATCATAACAGGATCTGAGCTGCCAGTGGCCCAGCTTTCAGTCAGCATGAATAAATCCCTTTTCTGAAAAAAAAAAAAAAATCTAACTAAGTTCATCGACTTCTTAGGGCATCTCAAATGGAGGCCCCATGCAACTGGAAACATTTTCCCAAATAATGCTAAAACACACAAATGGGACATGAATAGATCTAATCACTCTCTTCCTTTGGGAACCCAACACATAAATATTCAAGGAATAATGTGGAAATCAGGCTAACTAACTGTCAAGGGTGCCCAATTGTGATGCCTTTCAAAATCAGGAAATGCGAAATATGACCCTAGCAATAAAAATGCTATTAATGCAGTTGAGTGCATGGAAAACTGGAGGGTGTTCTCTCTGTAATTTTGTGAGGATTAGAATAGGTAAATGTTTTTAGGGGTTTTTTTCCATCTCTAAAAGTGCAGAGTAGATCGCAGCTGTGTGAGATACCTATTAATCATCTTCTAATGCTTTTATGCAAATGCTTATATTTGACTTTAATTTAGCGTTGCTATTAACACCTGGAACTCTAAGATTGATAACAGGTAAAAATTTAATGAATGCATAAATTAAATATTTTTTCATCTTTAGGTTAATTTATAGCCTTTTTGTTCCTGGCTCCACGTTCCCCTGATATCTAAAACTCACAGGATTAGGCAGGAAGAAAGCTCTGAGCTTGTCATATCTTTTTGTTGTTGTAAAGATTTATTTATTTTGGGGACTGGAGAGATGGCTCAGCAGTTAAGAGCAACCACATGGTGGCTCACAACCTTCTGTAATGGGATCCGATGCCCTCTTCTGGTGTGTCTGTAAACATCTGCAGTGTACTCACATATATAAAATAAATAGATAAATCTTTGGGTTTTTTTTTTTTTTGTTTGTTTGTTTTGTTTTGTTTTTTGGTTTTTCGAGACAGGGTTTCTCTGTGTAGTCCTGGCTGTCCTGGAACTCACTCTGTAGACCAGGCTGGCCTCGAACTCAGAAATCCGCCTGCCTCTGCCTCCCAAGTGCTGGGATTACAGGCGTGTGCCACCACGCCCAGCTTAGATAAATCTTTAAAAAAAGATTTATTTTTATATGTATGCTTTGCTTTGCTGGGGTATGTCTGTCCACTATGTGCGTTCCTACTGTTCAAGAAGCCAGAAGGCAGCCTCAGGTCCACTAGAACAATTTAAGAGTGAGCCACCCTGTGGATGCTAGGAACCAAGCCCCAGTGCTCTGCAAGGGCAGGCCCTCTGGACTTCCGAGCAACCCCGGAAGACCTCCCAATCCCCAACCCCACTGGAAGACAGGATTTCACTGTGTTGCCCTGGCTGGCCTAGAACTCGATTTGTAGATCAGGCTGGCCTTGAACCTGCTACAGAGTTCCACCTGCCTCTGCCTCCATTCTTTGCAAATAAATTGACTATGCTAAATACATGAGTAGCAAGAAGACTCTGGTTGTTCCGTGCCCTATGGATATAGATTCCCCCCCCCCCCGCCCCCATGTAGATTCTTTAGATTTAGATCATTTTTATATTACTTGTTTTATTACATTATTAGTGTTGGGGTAGATTTTTTTTCTTTTTATCCTCCTCTTCCCCCTCCTCCTCTTCCTCCTGCTCCTCTTCTTTCTTGAGTGAGAGCTTTGGATTTGCAAGCCTGGCTTCCCTCTAATTCACTGTGTAGACCAGTCATGGCCTTTAACCTGCCCTCTGTCTTTAACCTTTAATCTGTCCTCCTGCCTTCAAGATACAGGTATGTGCCATCACATAAGGATTTTAAAACTATAAAGTAAAAAATTGCATATGTATGTGTATGTGTTTCTGCATGTATGTATAGTGCTCTAAGGGAACAGAGGTGGGTGTTGGAGGCTCTGGAGCTGGAGTTCAGGCAGATGAGCCAACTTCTGTACTGGGAACTGAACCCAGGTCCTCTGTAAGAGCAGCCAGCGATTTTCACAGCTGAGCCATCTCTAATCCACACCTGGCTTTTAAAATATCCTTTAAATGCTTTTCCTCTTCCTGTAAAGCTTAAGAGGTTGTTTGTTTTGTTTTTCTTTCTCCTGATTTTCTTGCAAGGTCTCAGAGGCCTGAAACTCTCTCTTAGCCTTCCCAGACTGATCTTAGACACAGCAGTTCTTGTACCCCAGCTTTCCCAACACTGAGATTATGAGCTGCTATACTCAGCTCAAAAGGATTTTCAGCCTGGGCGGTGGTGGCGCACGCCTTTAATCTCAGCACTTGGAAGGCAGAAGCAGGCAGATTTCTGAGTTCAAGGCCAGCCTGGTCTACAGAGTGAATTCCAGGACAGCCAGGGCTACACAGAGAAACCCTGTCTCCAAAAAACCAAAAAAAAAAAAAAAAAAAAAAAAGGATTTTCAGAATGAAAGTTAAAATAGGTTTGCTGTAGAACTTTTGAATATTGGATTAAGAACTCTGTCCTAGCTTGGGTGGGGTGCCTCAAGCTTTTAGTTCCAGCTCTTGGGAAAGGCAGAAGTGGTTAAATCTCTGAGTTCAAGGGCCAGCCTGGTCTACATAGCAAGTTCTAAACTGGCCAGGACTGCACACTGAGATTCTGTCTCAAAAATAAACAAGCAAACAAATAAAAACAACAAAAAAACCTGCCCTGCCACCCAGTGGCTGCCCTTACTAGTATGAACTTTCTGGTTTTTAGTTTGGTTTGGTTTGGTTTTGGGTTTTTGTTTGTTTGTTTTTGAGACAGGGTTTCTCTGTATAGCCATGGCTGTCCTGGAACTCACTCTGTAGACCAGGCTGGCCTCGAACTCAGAAATCTGCCTGCATCTACCTGCCTCTGCCTCCCAAGTGCTGGGATTAAAGGCGTGTGCCACCACTGCCCGGCCTAATATGAATTTTCTTTCACCCTCACATATAATTGTATTTATAGAATCATGTATCCTGTTTTTCACTTAGTCACAGTAATGCATATGATGTCATCCTAGGGTAAGTCCAGAGTCTTCTGAGTTGGAGGGGATCGTTTCCATTTTACACCTTTGGAAATGAAAGCTTGGGTTGAGGAGTGTCTTGCCTGACTAGGAAGTGGCCAGAGTCACCATTGTCACCTGTCTAACAAACACTTATCATGTAGGGCATGGTGGCCCAAGTCTGTAGTTCCAACCCTCAGGAAGCTGAGGCAGGAGGATCATGTGTTCCAGGCCAGCCTCTACTACATAGTGAACCTGTGTCTCAAACAAAAAGCCAGACAGAAACATTGGCTGTGCCACCAGACTCAGTCATTTTCCTTGCATTCAATAAGTGGGGACTGTGTTAAATTGGAACCAGATTGTCCCTTAAACATTCTTCTTTCTCTGTAACCTAAAAAATGGAGGCTCCTCATTCTCCCATGACCCGTACAGTAAGGGCCGGTGACTGAGGAGTCGGCACACCGTGGCCATGTTCAGACTTTTTCCATCTTAAATAAAGCTGGTTGGAGCCAGCACTCTTTAAGCTGCTATTCTTTGTCTCTGGCTTCTGCCTCCCTCCCCATCCTTCAGTGCCTGGAGCCCCTTGGTCTTTAAACGCCCACCTGAAGCTGTTGTTTCATCCTGTGAATTGGGTGTCACTCCGAGCCACTCAGCACAGAAACCCTTCCTCCATTTGGATGATGGGTCCCATGGGCGAGACTGCTGTGCCTCTTGGAGGGTTAGGAGGCTTACCAGTGTCTAAACTGTTTCAATTTCCCCAGATATAAAGTCAGAACTACAAAATCTCCATTATAGGCAATCTCAAGGAATATTGAGTGGGTCAAAATGCTGCAAACAGCCTGCCGCCGAGTGTGACTCAAGCACTGTTGGTGTTTGCTGCACTGATAGGGATGCATCATCTGTAAGTGGCAATGTATTGCTTTCCCAAGGCCGCCACAGCAGAGTGCCACAGATGGCGATATCAGAGGACAAGCAGTTGTCTGCACCTAACACACGTGTACACTTATACTCACATATTAACTAGGAGTAAGTTTTATCATGAGAATACTGTTTATAATAATAGAATATACAGTATTCCAAATAAACACTTAGCTCCGCAGAATCCTCATATTCTAGCCAGTATGTGGCTGTAACTGGCAGAGCAGTGACATTGTGTCTCACAGTCATCTATAATGGAATGTGAGACCCTCTCTGTCATATAGGCGTACATGCAAATAGAGCACTCATATGCATAAATTTTTAAAGATTTTTTTAAAGATTTATTTATTTTATGTGTATGAGTACACTACAGCTGTCTTTAGACACACCAGAAGAGGGTGTCAGATCCCATTACAGACGGTGGTGAGCCACCATGTGGTTGCTGGGAATTGAACTCAGGACCTCTGGAAGAGCAGTAAGTGCTCTTAACCACTTAGCTATTTCTTCAACCTAATTTTTAAAAAATTCTTAAAAAGCCGGGTGTGGGCCGGGCGGTGGTGGCGCACGCCTTTAATCCCAGCACTTGGGAGGCAGAGGCAGGCGGATTTCTGAGTTCGAGGCCAGCCTGGTCTACAGAGTGAGTTCCAGGACAGCCAGGACTACACAGAGAAACCCTGTCTCGAAAAACCAAAAAAAAAAAAAAAAAAAAAAAAAAAAAAGCCGGGTGTGGTGGCGCACACCTGTAATCCCAGCATTTGGGAGGCAGAGGCAGGTGGATTTCTGAGTTTGAGGCCAGCCTGGTCTACAGAGTGAGTTCCAGGACAGCCAGGACTACACAGAGAAACCCTGTCTCGAACCCCGCCAAAAAAAAAAAAAAAATCCTTAAAAAAATGTTGTTTATTGGAGGTGAGTGAGGCCTCTGTGGGACTGGACGACAGTCTTTAGATAGTAGATACTTCAAGTTTTGGTGCCTTACATTGTGCCTTTTCAACATGTTGAGGACACGATGCATTTTTAAATTCCAGATGCACCTTTCTTTCTCTCCTTCTTTCCTTCTCTCCTTCCTTCTTTCTTTCTTTCTTTCTTTCTTTCTTTCTTCCTTCTTCCTTCTTCCTTCTACCTTCCTTCTTCCTTCCTTCCTTCCTTCTTTCTTTCTTTCTTTCTTTCTTTCTTTCTTTCTTTCCTTTCCTTTCCTTTTCTTTCCTTTCCCTTTCTTTCTTTCTTTCTTTCTTTCTTTCTTTCTTTCGTTCCTTCTTTCTTTCTTTTTGTTGTTGTTTTGTTTTGTTTTTCGAGACAGGGTTTCTCTGTGTAGTCCTGGCTGTACTGGAACTCACTCTGTAGACCTAGGCTGGCCTTGAAATCAGAAATCCGCCTGCCTCTGCCTCCCAAGTGCTGGGATTACAGGCGTGTGCCGCCACCGCTGGGCTCAGATGCACCTTTCTTTCTTTACTAAGTCTAGGTAACCCGCCAGGTGAGCTCTCCTTTGCAGCACTCGCCGGCTTCCCCAGTGTGAGGATGCTGCTGATGTCACTGGAGGTCGGTTTGCAGGGGGAGCACGTTATTGTAGTGTCTCCATCATTCAGATGTACACAGGGAGTGAGTGTGAGAACACAGGTGAGGGCTGTGGGGGTGGCTCAGTGCACAGAGGTGCTTGCCACCAAGCCCGGCCACCAGAGTTCCCGGATTTTGCTCCCTGGGAACCACATAGTCAAAGGGAAAACTGAATCCCCAGGTTGTCCCCTGACTGTCATATATGTGTCATGATATACATGCCCCCCCCAATAAATGAATAAATGTTTTAAAAAAAATAGAACATAGAATAGCAAATTTAGAAATGTGAATTTCAAGAACTTTTAAATTTGTTTTTTATGCAGTTTGTTTTTACAACTTAACTTTTTTTTTGTTTTTGGTTTTTTTTGTTTTGTTTTGTTTTTGTTTTTTCAAGACAGGGTTTCTCTGTATAGCCCTGGCTGTCCTGGAACTCACCCTGTATACCAGGCTGGCCTCGAACTCAGAAATCCGTCTGCCTCTGCCTCCCAAGTGCTGGGATTACAGCAGTGTGCCACCACGCCCGGCACAACTTAACTTTTTTAAAAGACAGGGTCTTGCTGTATAATCCTGGCTGGCCTGGAACTCAGAGATGGGCTGCCTCTGTCTCCTGAGTGCTGGGATTAAAGGTGTGCACCACCACACCTGACCATACAACTTAATTTTAATATTGGCTGTATCTAACCAGCTTGAACTTTTTCTAAACTGGAATGGACGGTGGTGGGAGCCGGTTCCGTCGGCATCTCCTGTGTTTTGTGATCTCCTCCAGTCTCTCGCCACAGCCCACCCTGTTCCCAGTCTTTTGTCCTGTCTCAGCATGCTTACCCTTTGGCTAGTTTCCCTTTTACTCCATAACCCACCGGTTTGTATTTCCCATGATAGAATGTGCTAGAAGATAAAGGCCCCCTTGCCTCCGCCCGTCCCGGAAGTCCAGAGTTCCCTGCGGCTCCTTTTAGATGCCAGTGTTCCTCTTCCTATGCACTCTGACCCTGTGATTACATCCAAAGCCCCGGAGCTAGGTGTATTGATGGCTCCCACCCCTGTAATTCTGACCCATGCCCCTCTAATGTCCCAGACTCATGTTTTCTAGCAGTCTGTCCAGCAATTCCCTGTCCCATCCATTTGAACAGCGTCACAAGAATATATTCATGATGTCTCTTCCCACTGAGTCATCTGACCAGAGACCTAACAGTCAGCCTCGCCTCCTTTCTGTTCTGTTGCCCCCACTTCTTACTCTGGCACCAAACCCAGATTGAAGACCGAGCCATCAGTGCACAGGCTGAAGTTTTCAGAACATCTGTTAAAACCATTGTACAGTTTATTGGGTAGGAACATCAGAGCTTGGAGTCAAACCTGCACACATAATTTATGTTCCTTATTTAACCAGCTTTTGTAAGCTTGGGGAAATGCGCTCAACAACTGTTTTCAGCTTTCCTAGATATAAAGTAGGAATTACAGAATCCCCATTACAGCATGCTGTTGGTGTCTGCGCCGCTGTTTTTTCCAAATCTCTAAGCGGTAGTGTATTGCTGTCCTAAGGCTGCTGCTGCACAGTGCCACCAACAAGGTGATATCAGAGGACAAATTTATTC
Organism: Apodemus agrarius; assembly: GCA_964023405.1. Classification (NCBI taxonomy): domain Eukaryota; kingdom Metazoa; phylum Chordata; class Mammalia; order Rodentia; family Muridae; genus Apodemus; species Apodemus agrarius. The sequence goes on along the minus strand of OZ030009.1, from coordinate 26,391,275 downwards.
CTTACAGTCCTGGAGGCTAGAAATCAAACTGTCTGTCAGCAGGGCTGCACCCCCCACTAGAAGCTCCAGTGAGTTTCTCCTGACCTCTCCCTAGCTTCGGGTTGTTTATTGAAATTTGTGGCTCCTTGAGCACAATTCCAGGCTCCTCTTTGAGATAACAAGTGTTCTCCCAGTGTACCCCAGTCTTCACATGCCTGTTGGAAAAGCACATTGTGACATTGGCTTAGGTTCTGCCCCCCCACAGTGTGACCTCTGGAATTACATCTACAGCAGCTCTGTTTCTAAGTAAGGTCATGTTTTGGGGCACTGAGGCTTGGGACTTCACAGTTCTGAGGGGTCATAACTACTGTAGTTGAAATGTTTATGCCTTCCCAGTTAAATTCCAGTGTGCCGCACCCATAGTAGCAGCCGGGGTCTTTGGAACTGGAACTTTGTAATTAGTCTCCCTAAAGAAGGAGTCCCCCAGACAGTGTGAAAACACAAGACAAAAGGACACTGGAAACAGGAAAAGGGCCTAGTCTGACACTGCATCTGCCAGTGCCTGGATCATGGATTTTACAGCCTCTAAAACTGCAGTAAACTTCTGCAAGCTATAGGCAACCTAGTTTATGGTATTTTAGTATAGTGGCTCAAATAACCTGAGATATGATCTAACCCAGCATAAGTAGAAACTACATAATACTGGGATCATACATGATCATTGACCTTATGCCAATGTTCCACTATTGCAGATAATACTACAATGAATATCTTTGTTTAAAGTTTTTCAAATTTAAGATTATTTAGTCACTCAACAACAAAAGGCAATGCAATCTGAATATGGACAAAATACTTGAATAAGTATTTATTGATTGATTGATTGATTGATTGTATCCCTGGTTACCCTGGGACTCACTATATAAACTAAGTTAATTTTTTTTTTAATGTATGTGAGTACACTTTCACTCTCTTCAGACACACTAGAAGAGGGCATCAGATCCCATTACAGAAGGTTGTGAGCCACCATGTGGTCCTGGGAATTGAACTCGGAACCTCTGGAAGAACAGCCAGTGTTCTGAGTTCTGAACCATCTCTCCAGCCCAACTAAGTTGATCTTGAACCCATAAAGGTCCACCTGTCTCTGTCCTCTGAGTGCTGGGATGACAGGACCTGCTAACAACCCTTGAATAGACATTTCTCTGAAGAAGCTGTGTACAGAAGCACATAAAAGAATACACAGTGCCATCAGGAAATGCAAGTAAAAATGCGGTAAGATACCACGCCAGGGGTGGGAGTTTAGCTCAGTGGTAAAGGACTTCTTTAACACTCATGAGGCCCTAGGTTCTACCTCCAGCACTGCAGAGAAAGAATTGTGTCTTTTCACATTAAGATGACCACTTAGCCATTAGGATGGGTATAACCGAAAACAGAACAGTGTTGGCAAGAGGATGGAGAAGAAGGTTGGAACATTCCTGGAGGGAAGGTAAGATGATGTTCCTTGAGAGAGATTTTGGGTTTTCATTTTTGTTTTTTGTTTTGTTTTGTTTTGTTTTGTTTTGTTTTGTTTTGTTTTAAGATAGGGTGTTTCTATTATGTAGCTCTGGCTGTCCTGGAACTTGCTATGTAGACAAGACTGGGCTTGAAGTTGGAGCTCTGCTTGCTTCTGCCTCCCGAGTGCTGGGATTGAAGGCATGTGCTGCCACCACCCAGCTATGCTCACATCTTTAGACAAATACATGTTTCCTTTTCTCTTGACTAGGAGCCTAGGGGCAGGACCATGTGTTACTCCTGCATTATAATAAGTGCTAGTTATCTGCCCACCAGGACTGAAAGTAAGTTTCCTCTGATACCCCCAAGCTGCTGGTCCCTCCTGCAGACAGAGCTGGCCCCTTATCTTCCTGAGCACGTTGCCTTGGAGAAGTGGTGTTGACCTCTCGCTTTCCAAAGTGGAAACCCAGGACATCTTAGCAATCGCACTCCTGCTGCCTCTGGCCCTGCATGCTAATGTTGCAGGTCTTGTCTGGCTTAGCAGTCTGATCAAAAACTGTGGGTGGACAAAGTCAGGGGCTGACTTGTGGAAGGAAAGCTTCAATGGTTCTCAACCTGTGGGTTGTTCCCTCTTGGGGGTCACGTATCAGATATCCTGCATATCATATTTACATTACGATTCATAACACACTCAAAATTAGTTATGAGTAAGCTACAAAAATAACTATGGTTGGGGGTCACCACGACATGAGGAACTGTATCAGAGGGTCAGGGCATTGGGAAGGTTGAGAACCAGAACTACGCTGTGGGGACATTCTGTGAGGATGTCTCTGAGCTGTCAGAGCAGCTCCAGGCAGCACAAGGCATGGGTAGCAGGTGGCTCAGAATTCCAAGGCTAGGTGTGCAATACTGAGAAGGAAGAGTAGTTCTTAGTCATCAGAGTTACCTCATGTCCCAAGAGGTCACCACAGACCCTCTCACAATGGTCTCTTGCATATTCTTCAGGGGTTTGCATATGTAAATACACAGATGTAGATCTGAGCTGGGCTTTCTTTTCTTTCTCGCTTGTCTGTCTCACTATGTAGCCCCGGATGGCCGGGAACTTGTTATATAGACCAGGCTGGCCTTGAACTCACAGCATGGGTTTCTTTTTTTACACAAGTATTAGCAGACTAAACATGTTGCTGAATACTTTTTTTTTTACTGTATATAATTTATTTATATTGTGTATGCTTGTGTGTATGTGTGTGTGTATGTGTGTGTACCTCTGTGTGCATGTGGAGGTCATTGAATACCTTGTGGGAATCCCCTTTCCCCTTCTACCTTGTAATTGTGTAGACTGAATTCTGATCCTCTGTCGTGGTGGCCTTCTCTCTGGCCTCTACATCATATATTTTTAGTTCAGTCCATAGTAAAAAGAAGAAACTATCTGTGTTCTGTATTCCTTGTGCCATACTAAGGCAGTAGAGGAGGGATTTGAACACTGGTGTTGGTAGGAGCGGGACATCTAGGGGTAAAGTTAGCTTACAGTAAATAATGGTCAGCTGATGACCAGCTGAACAGTGACAACAGCAGATGAGATGGCAGCATGCATTTCTGGGCCCGATGGACCTGGGGTTCCCTGGGTGTGGTTCTTGACTCTGGGGAGTTAAAGAACCTTGCCTCCCTGCCCAGAAAGCCTTGCTCACTGGAATCTAAGGTGGTCAGAGCTCACACTTCTAAGACATATGATCCTTTGATGGTTTTAAAAAGTTTCTTTGCTGGAAAATAAAACAAAACAAACCCCCCATCCTCCTCTCAGGGAATAACCAAGTAGATCATTAATTCAGATGGGGAACATAATTTTGTTCTTGTGTTTTTACATCTGGGAGCTTTAACTTTTCAAGACAAACTAGTGCCTGTTCCAAGCTCCCCACCCCCGCCTGGCCCCCTCCCTCTCCCTCTCCCTCTCTCTCATTGTCCTGCCAATTGTCACCTTTGAAGAGACCAACTCCTTTGTCCCTGCTGCAGTGAGAGTCAGCCTAAGGGAGGAAGTGGACTTTGTCCCCTGGCAGAGGCAGTGTGGTCGGTAGAGAGAGCATTCTGGAGTCAGGGCCAGACTCCTTGTTCCCTGTTATGATAAACCAGCCTGCTTCCATTTTGGGCTTGAAAGCCATCTTGCAGCAAAGACAAACTAGATTCATTTCCGTTTATGACTAAATCTTGTTTTCTCAAGGATTGGGCTATGCCCCCAACCTGTAACCTTAACAAGAAATAGCTCTGGACTGCCTGTTCCAGGAAACAGCAATCAGGCCTGGGTTTCAAAAGTTACTCTGGCCACCTGTTAGCCTCACTACCTTGTTATGACCATTTGCTGGTGTGGCTGCCTTGTTAGGACTTGTTATGAGCACCCTGCAGCCAGCGCCCTGCATCACCCTGCTTTGGTTTAAAGCAGGTTCTTATGAACAGCTTGCTAAGCTTACAGTCTGCTGCTGTGACTCCGCCTATTTGTCTGCCCAGCCCCCAGTTTGGAAGCCCCTCCTCCTGAACTGTGTAACCTCTATCTTACCCGTGTCCAATGCTGATTGGTGTCTTGAACGCCACCTTTAGGGAGAGACAGCCCATACACACAATTCCAGAGGTCCTGAGTTCAAATCCCAGCAACCACATGGTGGCTCACAACCATCTGTAATGGGATCTGATGTCCTCTTCTGGAGTGTCTGAAGACAGCTACAGTGTACTTACATATAATAATTAAATCTTTTTTTAAAGCTTCTTTAATTATTTGCTTTAATTAATTTGGCCATGATTTGAGTCAGTGGTCTTTCTGTGGAACTAACAGTTAACTATTCCTGGCTGGTTGTGGCAGGCCCCAACCTCAAGATTTTTATATATATTATCTCAATCAATAGGGACCCATTTTACAGAGAGGAAACAAGGGCTGACATGCTTGGTAGTTTGTCTGGAGTAGAAGAGAGGTCACTCTGCTAGGAGATGGGTCCAAGTCTTTGAATGCACTCTTTTTTTTTTTTTTTTTTTTTTTTTTTTTTGAGACAGGCGCCTCCCAAGTGCTGGGATTAAAGGCGTGCGCCACCGCCCAGCCTTTGAATACACTCTTAAAGCCATTACTTTTTTTATTGTTGCTGTTGTTTGGAGACAGAGTTTCTCTGTGTAGCCTTGGCTGCCTTAGAACTTACTCTGTAGACCACGCTGGCCTCAACCACACAGTTTGCCTTTCTCTGCCTCCAAAGGCGCGCATCAGCACTGCCTGGCTAAAGCCACTGCTCTTAACACTTTATTTAAATTTGGTGAAGGGGATCCCTCCCCCACCGTCAGGGGCTTGGGCTTCCCCAAGGATGAGGGGCTCAGCCTGTGCCTTTCCTACCCACCCTGGAAGTGCTGCAGGGACACATCTGGGGCCGGTTCTCCAACACCCACACACTTGTCATCCTGCACACAGAAGAGCCTCTTTGGGACTGAACACCCGCAGTGGGTTCGGGGCAGAAGAGCCAGGAAAGGCTCATTCTTCCAAGGGTCGCGACGCACCACCCCACTGGTTTCTAGTAGGTTATTTTTAGTTTTATTTTTGTATTTTAAAAGAATCTTTAGATTTCTTACGTGCTCCATGACAATTAGAAAATCCTCTTTAAATTTAAATTTTAATGTGTGTGGTGTGTGTGTGTGTGTGTGTGTGTGTGTGTGTGTGTCCATGTGTCTGATGTATGTGTGGTGTCCTTGTGAGTATGTCCATGCATGTGATGTATGTGTGGTGCGTGTGTGTCCATGTCTCCGGTGTATGTGGTATGTGCATATCCATCCATGTGTGTATGTATGGTATGTGTGTGTCCATGTGTGTAGTGTATGTGTGGTATATGTGTATCCATGTATGTAGTGTATGTGGTGTGTATGTGTGTGTGTCCATGTATCTGGTGTATGTGGTATGTGTGTGTCCATGTGTGCCGTGTATGTGGTGTGTGTGTGTGTGTGTGTGTGTGTGTGGTATGGTACACAGTGTATGTGTGTGTGGAGGTCAGAGGACAGCCTACTGGAGTCAGTTTTCTCATCTCACCTTTTCATGTTTTGAGCTTAGGTCATTAGATTTTTCTGGCAAGCACCTGGAGCGGCCCAAGACCCCTTTTAGATTAAGTATCCGGGAGTAGGAGCGCCATTCTGGGAGTAAAGTGTGCTTAGCATTCTCAATCGGTCCATCTCTGTCCCACGTGGGAGGAGGATGAAGCGGGGCTTGCAGGAGGCCATCTTACTCTATTGTGAGCCTAGCCCTGTCCCGGAGAGACTCTTCTGTTCAGAGAGTGAGTGTGCGAGGATGTGGATGCGGAGAATTCGGGTTAGAGCCCGCTAGCCTGGGAGGACTGTGACAGGAACGACGAGTGGGTCCCGGGGCTGGCGCTGACTCGTTTCCGTGTCTGTGCTCTCTGCTATCTACTTGACACAGTGTCCTTGTCCATGCAGCATGCCCTTGGAGCCCGAGAGCCTCTGCAGAGTGGGGATGGCAGTGCTTACTCCAGAGAAGGGCCATTCCCAGGACTTCTATAAAACAAAGAATTCAAGGTCCTTGGCCTCGATCCCAGGACTCCGCAGCTGCCTGTACCACTCACTTTTCTGCTTGCGGGGCCAAACACTTGAGAAGAGCTGCTTGAGGTAGGGAAGGTTTATCCTGCCATTGGTTTGACAGGATGCAAGGGATGTTTGGTCGTTCATTTATTTGAGACAGGGTTTCTTTTTGTAGCCATGGCTGTCCTAGAACTCTCTCTGTAGAGTTCTAGGCCTTGACCTCAGGCTGGCCTGCTGGGATGGCAGAACAGTCAGAGTTGTGACCGTAGAGCCGAGACCCTGGGCTCGTGAAGCTGCCTGCTCACAGCTTAGCCCATTGGGAAGCAGAGAGCTTGGGCTGGAAGCAGTGCCAGCCTGCAGTGCCAGAAGCTCTGTGACCCTACGTCTAGCTAGGCCTTTGTAGCTCAAAGATCCCACCACTTTCACAAACAGCGCCACCAGCTGGAGACCAAGTGTTCAAACCCACGAACCTGTGGGGGGTAGTTCACATTCAAACTGTCAGCATCAGGAAGGGTGGTGGGACCTCCGTCCATGGCAGTCGAAGGGGCGCCCATGGCTGGTGTGATAAGTGTGTTAATTACTGCTAGGCCACTGTGACGGACTTAACAGAAGCCACTTAAGGGTGGCCGGGCTTACTTGGGTTCCCAGTTTCAGGGCTTTTTATCCATCAAGTGAGAGACACAGCTGAGGAACTCAGTTCATTGGTCAGTGTGTCGGTGACAGAGGCTGTGCACGCTGCTAGCGACCAGAAAAAACCAGGGACCAGATTCACCCTTCAAAGGCTTGCCCCTGGTGGCTTGCAGTGGGTAGCTGGACCCCCTCCTCCCAAAGGCTCCATATCCTCCCAAAATAGCTCCCCCAGATGGAGGGTGGGCACTCAGAATGAGTCTGTGGGGGGCATTGTAGACTCGTACTATGACAGTGACCTTTAATTAAAGCTGGATAAAACATCAGTACATCAGTGTTCATAGCAACGCTATTTACAAAAGCCAAAGAACTGGAGACAGTCCCAGTGTTCGCTCGTCAGGGAACGACGATGCAAAATCTCTCTCTCTCTCTCTCTCTCTCTCTCTCTCTCTCTCTCCCTCCCTCCCTCCCTCCCTCTCCTTTGTCCCTCTAATATAATGGAATATTAGTTAGCCTTTAAAAAGGCAGGACAATGGAGATGACTCTGTAGGTAAAGTATTTGTTGTCAAACCTGACAACCTGAGTTCTATCCTTGGAATCCACATAGTGGGAGGAGAGAATGACTCCCCCAGGTTCTCTGAATTCCATATGTACCTTCTGGTAGCCCAGCACCCCAAATACATAGATACATACACAGAGAGACAAGTACATACAGAGAGATACACACATATACAAACACATACACATAGAGACATACAAATACCCATACACACACACACACACACACACACACACACACACACACACACACCATTTATTTTAAAGAGAAGACAAGCCGGGCAGTGGTGGCGCACGCCTGTAATCCCAGCACTTGGGAGGCAGAGGCAGGCAGATTTCTGAGTTCAAGGCCAGCCTGGTCTACAGAGTGAGTTCCAAGACAGCCAGGACTATACAGAGAAACCCTGTCTCGAAAAACCAAGAGAGAGAGAGAGAGAGAGAGAGAGAGAGAGAGAAGACAATCCTTTTTGTGACTTGGAGGATGAGTCTTGAAGACATTAGATTCTCCTAAGGGAAGCAAGCCAGGTTGAAAAGGCCGGTCAGTGCCCAGGACTGCAGAGGTGGCTCTGTGGCTGACAGCACATGTTGCTTTTGCAAAGGACTTGGGTTCAGTTTCCAGCACTCACATGGTGGTTCACGACTATCTGTCACCCCAGTTCCAGGGGATCCAATAGGCACACATGGTACCCAGCATATACATGCATGCAGGCAAAACACTCATACACATAAGGTAAAAATAAGTGTCAAACTTTTTGTTTTTTAAAGAAAAGGCAAATGTCACTTAAACAAGGCACCTAGAGCATCTGGTTTTCCCAAACATCAAATTGGGGTTTGCCAGGAGCTGAGGAGGAGGGAGGTGTGTGGGTGTGGGTGCAGGTGCGGGTGTGGGTATTGCGGCTTGAGAAAAGAAAAAGGTTTCAGAGATGAGGGCGGGGTGATGGTCACATGACACATAGAACAGATTTAACCTCGATGGACTGCACACTCGCAGATCATTAGAGTGGCACTTTTTGTTGTTGTTATTGTTGTTGTTGTTGTTGTTGTTGTTGTTTTTGGAGACAGGGTTTCTCTGTGTAGTCCTGGAACTCACTCTGTAGACCAGGCTGGCCTCGAACTCAGAAATCTGCCTGCCTCTGCCTCCCAAGTGCTGGGATTATAGGCGTGCGCCACCACTCCCAGCGGCATAGAGCAGCACATTTTATACCCTGTGTATATCAATGACAAAAGCCAGATAAAGCTTCATTTACACCGTAATCGAGTCACTTTTTGCCTGTGTCACTGACTGCATCTGGAGCTCCTCCTCACCCCGACCATGGATTTTATGCCTTTTTTTTTTCTTTTTTTTACTGCTTTTTATTTCATGGTCATTATTTTAAAAAATTAAAATACAGTTAAGCATACGGGAAAGCCTTGCCAGGCACCCGTCCTGCAGCAGTAAGTCCTGGTAATGTTCCACCCGTCTCATTCCAAACACTTTCCCAAACACTTTGCATATAATTACACTCGTCTGTAGACATTTATACCATCTTGCATCCAGGCGTAAAATCAGGTCGTAGTATAAAATAGTGATATGTAACCTACTTTCCCTACAAAATAATAACTATGTGAGCAGCGCCTACATGGGGCGCAAGCATGCGTCATCATTTTTCACAGCTGCCCAGCCTCCCGCTGAGCATGTGGGTGTAAGTAACATCCTTAGTCAACCCAGTCTCTCTCGGAAGACCCCAAATAGTTCCAGGTTTTGTTGTTATAAACAAGCTATGGTGGACATAATGATATTGGCCCTGTTATTTTTTGCTATGGACCAGATACTATCTTGTCTCCCCCCCCACCACCACCCTTTTTTTTTTCTTCAAATTAGAATCCCGCAGTGTAACAGAGGCTGGCTTCAAATTCAATAGGTAGTTTAGAGAGGCCTCGAACTCGTGACAATTCTCTTGCCTCAGCCTCCTGAGTGCTGAGATTCAAAGCTTATACCCCCATGCCCAACCCTATCTAGCTCTTAGGAAACCAAAATAGAGTCAAAAACTCCTAGGCCGGCTGCTCTCCAGTACAGTTCCTGACTCTCTTCAGAGAAGCCCCCACAGGATGGAGATAATAGAAAGGTCAACAACCAGCCAAATACAGAGACTGGGCAATTGTTGAGCGCTTGTCCCTAAGGAGCTCTCTGTATCACCCCCCCCACACACACACAAGAGGGGCAGAACAAGCCCAAAGAGCAGGAGACGTGCCTCGAGTTGTTGTCCCCTGGACTTGACAGGGATGCTGTGCTTGTGGACCCCAGCCGCTGTGGTTGCCTGCAGGACCAAACCAGTCAGCATTCCAGCACAGCTCGCTTCCAGGGGAGGCATTAAGGCATCCTCTGAGGCTGCTAGAACAGGGAGAGTCAGGTTTTCTTCAGGGGTGTGGCCCCTGGTAGGTGACCTGCACCCGAGTGGGTGGAGAACCTTCCACATATGGGCAGCACATTCAAACTCAGTGAACTATATACAAAAGAAGGCTGGACGTTGTGGTGCACACACACACTTGTAATCCCAGCACCTGGGAGGCAGAGGCAGGAGAATCTCTGTGAGTTCAAGGCCAGCCTGGGCTACAGAGTGAGTTCCAGGATAGCTAGGGCTACACATAGAAACTCTGCCTAAAGAAAAAGAGAGAAAGAAAGAAGGAAGGTAGGAACAGGAGGAAGAAGGGGAGGAGGGAGGGGAGGAGGAGGAAGAGGTTGAAGAGATAGCTAGTAGTTTAAGAGCCCGAGCTGGCTGGGTTCCATCCACAGCCCCTACCTGGCATGTCCCGGCCATCTTGTCATTCCAGTTCCAGGGCATTTTGCTCCCTGTTCTGGTCTCCTCAGGCACTGGGAATGCAGGTGGTATACATACATACATACCTGCAAGCCACTCATTCATCCACATAAAAATAAATTGGTTTTTAAAAATAAAAAGAAAGAAGGAAGGTTTGAAGTTGTGAGGGGGAGGGGAGGATGGGAGAGGCTGAAGAGGGCAGCGCAGGGCAGATATGGTCCCGATACAGTGTATTCATGTATGATATTCTCAATCAAATAATAATGAAAAACAGTCTTAGCGGAGGTGGGGGGGTGGGGATGGAGGAGGGTTGGGGGTGGTGGCCCACGCCTTTAATCCTAGCACTTGGGAGGCAGAGGTAGGTAGATTTCTGAGTTCGAGGCCAGCCTGGTCTACAGAGTGAGTTCCAGGACAGCCAAAGCTATACAGAGAAACCCTGTCTCGAAAAACCAAACCAAACCAAATCCAAAAACAAACAAACAAACAAACAAACAAACAAAAAGAGTCTTGGCCCATTTTCCTTTAAGAATATTCATGGACTTGCCGGGGATGTCCCTCCCGATTGGGGCTTCCCTGGCAGGAATGAAGCCTAGGGCTTGTATAAAACTTGGTGCCACATGCCCACAAGCCCAGCATTCAGGCGTTTAAAGGCCAGCCTGGACTACATCAAACCTTGGGGCCTGTAGAAAGGGCTCAGGAGTTATGAAGACTGACTGTTCTTCAGGAGACCCGGGGTTGGCTCCCAGTGCATATGGCTGCTCACAATTGTCTGTAACTTTAGTTCCAAAGGATACAGCCACCTCTTCTGGCCTCCATGGGCATCAGGAGCACATACATACACACTCTGGCAAAACACACACCGAAAGTAAAATTAAATAAATCTAAAAAAAAAAAAAAAAAAAAAAAAAAAAAGCAAAGTTTATGGACTTTTTAAACAAAGATACCAGTTTCCTCCCCATGGCCACTCTAGTCTTTGATGTGGGTGGTTGCTGACAGGCAGCAGGCTGGGTCTCCAGGGTCTTCAAGATGCTTAGACGCGGGCTTGTCTCCCCACCTCTTAGTCCCAAATCCAGCACACATCGTGCTCTAGCCTGCTTCCCTAACGGAAGATTGATTGAACCAGGCTAGTGCCTCTGTGAGTGCATGCGCACTGCAGCGGGAGCTGCTACCAGGCCCTGGAAACTAATAGCGGAGCCACGTGTCAGCTCAGGGAGACACTGGTTAGCGCGCAGGTCTTAGGGGAGAGCAGGAAATGCCAGGGAGTGGGGGATGGTACAGAGAAGGGTGTGCCCCAGGCTGAGATCCCTGGGGCACCTGGGAATCCGTGGTAGCCTGTGTCCAAAGAAGCCAGATTCGGCAGCACTTCCTTAACAAGGAAATACGAAAGAGCCAAGTTAATAGTGAACCGCGGAGAGAGGAGATCTATTCATGTGAGCACACCCGGAAGAGGGACAAAAAGATCCAGTGACTCCCTCCCCCACCTCCAAGTCTATCTTCAGGGTCCGGACCTGAGGATAGGGCTTAAACACAAAGCCAGAGACGTGCATAATTGAGCAGTTCGGCAGCTGTGGTCTCCGGATCACCACTCTCTCGGGGCCAAGGCCCCCAGGGCGTCACTCGGTTCCTCTTCCAGCGGGAAACTCCTGGAGAAACTCTAATTTTGGGGGGGTCCATTCTCTCAATAGTCTGGTATCCAAAGAGGGGGGACACAAGTGTCTCTTTAGGATGTATCCATTCCTGCCAGGGAAGTGGTTATGAGAAGGTCACAGGGCCATCTGGCTGATTCACCAGGGGGTGGAGGGAATACCGTATTTGTCCTTAGGTCCCTAACCGGCAGAGAAGCCTCCTGCCTCTTCAGAGCCAGGTGATGAGGCCTGAGGGAAGCAGGTGGGATTGTGGACGAAGCCCTCGTCCTCCGTGCCACACAGGAACTAAATCGTCCCACGCCCAGCCCCAGATATGGCTGGAAGCCACGTTTTAAATATCCGCGTTGAAGTCTGCATATATTCAAACCTCTTATCTCCTAATTTACATTCTTTCGCCTGTTTCTTCTGAGATTTGGTTTTTCATCTTGTTCTTATTTCCTGATTTGAAAGCTGTCCTCTCTGGTTTTAGTCTTCCTGTACCTTGGTAATTCAGCATGCTACCTGACTTATGAAATCTTAAAAATTAATCAATGCCTCATTTTCACCCCCAGAATGAAAAACTGCCCTAAACACTGTAGCTTCATTAGCCAGGCTCCAGCTAGCCGCTGGCGTGCCTTTTTTTTTTTTTTTTTAACTTTACTCATTTTTTTTTAACCCTCGGAAGACATTGTTATAATTTTCTCTCTAGTCAATGACTAACATGAATTATTTAGAAACATCTTCGTTTCTAAATAATGGAGATTTTTGCAGTTACCGTTTCTTTATTAATTTATAATCTAAATGCACTGCAGTCTGAAAACATTCTGTGTAGTTTTAATGCTTTTAAATTTGTTCAAACTGAAGGTCCCATGACACATTTTGGTTTTTGGGTTTCCCTGAGCGCTGGAAGGGAACATGGAGTCTGCCGGAGTGCGCGTGCGCTGTAGGTGACTGGTGGGTCAGGCCGGGGAACCTGACCTCTTCTGTGACTGCTTTCTTGTGTTGGTCGGGGCTGCAGCCTCCTGATGGTGGTTTGTCTGTGCCTCTTTGTCCCGTGCTTTCCTCTTTTGATTACACCTTCTGGAAAACCTGTTATTAGGTACACGCACATTTAAAATTGTTGTATCTTCATGGAAAATCGAACTTTAAACATTATAGAGTGACCTCGAATTACTAAATGTATGTCCTTAAAAGCCTATTTTCAGTGGGCTTCTGCGTTTTAGCATTTGTTATGGCTTTGAATGTTTCTCCCCACCAGAACCCATGTCAGGTGCTTAAAGTGGAACCAATTTTTAAAAGATGTTTTCTATTTATTTGTTTATTTATGTATAGGGAGGAGGTTCCTGTGCGGTGCAGTCTGAAGGAGTGGGAACTCTGAACTCTCCGTCCACCATGTGGGCCCAGGACAGGGCACCCACCCTCACCAGCTGAGTCATCTCGGCCTCCCTGTCTTCCCCGCCTTCCCCCACAGTTCTGGGAACTGAAGCCCTGTCCCCGTCCCCCACCCGTGACAGGCAGCTGCTCCTCCACTGAGCTGTCCTTTCAGCTCGGAGGCGCTGGGCCTCATGGGGCACAGCCTCTTGAGTAGGTAGAGGACAGAAGTCTGTCTGTCTGTCTTGCTCTCTTCTCTTTCTCCCTCTCTTCTCCTTGCCTTTCCACCGTCCTCCATGTTAGGACAGGACAAAAAGCCCTTGCTAGTGCTGGCTCTCTGATCTTGGACTGCCTGGCCTTTAGCACTGATCTTTGCAGACTACCCAGGGGCACACACTCTGTTACAGTAACATAAACAGACTGAGAGGATTTCTATAAACTGCTTTTTTTTTTTTCATGCCTTTAATCCCAGCACTCGGGAGGCAGAGATAGGCAGATCTCTCTGAGTTTGAGGTCATCCTGGTCTACACAGAGAGTTCCAGGACAGCCAGGGCTACATGGAGATATCCTGTCTCAAAAAAGTCAATCAGTCAAACAAACAAACAAACGAACAACCAAAACAAGATGCATATTTTTTTGTAGGTCTAGTTGGATTTTTTTTATCCAGTCTGGTAATCTTTTCCATTTGACTCAAATATTTATTTCTGAAACCGCATAGATGTTATTATTATTGTATATATATTGTATACTATTATTATTGTATTATTGTATATCAAGTTTTGGGTCTGAAAGATCCTTGGACAAAGTGGACATCTGTGGTACCTATTAGCATACCTTTATCAGCCTATTTCAGCCATTCTCTCTCTCTCTCTCTCTCTCTCTCTCTCTCTCTCCCTCCCTCTTAGCTTGGTCCCCTCGCCCTCACTCACTCTTTGTCTTCCTCTCTGTCTCCGCCCTCCCGCTGTCAGTCCAGTCTGCTGACCATGCTCAGGTCATTCCTCTGCTCTGGATTCTTCCAGATGCCTCTGGCTGTGCTTTCCCTCAGACCTACACCAAAAACTGTCCCCTAAACCACACCGTGGAGCCATCACGTCCTCCTCAGCTGTTTATACACCCACCCAGTGCTCACTTAGAACTACTTGGGGTCATTTCCTAGCTGCCTGAAGTAAAACATTGTAGATACTCCATCCACATCTGGGACATTCCAGTTTGCTGGTGGCCAAGGGCTTCAGGCTCCTCCTCTCCCCCTCTCCTCCCCTCCTCCCCTTTCCCTCCTCTTCTCCCCTCTCCCCGCTCTCCTTCCCTTTCCCTCTTCCCTCTTCCCCCTCTTTCTCTCTCTCCCTCGGTCTTGTGAAGGATGCTAGGGGAGTGCCCGGCCTCAGTCTCGGGTTTCAGTTCTCATTGTGTGAGCTCCTCACCTGCTCGGCTATTTAACATGCACGGGGAAAGTGAAATGCCAGCCTAGAATTCTACTCCAGCGGCAAGCCTGTCCTCCAGGAAGGAAGGCTGGACGACGCAGAAGGGCCGCTCCTCCACCGTGCTCCCTCCGGGTTCCCTCACTGCACACCTGTTCTCCAACAAGCCCAGAAACCCAGGCAGGCGAGGGGCGGGCCTGCCCGATTCCTGTTATTTCCTCTTACCTTTTTGGGTTTACTTATTTTTGAGATAAGGTCTCCCTCTGGCTTTGCTGAATCTTTCTATTAGACCAGGCTGGACTAGAATTCACAGAGATCTGCCTGCCCGGGATTAAAGGGAAATGCCACCAAACATCCTTCAGTCCCTGGCTTAACCCGGTTCTTACCCCAATTCTGCCTTAGTTCAAACTACCGTTGTCTCAGCAGACCTACAGCAGCAGCTCTGACTGGGCTCTGTGCTTCCTTTTACCTGTCTGTCTGTCTGTTTTCTGTGCGCATGTGGCGGGTCAGAGGAGAGGGGCTCGGGGTGGGTTGAACTCAGGCTGTCGGGCTTGGCAGCATCTCAGCCACCCTCTGTTTCTTTCTTTTGTTTTGTTTTTATGAGACAGGGCTTCTCTGTATCGCCTTGGCTGTCCTGGAACTCACTCTGTAGACCAGGCTGGCCTCGAACTCAGAAATCCTCCTGCCTCTGCCTCCCAACTGCTGGGATTAAAGGTGTGTGCCACCATGGCCCAGCTCTCTGTTTCTTTCCTTACCAACCACATCCTATTTTTTGGCACGGCACCCGTTTTGGGATGTAGGGGAGATATTATTTCTCTGCTCAAACCCTCCAAAGCCTTCCTCACCACGACAATGCAAATTCAGGGCCCTGCACACACACACACACACACACACACAAACCCTGTTGACCTCCTCACACAGCAGGTCGGCTCAGGGCCTCCTCTATAAACCCCAGCCCCACCCCCAACTCTGGCCAACTCCACTCTCCTGCCTGGACTGTCCCCACTGGCTCCCAGTGTCTCTGCCAGCTCTCACACGGTCTAAAACAGGAGCCCTCCCCACTTCCTAGTCCCTTCTCCACTTTAATTCTCTCTGTAAATTATGACTGTGTGACATTAATAATGTACTAGACCGTAAGCTTCTGGAGGCCAAGAACTTTGTCTAGTTCACCTTGCTAATCCCGGGTGCCCAGAACACGCCTGGCACCGAGGGGGGCCCCCAGCACGTGCCCGTGGAATGAACCTCCGTCCTTTGTGTCTGTTTTACACTGAGAAAAAGCACGTGAAAAATATTTTAATGCAGACATAGCTCAGATCTCTGACTCCATCAGCTTGCTGCCACTGAGTTGGGTTTAATTCCCTGCTTGTACCAGCGCCCCATTTGTGTGCTGACGAGTCCTTAGTTCTCCACAGAGAAGGGCTCATGGGAGTGGCCCTGGAGGACGAGCAAGAGAGAGCCACTTGCTAAATCTGCAGGAATTCTGTGAGCTGCTTGTTACACTGTGGTAGCGTGAAATTGGCCCCGGTGGGAATATTTACATCACGGAAGTGAGCAAAAGCTGCAAAACAGAGTAGTTTAATTTTTTTTTTTCTAAGAAAGAACCAGTTTCCTAACACAAGGATTCCCCAACTAGTTAGTAAAGGATAATCCCTAGGTGGCTTAGGTGCTCTTCTGACAGAGACCCCGTGGAGCCCCACTCCCACTGTCATCCTGAGACAGGCGGAGTCCCTGCCAAGGCTGTGTGCCACATCCTGCCAGCCTGCCAGAGGTAAAGTTCAGGCCACAGAAAGTCCTTCCCTACAGAAACAGAACAAGTATCTAAAGTCCCCCTCGCCCCCCTGCTCTGTTTCCTCTCCTCTGGGACCATTTAGGGACTTAAAAATTGTGCACATGCCTTGGAGAGGTAGTGCAGATGTTAAAGTGTGTTGCACAAATGTGAGAATGGGAGTTTGGATGTCCAGAACCCAGGAAAGGCCAGGCCAGGGGGGCATAGTGGCCTGCTGGAAGGCAGAGAAAGCTATCTCCACAGTAGGCTAGTGTGACTGGCGCATCAGTGAGCTCTGGGTTTGACTGAGAGAGCCTGCCTTACTGTATGAGACAAAGGCAGTAAAGGAGGAACTTCTGTTTCCTTTTCTGTTTGTTGTTGTTTTGTTTAGAAATGGTATCTTGAAGCCTGGGATGGTAGTTCAGTGATAGAGCATTTGCCTGCAGTTGATTGAGATCCCTGGATTCTAGGCCCAGAGTTACAAGTTACAATGAGAAAGGGTGAGGGGGGGGGAGAGAGTGACAGAGACAGAGACACAGAGATACACAGAGACAGAGAGACAGAGACACACAGAGATACAGACAGAGAGATAGCAAGTGAGAGTTTGAGAGAGAGAGACAGAAATACAGAGAGAGGAGAGAGAGAGAGAGAGAGAGAGAGAGAGAGAGAGAGAGAGAGAGAGAGAGAGAGAGACTGTGCTGTTCAGGGTGGCCTCAGTCCTGAGTTTAAGAGCCTCAGCCTCCTGAGCTGTAATTTATTTATTGCTGAACAAGTGTAGATTTATTAAAGAGAAGCCAAAGTCTAGCAAACAGCTAGATTTGTAAGCTCAAATCTTCCAAACCAGGCAATGGTGGTGCACACCTTTAATCCCAGAACTCAGGAGGCAGAGGCAGACAGATCTCTGAGTTTGAGGCCAGCCTGGTCTACAGAGTCCCAGGACAGTTGAGTCTACACAGAGAAACCTTGTCTCGAACAAACAAACAACAAAAACAAAGGCCTCCCAAGACAGATGGGAGCTGGAGACCTCATCTGCAGAGCCTTCTCAGGAAGAACTGTAAGTTGTGGGAGATGGTAAGCCTGGAGGCTGATGGGAAGATTAGGATGAAGAAGCTGGTGTGCACAGCCACTGAGGCCAAGGGAAGGGCACTCTGATGAGGAGGTGAGCAGCTTGGGTTGAGGGAGAAGTGAGACGCCCTAGGCTAACACAGGCTAACACGGGCTAACACGGGCTAACACAGGCTAACACAGCAGGCAAGCAGACGCTCAGATGCTGCAGGCAGGCTGGGAGCCGCAGAGGAAGCAAGGACTCATCTCCCCGCTCGTCAGAAGCCCAGGATTTAGCCAATTTTTAAAGGCCCCACCTATCTCCATGGAAACCAGAGCCTTGAGCAGGCTGGATAAGCATCTGCCACCAAATGACTACTAGCCTTCTACCCATATCCGACAAATTAAAGTGGTTGTTTTTTTTTTTTTTTTTAATTTGCATTTATTTGATTATCAGTGTAGATTAGCAGATTTTGTGTGTGGAGGGTTATTTGTTTTTTAGACAGACTCTAATGTTTCCTAGGCTGGCCTCCAACTCCTACAGTAGCTGAGGGTAGCCTTGAATTCCTGCCTCTATCTGCTGGGATGGCAGACGTACAGACACCACCAAGCCCAGATTATATGGTGTTGGGGCACAGGTCCTGGTGCATAGTAGGTGTGATGATTTGAATGTCTTAGCTCAGGGAGTGGCACTATTAGGAGGTGAGGCTTTGTTGGAGTAGGTGTGTCACTGTGGGCATGGGCTTTAAGACACCCCCCCCCAGCTGCCTGGAATTGAGTCTTCTAGAGGCTTTCAGATGAAAATGTAGAACTCTCAGCTCCTCCAGCACCATGCCTGCCTGGATGCTGCCATGCTCCCACCTTGATGATAATGGACTGAACCTCTGAACCTGTAAGGCAGCCCCAGTCAACTGTGGTCCTTTATAAGAGTTGTGTTGCTCACGGTGTCTGTTCATAATGAAATCCTAAGACAGTAGGCAAGGGCGTGGCCAGCTGAGCTATGCCCTAGCCGTTACTTTGGTATTAAAAAATGTTGCCAAGCTGGGCAGTGGTGGTGCACGCCTGTAATCCCAGCACTTGGGAGGCAGAGGCAGGTGGATTTCTGAGTTCGAGGCCAGCCTGGTCTACAGGGTGAGTTCCAGGACAGCCAGGACTATACAGAGAAATCCTGTCTCAAAAAACCAAAAAAAAAAAAAAAAAAAAAAAAAAAAAAAAAAAAAAAGTTGTGGGGTTGGGCCGGGTGGTGGTGGCGCACGCCTTTAATCCCAGCACTTGGGAGGCGGAGGCAGGCGGATTTCTGAGTTCGAGGCCAGCCTGGTCTACAGAGTGAGTTCCAGGACAGCCGGAACTACACAGAGAAACCCTGTCTCGGAAAAAAAAAAAAAATGTTGCGGGGTGGTGGTGGCGCATGTCTGTAATCCCAGCACTCTGGGAGGCAGAGGCAGGCGGATCTCTGAGTTCGAGGCTAGCCTGGTCTACAGAGTGAGTTCCAGGACAGCCAAAGCTACACAGAGAAACGCTGTCTTGAAAAAAAAAATTAATGACTTAATTTGACTTATTTATTTATTTATTTATTTATTTATTTTTGGTTCTTTGAGACAGGGTTTCTCTGTATCCTGGCTATCCTGGACTCACTTTGTAGACCAGTCTGGCCTCAAACTCAGAAATCTGCCTGCCTCTGCCTCCCAAGTGCTGGGATTAAAGGCGTGCGCCACCACCGCCCGGCTTATTTATTCTTATTATATGTGCATTGATGCCTGAATGTATGTCTGTGTGAGGTTGTTAGCTCCCCTAGAACTAGAGTTACAGACAGTTCTGAATTGCCATAAGGGTGCTGGAAATTGAACCTGGATCCTTTGGAAGAAGAGCCAGTGCTCTTAACCACCAATCCATCTCTCCAGCTCCGAATTTTGATTTTTTTATCTTATTTTTTTTAACGTCTCAGGGTTCTGTCAAGTTCAGGAGAAGTGGCCCCTCCCAGGGGTAGCTAATTCTTTGCTCCTGAGATTCTCATGGTTCCATCCAAAGCAACCAATTGGAGGCAGTAGATAATCTAACTCCCCAAGACACCCAAACTCCCCTGGCTGAAATCACCATAGTGCCTGGGATGGACAACGTCGGTACCGCCCCTGGGACCCGGCCGTCTTTGAAGTTATTCAGGCCTCAGGCCGGTCAGGCCTAACCTGCCACCTCTTTCCTGCCTTGCCCATTCATTTCCTCCCCATGAAAACCGTAACACAGGCTGGCCGGTGCCCACGCTCTCCTCTCACCCCTGAACAACCCGCATGACCCTGCGACTTCCCCATGTGGCCTGTAAGTTGTGACTGGTTTTTTTCTTGATTCTGTACCTGCACCTTTCCACACCCTAGACTAATACATCTTAGGTCTGTTTAAAACTGCCTCTGCCAGTTGTTATGCTGTTTGAATTTCTAAACCTTTGTAATGCACGTGAGAACATTCTGCTTGCTCCAGTGACAGACTCTGCGGCATATGCATGTATTCTGAGTGTGTGTGTGTGTGTGTGTGTGTGTGTGTTGTGTGTGTGTGTGTGTGTGTGTGTGTGTGTGTGTGTGTAGGTGCCCACCAAGACCAAGAGGGTAGGCACCCTGGAGCTGGAGTTACAGATGGTTGTAAGGAACTCTTTATGGGTGGAGAGATTTGAACCCAGGGTCCTCTAGAAGAGCAGCACGAAC
The DNA here is from genome assembly GCA_964023405.1 of Apodemus agrarius. NCBI lineage: Eukaryota > Metazoa > Chordata > Mammalia > Rodentia > Muridae > Apodemus > Apodemus agrarius. The sequence goes on along the minus strand of OZ030009.1, from coordinate 26,371,361 downwards.
TCTTAACTGCTGAGCCATCTCTCCAGTTCCCTAGACTTTATTTCTACAGCTTTATTGTTCAAATTCTCTTTAGAATCACTTTGCCAGGTTCTGTGATAGGGCCTTTGGGGATTTTTTGTTTTTGTTTTTGTTTTTCTCTGTGTAGCCCTGGCTGTCCTGGAACTCACTCTGTAGACCAGGCTGGCCTCGAACTCAGAAATCTGCCTGCCTCTGCCTCCCAAGTGCTGGGCTTACAGGCATGCGCTACCACGTCCAGCTGCCTTTGGGGATTCTAAATATGAATTTTATATTCGTTTGAAGGAGGTATATTATGATTCTGTTTTTTTCTTTTTCCTAGACAAGATCTTGCCTGGGTGGTCTGGAACTCACTCTGTATACCAGGATGTCCTTGAACTCACAGAAATCCACCTGCTTCTGTCTCTTGAGTGCTATTATTAAAGATGTGCACCATCACACCAAAATTTTGTTTTGTTTTTGACACAGGGTCTCAAGTAGCCCAGATTGGCCTCAAACTCATTTCATGACCAAGAACGACCTTGAATTTCTAATCCTGTCTCTACCCCTGAAGTGCTGAGATTACAAGTCTTTGCCATTCCTGGCTTTGTGTGGTACTGGGGATCGAACCCAGGGTTTAGTGTCTCTTAAGCAAACACTCTCCCAGTGAGTGCTTGACAGGGTTTATGCACTGAATGTCTCTTAGTCAAGTCTTGATGTCCCTCCTCAGAATTTTTCCCGATAAATTTTTTTTAAAGATTTATATATGTATGTGTGTGTGTATGTATGTATGTATGTATGTATGTATATATGTGTACACTGTCACTATCGTCAGACACCCCAGAAGAGGGCATCAGATCCCATTAGAGATGGTTATGAGCCACCATGTGGTTGCTGGGAATTGAACTCAGAACCTTCAGAACAGCAGTCAGTGCTCTTACCCGCTGAGCCATCTCTCCAGCCCCCCCCATAAATGTTTTACACATTAAAGTAGTTTGTTTCTTTTTAAAAAATATTTTTATTCATTTATTTTTATAGGTATAATGTATTGGTATTTGGCCTACATGCATATCTGTGCATCACATATATGCCTGAGGAGGTCAGAAGAGGGGTGAGATCCCCTGAGTGTCAGAAGTCGAGTGCCGCCACATGGGTGCTGGGAATCACGCCGGGCCCCCTTGAAGCACGAGTGTTTTGAACAGCTGAGGCATCTCACCGTCTAGTTTATTTCTACTTCCTTTATGCTTTTAAGATACTGTGAGTGGAGTCATTCTGTGTCATATTTATTAAGTACCTTTTATTGTGTGATTGGAATGCCTTTGGTTTTTGTATATTTATTTTGTAATTGGCCAAGTTCCTGGACCCAGTTAATATATTTAATCGATTTCTGGGAGGGATTTCTAGATACTTAATCATGCGAACTTTAAATAATGATTGCTTTTCCTCCTCTTTCCTCCTCTTTATCTCACTTTTCATGTATTTCTCTAATTAAACCACTAGGACTTTTGGAACAATGTTAATCAAGAGCTGCAGCCGGAGACGGCAGGGAGTCGCATGTTTGAGGTCAGTCTAGACTGTAAAGTGAGATTCTGATTTCTCAAGAAGCTTCTGTGGGCCTTCTTGACTGTTCTTTACCTAGAAGAGTTGTTTATGCAATCTCATTGGGGTGCGGATGCTCACAGCTGCCTTGGGACATCAGAAACCCTCAGTGGTAGTGCGTTCCTACGAGCCACGCAGCTGGGGTATGAGAAAACCAGAGGTTGAAGGTCATCCTCTACACAGTGAGTCCTAGACCAGCCTGAACTCAAGACCCCGGCTCAAAAAAGAAATAGGGTCAGCGAGGGCAGGTGACACCTTGGTGCGACACATGCCAGCTGTCAAGCCCGAAGACCTTCGCTTGATCCCCAGGACCCCAACACTTGTCCTCTGATGGCCACATATGCATGCACACACACACTAAATACATACATACATACATGTATACATACATGTAATGATTGAAGTAGGTCTAGCAAGATTGTTTGGTGGGTAATATGCTTGATGCTAAGCCTGATGACCTAATTTTGATCCCTCGGGACTGACAAGGTGGAAGAGGAAACTGATTTCTGCAAGTCATGCTTTGATGTCCACTTGCAGGTGGAGCAAGCGTAGACACACAAACCAATAAATAAGTAAATAAATGTCAAAACATTTGAACATATAATATGAAAGTATAATTTTTTAAAAGATGTTAGAGACTCAGGGATATTATATTTATCAAATATATTTTCATTATCTTTATATAATAGTTTTCTTTTTCAAATTATAATTCAACTAAATTATATCAATAGATTTTCTAATATTGATCTATGTTTTTATTCTTATAATGAGTGTCACTTGGCCTTGGTCTATTTTTCTCTTAAGCCATTAGTGTAGTCTACTTTCTAGAATAAATTGTATTAATCGATTTATTAAACCATTGATTGAACCATCCTACAAGCAACACCTCTTGATCTGAGATATTTTTCATCTAATACACTGAGGCTTTCTTGGTAATATTTTGTAAAGAGTATGAATGGGTTCTTTGAAATCATTTGTACAAGAAGTATCACGTTCTGCTGTGGTTTTATTAGGAGTTTTGAACTGCTATGAGACAGAGTTTGGTCTGTTTTTGTCTCCACCCTGCCTCTGACCCCTTTTTACTGCACTATTAATTTTCTTTATTCTGTTTGAGGGACAGAGAGGGGGAAGCTTTCTTCTTTCTCTGTGTTTTGGTGCCGTTGTCCCCAACAGCTGATGCGACTGTCCAATAGGTAGGATGCATTGTTCGCACCGACCATCTCAACGTTCACATCGATGAGAGACGCACTTATCTATCAGCATGGGGCTGCGAGGTGAACTTTGAGGGGTCAGGCAGCTGGGGGCTCGCCTTAGTCTGTCTCTGCTGTTAGATCGCCATGCCTGCCAGGGGTGCGCTGTACACCAGCAATCCCATCGCAAGGAGATGGGGGAAGGAGGAGTTCAAGGCCATTCTCAGCTGTACTTTGAGTTCAAGGTCAGCCTGGCCTCCATGAGATCCTGTTTCAAAACCCAAACCCAAGACTGGGTGACTTCAGAGCAAAAGCAACATATCTTCTGGAGGTCAGAGAACAGGGCACCCAGCAGCCTTGGGTATGTAGGGACAGCCTGCTGCGTTGACGGAGCTTTTCTAAGCTGCATTCACACAGGGGAGGGGCAGGAGGGGGCTGAAGGGGCAACTCGTCCTTGAGGTGTTGAACCTATTCAAGAGTGCAGAGAGCGCCCATGACGCAACTACCTTCAGCCTCACCTCTTCAAACCATTTCCTTGGGATTCAGTTCGCACACATGAATTTTGAAGGGATCTTTCAGAATTATTTTTCCAAAGAGAAAGCCATTAAAAAAGAGAGAGAGAGAGAGAGAAGGCCATTAATAAGGTTTATGTTGTGTTTTAAAAATGGAGTCAGTTTATTAAAATTATAAATTCAAAAACCTCGTTTCTTCTTCAGGCCTTGGCATCCAACTTATAAATCTTATTATCCTATTTATAACTTTAATAAATGTAAACAATCATTTTTAAGGAGACCCCAAATAACGCTTGGTCCAACTTACAAACTTATTTAATCTTCATCATTCTAAAATGGCAATGATAAATTTAAAAATGCTTGACTTTGGGCTGGAGAGATGGCTCAGTGGTTAAGAGCACTGACTGCTCTTCCAAAGGTCCTGAGTTCAAATCCCAGCAACCACATGGTGGCTCACAACCATCTATAAAGAGATCTGATGCCCTCTGCTGGGGAGTTTGAAGACAGCTACAGTGTACTTACATATAATAATATAAAACCAATACATATAATACATACATATATTATACATGTACTACTACTACTACTACTACTACTACTACTAATAATAATAATAATAATAATATTTAAAAAGCCAGGCAGTGGTGGTGCACGCCTGTAATCCCAGCACTCTGGGAGGCACTCTGGCAGGCAGATTTCTGAGTTCGAGGCCAGCCTAGTCTACAGAGTGAGTTCCAGGACAGCCAGGGCTACACATAGAAACCCTGCCTCCAAAAACAAAAACAAAAAGCAAAACAACGTTGGCAGCAAAATTCAAATCAGTACCGCGGCTCCTTGGCCCTGCCATCTGCCCCTGTTAGGTCTCAGGAGTCCATAGATCCAGAAATGAGCTCAAGCCAAACTACAGAAGTAGCATTTGTAGATATGAGACAGGTTTCCTCGGGAACTTGCAAAACAGGTTCTCATCCCCCCCACCCCCCTCCAGGGAGCTATCTCCCTTGCCTCTGGCAGCAGGGCCTTGTCTCTCCTTTGACCTGTGCCTGTGGTCGCCTATCAGAGCCCGAGCTGGCCTCTAGTCCTGCTGTCCCTGAGCTAGCATCCTGGCCCCTTTCACCTCCTCCCTCACCTAAAACTCCCAGACCTGCTGTAGCTCACAAAACTTGTTCTGGGTCAACACACTTCAGTTAACAAGAACAGTTAGCTAGAAGAGGAACTACAGACGCTAAAAAGCAAGATTAGTCCATTTAGAGACTTGCCCAGAACTGTGGCCTTCGATGGATGAGGTCTTTGTTTTCATTTTTGGCAGAGTGGTGCTGCTATGTGCAGAGTTTTATGGCCCAAATGTCATTTCCATCATGGACTTAGGTGTACTAAGGTCTGGGGCCCTGTTGCAAAATTAAAAGTTTATATATTTGGGACTGAATGTGGGTCCTCACACGGCTCAAGGGCAGAAGAGAAGAGGCTATCCCCTGACCTTTTCATAAACACACTGATCCTTGAGCCAGAAGGACTGAACGGTCTCCAAAAGGCTTTGCCTCCTACTGCTGCCACTTGGAACTTTGGTTCCAACCATACCGAATTTGGGGAAACCTATACATGCAAACCACACGGAACTTTGTGTAACCTGAAAGAGTGGAGCCTACATACAAATAAAGACTGAGGGACAGAGAGAGGAAGGGTGGAGCCCGAAAGTGGGGAAGGAGAGGGAGGCGAGGCACCCTTGCCTTGATAGTCTCCTACGTTCTCAAGCCTTCTCTCAGACTGGTCTCTTTAGGGGTCTCTGTTTCTTCTTGAGTCAGTTTCGATCACTTATGTTTTGGAGGATAGTCAGGCTTCCAGTGGGCTTACATATCACTGTCAGATGGCTATCTTTTCATCCCTTCATCCCTCTAGTGATGTCTGTAACACAATTACACTGGCCCTGGGTCTACTTGACACAAGCTAGAGTCATCAGAGAGGAAGGAGCCTCCGCCGAGGAAATGCCTCCATGAGGTCCAGTCATAAGACATTTTCTCAATTAGTGATCAAGGGTGCGAGGGCCCAGCCCATGGTGGGAGGTGCATTCCCTGGGCTGTTGGTCCTCGGTTCTATAAGAAAGCAAGCTGAGTAAGCCAGGGGAAGCATGCCAGTCAGCAGCACCCTCCATGGCCTCTGTATCAGCTCCTGCCTCCAGGTGCCTTCCCTGTGTGAGTTCCTGTCCTGACGGCCATTGATGGTGAACAGCATTGTGGAAGTGGAAGCTGAGTAAACCCTTTCCTGGCCAACTTTCTTTTAACCATACTGTTTTGTTGCAGCTGCCAGAACCCTCAGGCAAGCTGCACCTCTGCCTGTGTCCATCCCTTTTATGCTTTCCCTCTCTTTTGCTTATTTAAGCTTGCTTGTAATTACATACATTAGAAAGTACACTAAAAAAATCTGGACTTTAACTTTCCTCCTAAATATATTTCTTTCACACATTTCTTATTCACCCTTATTCATTGTCTTTTTTTTTTTTTTTTAATCTTAGTCTTTTTCTAGGTTCTTTAAAAAAATTATTAGGTTTTTGAGACAGGGTTTCTCTCTATAGCCCCGGCTTTCCTAGAACTCACTCTGTAGACTAGACTGGCCTCGAACTCAGAGATCTGCCTATCTCTGCCTCCCAAGTGCTGGAACTAAAGGCATGTACCACCACCACTTGACTATTTTTGTTATGTATACATGTGTGTATCTATGTGTGGATTTGTGTGGGTGCCAGTAGGAGACAGAAGAGGTGTCAGAACCCCAGGAGCTAGAGTTACAGGAAGTTGTAAACTGTCTGATGTATGTGTGTGTTGGGAACCAGCTTTGTATCCTGTGTAATAGCAGACAAGAGTTCTCAACCTCTGAGCCATCTTTCCAGACTTCTTTCTAGGGTCTTTTTGTTTTTGTTTTTTTTTTTTTTGTTTTTTTTTGTTTTTTGTTTTTTGTTTTTTGTTTTTTGTTTGTGTGTGTGTGTGTGTGTGTGTGTGTGTGTGTGTGTGTCTCACTATGTTAATCTGGAACTGGATATGTAGACCAGACTGGCCTCAAATTCAGAAAGACCTGATTGCTTTTACTGGGATTAAAGGCATGTGTTACCATACTTATCTGTGGTGGTTAGAATAGAAATAGCCCCCATAGATTCCTGTGCTTGATGCTTAGCCTATAGGGAATGGCCCCGTTAGGGGGCGTGGCCTGGTTGGAGGAAGTGCGTCCCTGTGGGACAGGCTTTGAGACATCCTTTGCTCAAGCTAGCCCAGGGTGGAGTCCAGTCTCCTCCTGGCTGCCTCGGTTCCTCTATTCCCACGTCTGCCTGCCTGCTGCCACCATCCTACCATGATAACAATGGACTAAACATCTGAAACAGTAAGCCAGTCCCAATTAAATGTTTTCTTTTATAGATTGCCACGGTCATGGTGTCTCTTCCCAGCAACGGAAATACTAAGACATCACATTTTTTCCCCTAAGTTCTTAAGTTACAAATTTAGTTCATTTATTTTCAGCATCTTTTTTACAGTGAAATAATTTGAAGATGTAAATGAACTTCTGAATAGTGATCACTGTATAGATTCTATAGGTTTTAGATTATAAAACATTTCCATTTGAATTAATGTGATTATTTAAATTTCTGATTTGTTTTCTTTTAAAAAGTTATGTTTCAGAGCCGGGTGTGGTGGCGCATGCCTGTAATCCCAGCACTTGGGAGGCAGAGGCAGGCGGATTTCTGAGTTCGAGGCCAGCCTGGTCTACAGAGTGAGTTCCAGGACAGACAGGACTACACAGAGAAACCCTGTCTCAAAAAACCAAAAAAAAAAAAAAAAAAAAAAAAAAAAAAAAAAGTTATTTCTTTAAAAATTCTGAAGACAGTTCTCCACTATCACAAAATATGCATTTAAATTTCCTTCAGTTGAAAAAATTCAAGGGATCAGCACATCTTGAGTACAATAGATTAGCCTTGTCTTGGGAAAACTACTTTCTTGAGAGTGGTGTCTTCTTTGCTGTGGCAGTAGGCTGGGCCCTCTTACCTTAGCTAACAATGAAGACAGTCTCAGACATGTCCATTGGACAGTCTGGACTGGGCAACCCCTGAATTGGGACTTGCTTCCCAGATGACCTTAGGCCATGACAGATTGACAGCTTTAACCAGGACACCGCGCTTAGCCTTGGACATCTGGTCTACCTGCCTCCACATCCCAAGTGCTGGGATAACAGGCATGTACCACTGTGCCCAGCTCCTCACTATGAACTCCTGCAGAGTTGACACTTATTCTTAATGAGTATGTGACTGTTTGTGTGAATATCTATTCACTCCGATTTCCTCCTCACATTGTGAGTTCTTGAATGAAAGTATCACGTCTGTCTTTTCTAATATTGTGCCTTCTGGAAATAAATGAGTACCTGGAACTTGGTAGGTACATAGTGTGTCTTTATTGAATGAATGGCTAAGAACACTCGCTGGTGGAGATGTAAACTAGTACAACTTGTTTGGAGGAAAACTTAAACTTTTCTACAGGAGAGAGACAGGGCTGTTTATGCATTTATCCTCTGATCCCGAAACCCTACCTCCAGTTTCTCAACTGAAGAGTCGTTGGCAAAATAAAACTAAAGTGACTTCCTCATGAGGTTGCTTGTTCTGCATTGTTGAAACAGCAAAGCATTGTAAACAATCTAAATGCGTAGTTAGCAGATTACTGAATAAACTAGTATATTCACGCAACAGGATACATTGGCAAGGAACATGGAAGGTGTCTCATGCGATGACTGCCAGGGTGTCCTAAAGTGGAAATCACAAAATACAGGGTTGAACACATAGCACACCACACACTGTCCTTATATATAATAAAGGGGAAGGGGAATGCCAGCTTCCTACCTCTGCAGTGACAAAACACCCAAAGCAAAACGCTTAAAGGAAGAAGAGGCTTCCTTTGGCTCACAGATCAGATTTCAGCCCATTGCCACTCGGTCCTGATGCTTAGAGCCGGCGATGAGGCAGACCATCACAGCAGAGGAGCCTACAGTTGCTTACCTCCTGTAAGCCTGTCCCAGCAGAGGAGCCTGGAAGCTGAGAGAGGAAGGACCAGGGTTCCAGTGTCCCCAATAACTGTCCCACACACCCTGTGCCATCAGCTGAGCACTAAGCCCTTGAGGGACATTTGAGATCCTACCCATTGCAGAGGGGTTTAAGTGCGCACACAAATGGTTTATCTTTGCAAGAGAAAGCACTGTCAGGATAAACAGCCAAGCAGAAAGCAATAAAAATGATCGCTTACGAGGGAAGGAACAGGGCAGCGGGGGAATGATGGAAATAGAGCTCTCCAGATACTTTTATGTGGTTTTGACTTTGGAATCATATAAATATTTAATAGATTCAAAATAACATTAAATCAGAAGGGAAGGAGGGGGAAAAGGGCTCTCTGTCATCTGAAGATACTCTGAAATGGCAGACCTTAAATGTATAGCGAGCGGGTGATGTAACCACTCCGCGGAAATAGCTAGCTTGAGTGGCTTTACCTCGGAGCCTGTGGACCATACGTCCTGAAAGAAATGTTTTCTGAAGAGAAAAAGAGCTTCAAAGGAGTCTTAAAACTTCATTTGAAATTCTCACTGTTAGAATAAAAAAAAATAGCAATTTATTGTCACTATTTTTGAAACTTTTATATAAAAAAATCACAGGGTAATATAAATAAGTAATTATGCAAATGCTGAAATCTAAGATCGTCAGTGCGTGAGAAGAGAGATCTGGGGAAAGATCAAAGAGACTAAATAAAACCTCGAAATGTTGTGTTCGACTTGGAGAGATCAGCCGGCAGGCACCATTCGCCTGGTTTTTCTGGTCGAAGGTATGGATTTGCTGACTCCATCCACCAACCACCTTCAGAAGCAGTAAAAATTCAGATTCACTGAGCACAACCCGGGTCATCTGAGCACCCGGAGCCAGGGCTTCCCCGGGGAATGGCTGAATCCAGGGAGGGGCCAGGAAATAGGTTACGGAAGCTTGAGATATCTCATTGGGCCAGATAGTGAGGACCCTGGCCAAGGCTAACAGAAGGCCGAAGGGAAGGGGTGCCCAGTGGGGAGGGAGAGGCAGAAGGGAAGGGCTGCCCAGTGGGGCAAGATGAAAGAGTGACTGAGTTCACTGAAACACATAGAACATACATACCCATCTGTTCACATGTTCCTTCTGAGCTGTGTGATAAAATACCGGTCAAGAACAATTTATAAAAGGAAAGATTTATTTTGGCCCATTGTGTTAGAAGGTTACAGTCTATTACAGCAGCAAAGGCATGGAGGAACCTTGTTCACAGTGTTGCTGACCAGGGAGCACAGTAGATCAGGGCCAAGGTTGAAGTCTAACCTATAAAGGCCTGGTTCTAGTGACCTCCTCTTTCTAAGCATTTATTCATTATCATTGGCATCAGCATCACCACCACCACCACCACAATCATCATCATCATCATCATCATCATCATCATCGTCGTCGTCGTCGTCGTCATGTGTGTGATGTGTCTTCAGGGATGTGTTTGAAGGTCAGAGGACAATTCCATGGGCTCAGTTCTCCTCTCCCGCCTTCACTTGGTGTGTAGGTTAGCTTTGTAAACTTCACAGAGTCATATGAGAGGAGGGAACCTCACTCGAGGAGTGGTCTCTACCACATGGGCCTGTAGACAAGTCCATGGGACATTTTCTTGATTAGTGATTGATGTGAAGGGGCCCAGCCCACCGTGGGTCGAGCCACACCCAGGTAGGTGGTCGTGGGTTATATAAGAAAGCAGACTGAGCAAGCTAGTCGCCATTATCCCTGTATGGTTCCTGCTCTGACTTCTCTCAGTGCTCAGCCGTGACTGGGACATGTGAACTAAGCTGACCATTTCTTCCCTGAGGTGCTTTTGATCATGGGATTTATCACAGCAACAGAAAGCAGACTAGGTTGGGCGGTGGTGGAGCATGACTTTAGTCCCAGCAATCCGGTGGATCTCTGAGTTGGAGGCCAGCCTAGACTTCAGAGTGGGTTCCAGGACAGCCAGGGCTATACAGAGAGACCCTGTCTTGAATGCATGGAATGAATGAATAACAAAATAACTAATAAAATAGCGAACAGGTACTGGCGACAGAACTCAGGTTGTCAGTGCTCTCTAATGGGAGCTGTACTGCTGGCTCCTTTTCCTTCTCTTTTTCTTTCTCTTCCCCCCACCCCTGCCAGACAGGGTTTCTCTGTGTAGCCCTGGCTGTCCTGGAACTCTCTCTCTGTAGCCCAGGCTGGCCTCAAACTCACAGAGATCCTCCTGCTTCTGCCTCCTGAGGACTGGGATTAAAGGTGTGCACCTCCACACCCGGACAGCTTGCTTTCTGAGACAAGTTCTTTTCCCTGACCTGGAGCCTGCAGGTTCTAGACAGGTTGGAGAGCAGAGTCCACCTCCCTCTGCCTCCCCAGCTGGGGTTACAAGTGTGCACCTCAGTTCCCAGACTTCTGTCCGTGGTTCTGGGGACTGAACTTGGGTCCTTGTGCTTCCAAGACAAGCTCTTTATGGACTGAGTCAGCTTCTTAGGCCTCTAAAGACCAAGTTCTATCAGCCCGGCCTGACCTTCTAAAGACTCCACTGCCTCTCAAAGTTGAGCGTCACCAGGCAGGAGACAGGCACTCAGAGCCACAAACCCATCAAGTGTCATTAAATACCATTGGAAGTATCTAGGTCACAACTCCTCATCCTGAGAATCCGCAATGAGGAAGAAAGAATCAGGCCCTTAGCCTGTCCCCCACTCCACTTAATCTCAACCTGAAAGTCCTGCCTTATGAGGAAAGTTTTATATATATGATATAACACACACACACACACACACACACACACACACACACACACACGAATGATCCCAGCTAAGAAGGATTGATAGGATTTGGAAACCACTTTCTTTTTATATCCCTTTATAAAATAATTGATTCAGGCAATAATCACTGATGGATGGAACAATTAATCAAGGGAGGTTGATAACGAATGCTCTAATGGGAAGCAGGTCATTACCTCTGATGGCACTGACGCTTGAGAACTTCGTGTGTCCCCTGAGACGCTGTGACACACAGAACTCTGCTTGTGAGGTGTTTCCCAAACAAGAGACCCTCGAGAAAGGGTCTGGGTCCGAGTAGTTTACTGGAGAGATGATCACGGGGGTGCAAGAGAGGGGTGGCGATGCTGGGGAGGAAGAAGGCTGACAGCAGAAGGAAGGATCAGAGCTGCAGAGATGGCTACACTGCGTGAAGACCTGGGTTCGGATCTCCAGCACCCATGTACAGCCTGGTGGAACTGGGTGTGCCTGTGATCACACCGCAGGGGAGGTGAAGCCTGGGGAGCCCCAGGTCCTCACTGGCAGTCAGCCTAGCTGCATGGAGAAGCTCTAGGGTCAGCAGGAGACTCTGTCGCAGGAAAATAAGGTAGAGAGCAAATGAGGAAGATAGGAAGATATCCAAGATTGGTCCCTGGTTCTACATGCAATTACATGTCCACACACATGTATGCACACCACACACACACACACACACACACACACACACACACACACACACGCGCGCACACACGCACACACACACACGGTTAAAAATGAACTGTTTAGTGGGTGCACTCAGGCAATGGAAGCTCAAGACTACAGAACATTCCAGAAGACCCTCCCCCTAGAGAAAAAGGAAGCTGGGGATTCCGTGCTCTGTTCTTATCTAAGTGTCTTCCAGGGATGCTAACCTCCCAGTGGGTCTCAGGACCAGAGAACTCCCTCGAGTGGCTGGTTCAGAACAGACAGGTGGAGCACACTCGTGACCTCCGGGACTGGCCGAGAGCATGTGGCCAGGCACTGCCAGCACTGCTGTGGAACCTCGCCAGAGGACAGAACCTCAGGCCGACCGCTAAGTACTGGAAATACAGGGCCCAGAGGAGGACGTGAAGGGTACAATGAATAATCCAGTAAATGTCAGGCGGTGGTGGCTCATGCCTTTAATCCCAGCACTTGGGAGGCAGAGGCAGGCAGATTTCTGAGTTCGAGGCCAGCCTGGTCTACAGAGTGAGTCCAGGACAGCCAGGGCTACACAGAGAAACCCTGTCTGGGGGGGGGGGGAGAATGTGTTCTGAACGGTAACATCCTACAGGACACAGGATCTTCCGACAGGGTGGTCTCTGAGCTAGTTCCCACTGCGAGCAGCTAGACTTGATCCCAGTGGGACTTCTCTGAGGAGTGTCAGGGAAAGCCCTCACGAGGTCAGGGAGCTGAGGCATCTCTCCAGGACTCCAGTCTGGGCCTCTACTTTCTGGATTTCCCAAACCATGCTGCTCTGGATTGAGTGGCTTCTCAGATAAGCCCTAATACAGAAAAGCTGAGGAGAACTGTGGGGCATGGTCAAAGTGGGTCTCAGGCAAGCAACGGTTTCCTCAGCGTCTGTGGCGTCCTGATGGATTCTCACCGGAGCCTGAAACTCAGTTATTACTGCCAGGCCCAGTACCTGCTCCCTCTTTCCATAACGACCCCCCCCATGCCCTGCCCTGCCCCCAGCCTGGACACACTAGGCAGGTGTCTCTGGTCCTCACTAAGCACAAGCATTTCTTTAGGACTAGGCTTCTGGGCTGTGGCAGGGGTGTGTGTACAGGTGTGTGTGTGTGTGTGTGTGTGTGTGTGTGCAGGCATGTATGTGCAAGTGTGTGTGTGTGTGTGTGTGTGCATGTATGTGTGTGTGCAGGTGTGTGTGTGGGGGCAGCGTGTGTGTACAGGCATGTGTGTGCAGGTGTGTGTGTGTGCAGGTATGTGTGTGTACAGGTGTGTGTGTGTGCAGGTATGTGTGTGTGCAGGTGTGTGTGTGTGTGTGTGTGTGTGTGTGTGTGTGTGCAGGTGTGTGTGTGTGCGTGCGTGAGTGCAGGTGTGTGTGTGTCCAGGAGTGTGTGCAGGTGTGTCTGTGTGTGTAGGCATGTGTATGCAGGTGTGTGTGTGTGTGCGCGTGCGTGTGTACAGGTGTGTGTTATGAGAGCTCTGTGGAGCCCTGCTTCCCTCTAGGACAACCCAGTCCTCCTTGGGCCTGAGCCACTTCCTCCTCACAGACTCTGGCTCTCTGTGAATACCCAGATTTGCCCTGGTCATCTCAGCAACTATCCAGGTTTGTTCAAGGTCACCTGAGCAGCTGCCCTTGGTCGCTGAGCATCCTGGCTCTGAAGCCCCGGGCTGAGGCCGAGGGTGACTTGTTACTCTGTTGCCTGCCTCAGGACCCAAGGTCTATGAGGTTGATGTGAATGTCAAGTGGCTGATACGGTCTCAAGGTACCGAACCTCTCCACAGGCCAGCGGGGCCAGGGTTTGACCTGGCTCTGTCAGGTTGGTCAGGACCTCCCATTCCTCCTGTCTCAGGCTCCTTGGGCTCGTGTTTCTTCATCTCTGCCAGTGTCCCCACCCCACCCCCAATCTTTATACTGTTTCGTTTACCTTTGGGGACATTTCTGCTTGTCTCACCCTCTGACCTTTTTTTTTTTTTTTTTTTAAATAACTCTCAGTTATTCAATGTTCTTTCTCCCCCAATTCGATCTGTGACCCAGTTCTTCATAGCAACAATGCCAAGCAGCCCCACAAGCATGGCGGGCGGGTGGGCAGAAGCATCCTTAGCCACCTTGTCAGCCATCTTCAGCTGGATGTGTTGGTAGATGTGGGATCGTCCAGTTTAAAGGCAGGCATACTTACCGTCAACAGAACTGTGTAAGCATCCTTTGTAAAGGCCTTGCAATGTACTATCTAAAGTTTTATTTTTTAAACTTCGTATCCATTCTTTTTTGTTTTGTTTTGTTTTGTTTTTGTTTTTCAAGGCAAGGTTTCTCTGTGTAGCCCTGGCTGTCCTGGAACTCACTCTGTAGACCAGGCTGGCCTCGAACTCAGAAATCCGCCTGCCTCTGCCTCCCAAGTGCTGGGATTAAAGGCGTGCCCTACCACTGCCCGGCGTATCCATTCTTTGTTAATTCTATATCACATGACCCAATCCCACTTATCTCCTCATCCCTGTGTCTCTGCCCTCTGCACTTGCACCCCCCCAAATAAACTTAAAAAACAAACAAAACAGGACACCCCCCCATCTTACCATGGAGCTGTAGTGTGTCCCACAGTATATACCCTTTTGACCACACATCTTTGCTTGCAAATGTTCATTGCAGTGAGTCATTGGCTTCTGCTACACACCAATGCTGGATCCTCACGGGGACTCCTTTAGGATATCCTGGGTTGCCCCGTGCCATGGGGACTCTGCTGCCTTAGATCTGCAGGGCTGGCCCCTTTATGAGCTCTAGAAGTTCATAGATAGGGTAGATGGTGGGGTGGGCCAACTCACAGCCCTGGATCTGGGTCTGCGTGGGTCAGCCCCCAGCTCTCCCACACCCACACCCCTAGAGGGAGCTCTCCAGCACTGCCTTGGCCAGCTGGCCCAGTGCCACAGACAGCGAGGGGCAGGGGCAGCTCTCCTACTCTCCTGCCCTTGGGCTGGCTCGCCCACCTCCATGCCACCAGGGCCAGGCAAGATGCAGGGCCTGCTCTCTTGAGTGCTGCGAATGTTGCCGGGCGGGGCCTGCTCTCCTGCTCTCCCGACCTCTGGCCAGCTCTCTGGCCTAACATAGGCAGGCTTCATGGGACGAGGAGAGAAGGGCATCTCTCCTGTGGCCACCCCACCTCTTGGCAGATGAGGGATGGGGCCATCCCTCCCACATACACCCATGGGCCCCTCACTTCTCTCTCCCCCAACTCCCCACCACCAGTTCTATTGTGCTACCCGAGCAAGGTGCAGGGCGCACTCTCCCGATTGCCTCAGTGAGGGGCAGGACCAACTCTGCACAGCCCCTGGCCATCAATAACATGGTCCCAGGTGGCAATGCAGACTAGGGGTATCTGCGTGGACTTTGGTGGTGATATGAGCTATAAAAGCACGGACACAGATCTCTGCGGCTGCTCGGCCGTGGACCCAGGCATGGCCCTCAGTGGCAGCTTGGGCTGGGACTTCACCGTGGCCTCGGGGAGCAGGGCAGGCTGCTCACATCAGGCAACTCCTCTCCACCCTCTCTCCACCACATGCTCCCACATGCGTCGTAGTGGCTCCTGCGGTGGGCCGGGTCTGCAGACTTTATCTGCTGAGCCGCAGCCTTAGCCCTCACCGTGGGGTTTGGAGACAGGGCCTCCAGATCTAGTTCAGGTCAGCCTTGAACTTGCAATCCTGCTTTAGCCGCCCACGTGCTGGGATTCCAGGTCTGACTATCTACTATAGTCCTTCAGTGTCAAGCTTTCATTTTGTATCTTTTCCTTCTTTTTCTATTGGGTTGAGGGTCTTTCCATTGATTAGGCGGGGCCTTTTCTGAATTGTAGAGCTATTTAGCCAGGGTAGATTTTTTTTTTTTTTTACCATGATTCACCCTCTTCAACCCAGGTACAAGTTGCAGGGAGATACTCACTTCCACACCATGGCTTCTCCTGTGGGCGTCAACCATCCTGCTCTCTGGTAAGTGGGTGAGGAGAACGTTCATAGGCCGATGGGGCTCCTCAGAAAAGCCCAAGCCGTGGGTGGGTGGGTGGGTGGGTGGGTGGGTGGACATCCCTCCAGCTGAGCGCCCCAGGCACCTGTCTTAGAGGTCCTCAGCAGATAGTGAAGAGCTGTGCTGTGAGTGTCGCCCCCCAAGACAAGCTGGCCTGTTGCAGACACTTGAGAAGCTGCAGAGAGGTTCAGCCGGATGGGAGGTGGGCGGCCTGGATCGTAGACGTTCCAGATGCTTACGGGGCACGGGGAGGGGGGGTGCGGGGGGAGTTAGCGACCTGCAAGCACTGACCGCCCCACTTTGAAGTCCCGAGACTATTTCTTCCTCCCACATCCCATGACCTCTGACAAGGTCATGGCTCACAACTTGCCTGCCCAGTGCCCGGCGCATTTCCCCAGGGGCACACAGCCCGGGTCTTCTCAAGCCATGTTCGATATCTAGTTAAGGCATACATTTATCTCCAGCTTTCCCCGGGACCTTCCCTTTTGATTTTCAAGAACATTTTCTTCCCTCTGCCAAAGGAGTCCTTTCAAATCAAAGGCTCCGCTTTTCTAAAGCGTGGTGGTTTCTGATGTGGGCTTCAGTGGACGGGCTGCGGAGTTCCCGAGACAATGACAGGAGCGCTGGCTGTCGCCGGCTCTTTATCTTCTCGCTGTAAAGCTCCAGTTCTCCTTGAGGTAAACGGAGCCTCTGATTGACGGGAGGACGCAGGGAAAATGAAAGCCAAATTATTATTATTTCAAGTTGTGTTCTCTCGCGGCGTTCCCGGATGTCTGTGGTGCGTTGTGTTCCTCGTGTGTTTGTCGTCTTTTAACTTTATTCACAGTCTTCTGTCACTCGCAAGTTAACTGTTTTTAGTCAAATCTGAATGTTTTTTTCTTATTTTTCTTCTAATCCTGTTCTGGGGTTTTCTTTTTACATTTAGTTCTTAAAATCAAAGGGACTTCGTGTGAGTGTTGAATGCCTGAGGTAGAGTTTTTCAGATTTTGTGTTTTTCTAATTGTATTTATTAAATAATATCTTCATCCAGGGGTCAGAATTCTTCACTTCCAGTACATAGATGGATAGATGGAATTCATCTTGTTTTATAAGATATTTTTACTTAGGGTTTGATCAGTTCCTCATTTTTCCCTGTGTGTGTGTGTGTGTGTGTGTGTGTGTGTGAGTATGTGTGTGACGTGTTTGGAAGCCAGAGGAGGAGATCAGATGTCCTCTATAACTCTCCACCTTACCTCACTTTTTTTTTCTTTTTTAAATTCCAGCAAGACTAGCCAGCCACTTCCAGCTATCCTCCTGTCTCTGACACTCGCAGCCACTGGGGTTATCGGCACATGTGGTCAATCCCATTTCTTTGTGTATGTGTTTGAGATTCAAACTCATCTCTTCGAACTTGAGTAGTGAGCACTCTCACCCACTGGCCCATCATCTCGCCATCCCTGACGTTCCTTGTTTTTTCCTAGGGGAAAAATGTTCTTTTTTCTAAATAACCTTGGATGACCTGGAATTCACTGTGTAGACCAGGATGATCCGGGACTCACAGGGATCCCCATGCCTCTGCCTCCTGAGGGCTTCACTCAGTTTTTTTTCCTTCACTGGTCCCGGTCGCACATGCCTGTAATCCTAGCGCTCTGGAGGCAGGAGCAGGAGATTCTGAAGACTTTGAGTCAGGCTTATAGACTGAGGGCTACTTAGTGAGTCTGAGGCCAGTCTGGGCCACGTAGCAAACCCTGTCTCAAAACATAGCTGGGCAGTGGTGGCACACGCCTTTAATCCCAGCACTTGGGAGGCAGAGGCAGGCAGATTTCTGAGTTCGAGGCCAGCCTGGTCTACAGAGTGAGTTCCAGGACAATACACAGAGAAACCCTGTCTCGAAAAAACAAAAACAAAAACAAAAACAAAACATAAAAATAGGGCTGGGGAGTGGGTAAAAAGCATTTATCGGAGGGCCTGCGGCCAAATCCTCGGAGCCCATGTGGTCTAGTTATTTTCTGTTGCTGTGGTAAACACTGTGGCCAGAAGCAAGTTCGGAGGAAAGGGTTTATTTGGCTCATGTGTCCCAATCACAGCCCATCATGGAGGGAAGCTAAGACAGGAACTCAAAGTAGGAACCTGGAGGCAGGAACAGATGCAGAGACCATGGAGGAGTGCTGCCTCCTGGCTTGCTCCCATGGCTTGCTAGGGCCTATTTTGTATGTTTGTTTGTTTTTTATAAAACTCAGATCCACCTGCCCAGGAGTGGTGCTGCCTGCTGTGGACTGGTCCCTCCCACACCAATCACTATAATAAAAAATGCCCCCGGGGCCTGGTGAGATGGCTCAGCAGTTAAGAGCATGGACTGTTCTTCTGGAGGTCATGAGTTCAAATCCCAGCAACCACATGGTGGCTCCCAATCATCCGTAATGAGAAAACAAATAAAGAACCTATGGGCCAGAGTGAGCAGGGCCAGACAAGAGGGAGAAAGGGAAGGGGTGGGGGAAGTGCCCCTCAGACACAGCTACAGACAAGTTGGTGGAAGTAACTCTTCAATTTCAGTTCCCTCTTCCCAGGTGACCCTAGTTTGTGTAAAGTCCACAAAATTAACCAGTGCATCATCTGTAATGCCACAGCAGGATGGAGACGGGAGGAGACTCCTTGGACGCTCAAGGGTGGGTGCCTGGAGTGCACAGCCCCTTAGCATCAGACGAACAAGGCAGGCCACCCTCCATTCCCCTCCTTGTGTGTGCACTCACACACAGGAGTGCACGCAGACATATGCGCACATATGTCAGACACTCAAAATAAATAAAGCACATTTTCTTTTCCTTTCTTGCAGGAGGAGTGTGGGGTGGGAGTCAGTGCTTAACAGGCACGAGGCTTCCATTTGGTTCTGGAGCCGATGGCACTGACGGCGATAAGGCATCTTAAATGTGCTGAGCGCCACCAAATTGCACAATTAAAACAGTTAAGATGGTGAAAGTTGTGTGTATTTTCCTTTCACAGAATACTGTATTTTTTCCAGTATGTTTTATTCTTGTGTAATCAGCTTTGTGGGTTTTTTTTTTCCCTTCCAGATTAACTTGAGAATCAGCTTGTCACATTCTATTAAAAGTCCCTTTGATATTTTTACTGCAGTTACATCAAGTTTATGGATTGCCTTGGGGAGAAGTGACATTTTTACGGCCCTGAACCTTCCCCCAGGTGGAGGCCTCCTCACTGACTGGGATCTCTCTTTGTGCCTTTCAGTAAAGTTGTATAATTCTGTTTCTATCCGCTTGTTCTTGGCTATGTGACAATTTACTTGCTCCTGTGGATGGAATCTTAGGTCCAGCACAGGAGCTCCTGCTCGGGTGACTCCGGTCCCGGGGTACATGGCTGGCTCTGCAGGGACCTAGGACAGGAAGCACACACTTTGGGAGTCATTTCACCAAGCCCCCTCTACCTCCCATGAAGGCAGCATGTGGGTCTGCCCAAGGTTTTATAGCAAAAGGGAGAGGGGAGTTGAGCTCAGCTGAAGGGGTCGGCAAGGTCAAGAGGAGGGACTTTCTGGAAGGATCTTCTAGACCAGAGGAACCTGAATGTGTCGTGTCACCACAGGGGTCTTGAAGAGGATGGACTGAGGCTGAGATGGGAGCCCTTGCTTGCTGCTCTTGAGGGTGTGGCTCAAACTCTCGAGGGTGTGGCTCAAGCTTCGGCACCAAGAGACCCCGTCAAGTGCTTAGTTTCTCAGAAACCTATGTCCTCACCAGCAAATAAGGGTGAATTCTAAGGGTAGGCTACCCTGTCTCCGCGGCAGGAACGGTGTGAGTTAAGTTCATTCTTGGGCGGGGGTCCTGCTGTCCTCCAGGGGACACAGATGGCTTTGGGTCTGCAGCTTGGCAAATGGTGGGACTGGGGCTGTGCCCCCATTTGCTCTTGGGCCTACCCAGGTTCCTACCCTGTGCACAGTGTGCACCCCGTGTTGAGCACAGGGTGGTGTGTGGGCAGCGTGTGGGAACGATGGCTAGACAGATGCGAGGCTTTGAGAGATGGACGAAGTCTTCTTCAAAGACTTCTTTTTTTTTTTTTTTTTTTTTTTTTTGTGGTTTTTCCGAGACAGGGTTTCTCTGTGTAGTTCTGGCTGTCCTGGAATTCACTCTGTAGACCAGGCTGGCCTCGAACTCAGAAATCTGCTTGCCTCTGCCTCCCAAGTGCTGGGATTACAGGCGTGCACCACCACGCCCGGCTGACTTCTTATGCATATATGATCCATGTTAGCTCTTTGTCTCTGTAATGAAATACCCAAGGCAAGCTACTTTATAGAGCAAAGAGGTTTATTGATTTTTACAGTTCTGAACTGCATGACACAGACTCTGGTAAGGGTCCTCCTGGGATATCTCATGAGGGAAACATCAATCAATCTGTTTCTGTGTCCTGTCTCCCCTTCCCTTGTGAAGCTACTTGGATCCAGTCATGTGAATTTCACCCAAAGGACATGATCTAATCGCTTTGCATAGGGCACACTTCATAGTCAGCCTGAGTTTCCACCCTCTTCATATCTTAACTTGTCACACTGTGGCTTAAACTCCCGCATGAGCTCATGATCCCTGATTGTTATTACTTTTGTGCTGCTGTAACAAAATACCCAAATCTGGGTACTTTATTCAAAAAAGAAAAAGAAAGAAAGAAAGAAAGAAAGAAAGAAAGAAAGGAAGGAAGGAAGGAAGGAAGGAAGAAAGAAAGGAAGAAAGAAAGAAAGAGAAAGAAAAGAAAAGAAAAGAAAAAAAGAAAAGAAAGCAAAAGAAGTAGGTTTTCTGATCATGTTCTAACAAGCCAAGAGCACAGCACTGGCCTGCCGGCTCTGGTGGCGGACGGACCTCTCCAGCCCGGCTCCTGAGCAGTTTGGGTCTGGGACCCTGACTAGAGCCGTCAAAGGAATGAAAAAAGAACAGACACACACACAGAAGAGGTCAGGTGGTCTGCGGCTGCTACACCAGCATCCTTAATCCTCAGGGGTCTCTGTGGCTGGGCACTCTGGGACGGTGAACCCCAGAGGAGGAAGCTGTGGTTGCTGGCGAAGTGATCTGTGGGGGTTCAGGACTCCCAAGACCAAGTTCTCAGCACAATGATTTATTTGCCGCAGAGAAACAGAGGGCAGGGACTAAGAGCAGAGACAGGAGGAGAGGATGAGGGAGAGGAGGAGGGGAAGAAGGCAGAGGGGAAGGGTATTTGTCCCCCAGGGGTGGGGGCAAAAGACTGCCTCTGGATGGAGAGGAGACATAAATTGGCCCCCAGGCAAAGGACAGATTATAAAGGGGAAAGGGGAAACTCCAGTGTTAGGACAAGTTGGCTTGTTTTGATTGGGCATGTTAATTAGGGCAGCAAATTAGGGCTTTTGATCGCTGGACTTCAATACTTTGATAGCTGGAACTTGATGGTCAGCCTCTGGAGGAGGAAGTGGCCAAAGGAGGAACCGGACCTTAGTGACTAGCTTTAGGAATGTCATCTGATGGACTTTTTAGCAAGGCAGAGGGAACTGGGGAGAAGGGCAAGGCCTGCCGGGCCATGCTCGGGCTGGCTAGAGCTCCTACAGCTAGTCTAGGCACACACTGGTCAGTGTTTATAAACACTCCTGAGCAAAGGCAACAGTGTTACCCCACCCACCCCCACCCCACCCCGCTCCGGGGAGAGCTTCCAGCTGTGCCACCTAGTCAAAGCCCCCGCCGCCCCAACCACAGCAGGCATTTTTTTTTCTCTAATCAATTAGATTTAAAACGGTTCACCTTCCTTTCCCTTTCCCCAGGGGGCTGGGATTGAACTGGAGGCCTCTGCCACTGCACTCTACACTCAGCCCCTCCCCCCCTTTCCCCCTTTCCCCCTTTCCTTTGTGATTGGTTGTGGTGGAGTTCTTTTGTGCTACGTTCACACTGACTTCTATCCAGCTGGCCCTGCCGTCTTCCTCCCGCCTTTTCCCGAGCCTGAGCCCTTCTGCTTATCTTGTTATTATCTCACCGGCTCTCCTATCAAGCACTTTATCTGGGCGTTTGGTTTGGCTCGTGTCTGCTCCGTTGTCCTGTGTTTATTTGATTGCTTGGTTCCTCTTTTCATCTCCTAGCTTGCCCTTGCCCTCCGTGCCTCTGGTATCTGTGGCCGGATCTGGAGGAGGTTCACTGTTGATTGCTACCATTTGACTGATGTGAACTTTCTCTCTCAACAAGCACTGGCAAGAGGTCAAGGTGGGGAGGAGCCAAGGGCGGTTCCGGACTGCAGAATTTTCCTTTTCTGGATGAGTTCTTTGAGCCTTTGCTCCCAATTGAGAACTCTCCTTCTCTCCACACCTTGGCTGCCTGAGTGTGATTTTTATTTTTCTAAGATTAAACAAATTTAAACTCTGTGCGCGTGCATGCGTGTGTGTGTGTGTGTGTGTGTGTGTGTACATGTGTGTCTGGGTGTGGGTTCTCTATGAGAGTGGAGAGTCCGTGGAGGCCAGAGGAGGGTATGGGTCCTCTGGGGTTACAGGTGATTGCATGGCAATGGGACCTGGAGACCAAACTTGGTTCCTCTGTAAGATCAGCATGCGCTCTTAACCCCGGAGCTATTGCTTTCTCCAGCTCATGGTTCTTGAAATGGATGTGGTTTGTGTGTGCACATGTGTGTGATTGTGTGTTTATGTACACAGGTGTGTGCATTTGAGTGTGGAGGACAATCTTCGGTGACTTCCCCAGGAACATTGTGCCTTCCTTCCTTCCTTCCTTCCTTCCTTCCTTCCTTCTTTCTTTCTTCTTTTTTTTTCCCGGTTTTTCCAGACAGGGTTTCTCTGTGTAGCCCTGACTGTCCTGGAACTCACTCTGTTGACCAGGCTGGCCTCGAACTCAGAAATCTGCCTGCTTCCCAAATGCTGGGATTAAAGGCATGCGCCACCACTGTCCGGCTCCTTCCTTCCTTCCTTCCTTCCTTCCTTTCTTTCTTTCTTTCTTTCTTTCTTTCTTTCTTTCTTTCATAAAATATCTTATTGGTCTGGAGCTCACCAACAGGGCTAGGCTGGCCAGCCAGCCTTGAGGATTCTCCTGCCCCCAACCAACTGCAGTCATTTACAAGCGAGTGCCACCATGCCTCGCGTTTGCAAGGCAAGCACTTTTATTTCTAGGCTGCCTTGCAGCGCCTCATGCACACGCACAGGATGCCTGTGGAGGTCGAAGGAGGCCTTTGCGGAGTCAGTTTTCTCGGTCCACCGTTACGTGAATTTCGGGCATCAGTATGAGGTTACTGGGCTAGCCCAGTGCCTTTACCCGCTGAGACATCTTCTCACACAGCATTTTTGTTTTGTTTTGTTTTGTTTTGTTTTTTAAACTCTGTCACCCTCTATAGGCTGACTTGGAATTCACTATGTAGCTCGGGTTGTCCTTGAACTCACAGCCTCTGCCTTCTGAGTGCTGGGATTACAGGTGCGTGTTACTATGTCCAGAATGTGAATGGTTTTTAATTCAGCATTAGTTCCTGTTTGATGAAAACCAGTCAGGTTCTAGAAGCCCACCACTTCTCAGGTGGGCCTTTATTTTGTGCTTCCAGGTCCCCTCCCATCCTGCTCTGAAAGGGGAACTCCCTGCCGCCCCACCCCCAGGCTCCCAGTTTCCTTCAGCGGCTTCCCATTGTCTTCCCCGGGACTACACAAGTCCGCACTCTGTTGAGGTAGCTGGCCCCATCTCCCGCGGGCTGTGTCTATCTACGTTGGCCGACATCCTTCCCTCCCGGCCCCAGCTTCACCCCGGTGCTTCTGCCCCTCCCGGTCTGGCTGACTCTATTCAGCCTCCTGTCCTCAGCTGAGAAGGTCAGTCCCCCAGGACACCAGACTCCCAGCAAGGCTCAGCCAAGACTACACAGAGTTAGGACAAACAGGGCTCTCAGTCCACCCAGGGAGTGACTGGCCTCTTCACTGTGGTGTTCACAGAGAAAGGTCACTATCCAACAGTAGCCTTGGGATTCCAGGCAGCTCCTGGAAGAGGGAGACTGGCTGGGTAGGTGGAGAGGAAGTGCTTCCTGTCTCCCGCAGGCTTTGGTTTCTAATGTTTTCTTTCTTTCTTTTTTAGGAATAGAATCTTATAATGTAGTCCAGGCTGGCCTTGAACTTGTTTTTCTACCTCAGCCTCCCAGTTTCCTGGGGGCTGTACGCCAACAAAGAGGGACAGAGGATAACACAGAACTGTCTCATAGTTTGTACTTCTGACTTGACCATGGCCAAGGGCGGGCTGTGGCTGTACCCTGTGGAGATCTCTAAGGGAACAGGGCCAAACTGCAGCCTGGAGACAGCTTTGGTTTTCCTTTGAATTGTGTTTTCACTGTGCAAACAGCATTCTGAGAGCAAAAGGCTATGATCAAGAAGCAGGAAAAGCCGCTGGCCCCATCTGTCTTCTACATCTGATATGTCGGGAAGAGCACTGGACCTGGAGTCCAGTTGCAAGACTGTTCTCCGTCTGCGGTCCGGGCCAGGCCACCTCTGGCAGGCTTTACCGCCTATCTCTGTGCCTTGCTGTCTCTTGTCTGGCTCACAAGTAGATGAAGGCATCTGGGGGGTGAACTGAGACAGTACGCATTTGCAAGCCCTTGGCCGAGCGCCCGAGAGGCCAGCGTAGGGTGGGCCTCAGTTTCTTTTTTTATCAAAGCAGCTGCTTTCATTTCTTCTCGTATTTTCCGCCAAGCTTTCATCAAGTCCAGATGAGTGTTTAGCGCACGGTGGCCACGCTTTACATGTAACTTTGCAGTTATCCTTGCCTATACCAAGGCAACGGCTTTGACGTTTTCGGGAACACCTTGCCCCTGGATTGATCCATCCTTATTGACGCAGCCGTCCTTCGGCTCCTGGACTCGGCTCTGCCTTAGCAATCCCTTTCATTTGTATCTAGTTTGTATCTATTCTGTTGAAGCCAGACTATTCTTCTGTTCTTAGTTACTGTTTCTGTCTCCCTTCTGGAATTGTCTGTTCATGGCCTTGGGGTAAATATCACTTAGCAACTCAGATTTTTTTTTTTAAAGTGGTGTTTAGAATCTATGAAATGCAAATACTCAGGTGGAATTTTTTTCTATTATTATTATTTTTTATTTTGAGATTGGGCTTCTCTGTGTAATCCTGACTGTCTTGGAATTCACTCTATAGACCAGGCTGGCCTAGAATTCAGAGATCCACCTGCCTGTCTCCGGAGCACTGGAATTAAAGACATGGACCACACCACACCTGGCAGTTTTAGTTATTTTTATGTTACATAAATGTTAAAATTTTTGTCTTACCATCTTTGCATTTGTAATTTTCTCTCACCTCTATTTTCTTTTCTTTTTTCTTTTTTTAGAGACAGGGTTTCTCTGTGTAGCCCTGGCTGTCCTGGAATTCACTCTGTAGACCAGGCTGGTCTCAAATTCAGAAATCTGCCTGCCTCCCAAGTGCTGGGATCAAAAGTGTGTGCTACCACTGCCCGGTTCCTCTCTCACCTTTCAACCTCCATCACTTTGTAGACCAGGCTGGACCCACAGAGATCCACCTGCCTGTCTCCTGAATTCTGGGATTAACAGTGTGTGCCACCTTCTCTCTCTCCTCTCTTTTCCAATGACCTCCTCATCTCGTTCTTCCTCTTCCTCTTCTCTCTCTCTCTCTCTCTCTCTCTCTCTCTCTCTCTCTCTCTCTTTGGTTATCATTGATCCCAGATCAGCTTCAAACTTGCTGTGTAGCTGGAAATGGCCTTGAACTTCTTCTTCTTCTTCTTCTTCTTCTTCTTCTTCTTCTTCTTTTTTTTTTTTGGTTTTTCGAGACAGGGTTTCTCTGTATAGCTTCGGCTTCCTGGAACTACTCTGTAGACCAGGCTGGCCTCGAACTCAGAAATCCACCTGCCTCTGCCTCCCAAGTGCTGGGATTAAAGGCGTGCGCCACCACCGCCGGCAGCCTTGAACTTCTAATTATCGCACATCTACCTCCCGAGTGCCCGATGATGGGACCACAGGCAGGTGCTGGGGACTGACCCCAGGGCTTGTGCTGGAAACATGAACACTACCGACCGAGCTGCATCCCAGACCTAGTGTAGAGTTTCTTTTATTGAATTAATCAACAGACAGGATGCAGACTTCTGATCTGTGATCCAGGTGCATGAAGAGGCATGAGGTAACAGACAGGGCAGGCTCTGGTTTGCAGAACGAGGATACAGCCTCGGAAACCATTGCAGTGTAGCCTGGGGATACAGCCACAGAAACCATTGCAGTGTAGCCTGATAATTAGATACGGAAGAGCAGCAGCAGGGGTTGTGGGCCTCTGCCAGCCTCGTCCTAAGAACTTCCATGTACTAGCTCCCTCTAAACCTCACAAAAGTCCTGAGGCTTGATAGTTATTTTATTTACCCCATTCTGAAGGAGAGCAGGATGGTTTACATGGTTTCCCAGGCTCCAAAACTAAGTCACAGACAAGCCACTAGCATTTGAGATCAAATAAGGGGACTTCAGAGCCTGCCTCCTTCACCAGCTCACCAACAATGAGCAGCTAGTGACACTGTGGTGGTGGCCTCAGTGGCAGTGGAGTCCACTGGAAAATAGAAGACAACTTCAGGAGCAGGTGAGGGGCCAGAGAGGAGTGATGTGACACAAAGCAGGGAAACCCAAAGGCGTGAAGAGCCTTCCCTGGGGATGCCGCCGAGTGGCTGGAGGCCTAGGACCCTGTGGGCTCTAACTGCCTACCATTCAGTGACCTGATTATTCACCGCAGGTGCCATGTGAGACACTAAGGACGTGGAGGTGAGGACGACATTCAAGGTCCCGGAGTTTACAGTTCTAGAAGAGACGAGAAGGAAGCTGGATGGAGGATATTTGTCATTTCATCAGTGCTCAACAGACTTTAAGATTTTTTTCCCCTGGGGCCGGAGAGGCATCTCAGCAGTTATGAGCACTGGATATGCTTCCAGAGGGCCTGAGTTTGATTCCCAGCACCAACATGGCAGCTCACTACAGTCTGTAACTGTACTTCTGGTTAGATCTGCAGATACTGTGTGTGTACAAGGGGCATAGACTTAACAGAACATTCATTACATGTGAAATTAAAAAATTAATATTGTTTAATAAGATTGTCTCCTTCATTTTGGATCATTCCCAGGAACTTGAATTGCTCTTTATCAAAGCCCAAGGCAGCCTCCCTTGCAGCTACAGCCTCCCTTGCAGCTGCAGCCTCCCTTGCAGCTGCAGCCTCCCTTGCAGCGGCATGCAGGCATGTGACCTAGACTCTTCCAGTGGATGTATTGGCTATGACGACATGCTGGCATCTCTGTTCTAGAATCAGCAGTGACTCTCCACAGGTCCCTGCAGGGTGTGACTTGGAATCCTCTCCAATGCGGCATCTAGAGCCTGTTACTTTAATGTTCCCAATATGTTCTGCTTAAACGAGCTGCCTTTTTTTTTTTTTTAAGAGGTAGTCTTTTTTTTTAAGATTTATTTATTTGTTATATATAAGTACATTATAGCTGTCTTCAGACACGCCAGAAAAGGGCATCAGATTTCATTACAGATGGTTGTGAGCCACCATGTAGTTGCTGGGATTTGAACTCAGGACCTCTGAAAGAGCAGTCAGTGCTCTTAACCATTGAGCCATCTCTCCAGTCCATGAGGTACTTTTCAAGCAGGCGTATACTAACAAGTATGTGAAGAGAGAAAGCATCTATTTAGATACTCAGAGGAACTCAGCTAAGAGCCTAGTCCTACCCACAGAACCCAAACCCACTAGAATACAGAGAACAGATGCTCCCACCCAGGTCTGTCCGGTTGACACTCTCCTGGTATGCTCAGTCCAGCTTCCCACCGTGGTGCTCCCAGGAGGACACTCCCAGTGTACTCAGTCCCTCAGGGGTTGGCACAAAGTTGACATTGGGTCTCCCTCCTTTGATGCTCATGCTGGATGGCCAGAACAAGGCTTTTCTCTCCCCTAGTGAGGCACTTAGGCTGCCACTGGCTGGAAAGAGCCTCTGTTGGTGGTACCCAGGCACAAGACTCTGGATCTTTTGCAGGGACTACTGTTCAGTGTGTGTTGTCATGTGATCCTGTATCCAGGTCAAGGGTCATGAGCGAGAGCTTAAGGGTTTGAAGCCTCATGGACCTGTCTCAGGAAAAAAGGACAAGTAGGGTCAGTTCAAGGCTGTAGCCCTGGACTGGAGCTGTCAGTTCTAAACATGTCTCGAAACAGGCCGGCTCAGTGCCCCTGGGAGCCAGACTTGTACCCTTGAAACATTGTGCTGATCAGCTGTGGAGAGATAACAGGGGCCCCTCACCCACCATTCTGCTTTAATGAAATCATATCCTGGGGGATAAAATAACTAGGAGGGAGTTAGAGAATCGCACAAACAGGTTTATCCACAGGCCCACAGTCTGTTAGCAGCGTGAGAAGCAAAGCTTTTTTTTCTGTCGGATATATTTCTCTGCATTTCCCAAGGCTGGTGGATCAATAGCTACAAACAGCCAAAATAAATTTCCGTCTCTGCTCCTTGTGCCCTCAGATGGAGGGGTGGGCTGCTAGAGACCCGGGCTCACATCAGGAGTTATGGCCTTTTATGGGTGGACACGGCGAGTCAGGGCGGCGGTTTGCAAGTCAGGGCTCCAGTGCTTGTTTCAAAGACACAGAGACTGAGCGTGGGAGAAGAGGTACCTGCACCTGCCCTGTTGGCCTCAAGGCCTCTGTGAGTGTCAGTCATTCTGAACACTGCCAATGTTCGCAGCTGGAAGCTCTACCCATCCTCTGGGAAGGGAAGGCCGCTGTTCAAGGTCACGCAGTTAGTGCATGACAAAGCCGGGCAGAAGCCATCATGTGGGCTTCTTACAGTATCCTTGTTCCAAAAGCTTGTCCTTTTGGACCATCTGGCCACTGGACGCAGGCTGGGAGAGGCGCTGGAGTCATTCTACAAGTTTATGCAGGAAGAAGAGCCTCCTCCTTCAGGCTGTAGCACGGAGGGTGTGGAGAGAGATACCAGGCTTCAGAAGAACCCGCTCCCCAGGGCTGCAGCTCTATTTTTAGCCTCAAATCCATCAATAAATGGAGCCTGGTGGAGCCAGAGACTCCTGGCTGCCTGATACTAAGAGCAAGAGGATCATTTATTTAGTTAGCACTTCCTGTGCCGGGCATCATGGGGTGTCTCACTGGACTGCCAGCTTCGGGCCACACACCCTTGCTGTAGTCGCCAGGATAATCCCTCCCATGGCACACACAGATGGAAATCAAAGCTCAAAGGTTGGGGAGGCCCAGTACCTTACATGCTGAACCACGATCCCAATGCGGATCATACTCCTAAGCCTGTGGCCTCCTTGTCTGTGTCCCGTGGTCCTCATAGCTACTCTGATGAAATAGGCTCCGGCTAGTGACAGTCTGCTCAGTGAATAGTCACAATTCTTAGAAGGCTTTGTAACATGGGAGGAGACACTAGCTAGCTGGGAAGGGTTTCCAACTGGCCGGAACCCTGGGAATCTCCAGATGGAGGGAGCCTGGGGCTGTGAGGCAGGAGAGTGCAACAAAGATAAAGGTCCGATGTGCCAGCACGTACTGGGTTCAGGAAATAGTCCACTGAGATCGGGGTACTAAAGGTGCAGGCAGGACACGATAGAGAAAGATCCTGAAGACAGGCCCAGGGAGGTGGCTGCTGGTGGAGCGCTTGCTGTGTAAGCCCGAGCACCCGAGTAAAAGCCAAGAAATGCAGTGTGCACCTACAGTCCCAGGGCTGGGAGACAGAGACGGGGCGATACCTGGAGCTCACCGGTCAGTGAGTCCAGCTGACTCGGGGACCTTCAGGGTCAGCGAGAGACCTTGTCCCAAGGAAAAACATGGAGAGTGACTGAGGAAGACACCAG
This sequence comes from Apodemus agrarius, assembly GCA_964023405.1. Classification (NCBI taxonomy): domain Eukaryota; kingdom Metazoa; phylum Chordata; class Mammalia; order Rodentia; family Muridae; genus Apodemus; species Apodemus agrarius. Next base: position 26,341,734 of record OZ030009.1, on the reverse strand, counting down.
ACTCGAGGAATGGGCACACACGATCACACACACTCAGACACGTGTGTGCACAGAGGATCTTGAACATAGGAAGCTGTCACGACTGCACTTTATGTGGACCTCAGTTAGAGCTGGGGTTTGAGGGAAAGATTCAAGAGAAGTTGAGACTTCGGGGAATGACAACAGCAGCAGTTTATTAACTACCTGTGTGTGCGCTGTGTGCCCTGTTAGGAGCTTTCCAGAGACATCAGGGGATTCCCAGATCCGGCGCTCAGCCAATGTCAGGCATTCGGAGACCTTGTTATCCCCTCTTAGACAGATGAGGAAACCGAGGCCATGAGAGATTAGTGATGTTCTGATCACCACAGTGGGGTTGGACTCTAGTCGGATGATTCTGGAAATGCTGCCCTGTCAAGTGAGAGCGCCTGAGACAGATGTTCTCAAGGGAGAGGATGAATACCTGACACCCAGGAATGGGAATGACACAGAAGGCTCCAGGGGTGACAGAGAGGCCAATCCTGTTATCTAGCTACCTTCCTTTCTCCTCCCTCCTCCCTCTTCCCTCCTCTTCCTCTTCCTCCTCCTCCTTTTTAAAGGCAGGATCTCACATATTCCAGGTTTGCCAAGAGCTCTTGGATAGCCAAGGGTGACCTTGAGCTCACTCCACAACCTGTGATCTATATAAGGCTGGGGATCAGACACGGGGATCAGACACGGGCCTCACACATGCCTGGCGAGCACTCTGAGGAGTAAGCCACACCCCTAGCTCTCCTGTAGTCTTTTGTTTTGTTTTGTTTTGTTTTGTTTTGTTTTGTTTTGTTTTTGAGACAGGGTTTCTCTGTGTAGCCCTGGCTGTCCTGGAACTCACTCTGTAGACCAGGCTGGCCTCGAACTCAGAAATCCACCTGCCTCTGCCTCTGGGATTAAAGGCGTGCGCCACCACCACCAGCTTTCCTGTAGTCTTTTTTTTTTTGTTTTTTTTGTTTTTTTTTTTTCGAGACAGGGTTTCTCTGTGTAGCCCTGGCTGTCCTGGAACTCACTCTGTAGACCAGGCTGGCCTCGAACTCAGAAATCCGCCTGCCTCTGCCTCCCAAGTGCTGGGATTACAGGCGTGCGCCACCACGCCCGGCTCTCCTGTAGTCTTTTAAATAAGTTTGTTCACACCCTCATATGGTGGCAGGTAGGTTCTCTCACCTCCAAGTACCCTGGGGCTGAGGTGGAGGAAAGACTATTTCTGCAGCGGTGCGGAGGAGGAGGGGAAGGGCAGTCTCAAGTTCCCGCTACAGGAGTGTAGCCAGGGATCAGGTCCTTGTAGCAAGCCTGGGAGTGAGTGGAATCGGTCTTTTTTCTTAACTGCATTCAAAATCAGGGTGACACCAATGGTCACTCTCTCCATCACACACACACACACACACACACACACACACACACACACAGCTGTGTACAAATGTCAACGGGATTAGAGAGAACTGAAAGAGCAGATAATGGCCCAAACACAATTTTTGTTCACTTTGCTTTTTAAAATATATTTATTCATGTGCTTTATGTATATGAGTGCTCTGTCTTCATGCACACTAGAAGAAGGCATCAGATCCCATTACAGATGGCTGTGAGCCACCTTGTGATTGCTGGGATTTGAACTCAGGACCCCTGGAAGAGCAACCAGTGCTCTGAACAATCAAGCTATATCTCCAGCCCCATTTGCTTTGTTTTTGAAACAGAATAGCCTGAGCTGGCCTCTAACGTACTCTGTGGCTAAAGGTGACCTTGAATGTCTATGCCTCCTGTCTCCACTCCCTGAGTGCTGGCTTTGCGAGCGTGGGTCACCATCACCGATTTACCTCATGCTAGAGAGCACACTCAAAGCATCATGCATGCTTGGCAAATACTCTGTCAACTGAGCTATCCCTCCAGCCCCCAAACTGGATTATCTTCAACACAAAATAAAGTACTATTGAATTACGTTCCGTAGATAAAGCATCTCCAAGTCCCCACTGAGATAAACCCCTGTATGATATAATCAAGGAATTGGGACAGAACTCGCCCATCATTCCAAATGACGGATGCAGTTTCTGCACCTGTGAGGAGGTGGGACACAGATCCCCCATGCGGAAGACTGTGCTTCCCCTCCCTGGCAGTCATAGTTCACAGTGGGGAGGGGGAGGGAGAAGAATCTGTTTAGTGGAGAAAGCTGACCAGGTGGTCGGGTCAGCGTCAACAGCGAAGCCCTAGTGTCCACTGGCAGGCTCGGTCAGGGTGCCAGCATACCTAGCCATCTTGGAAAAGGGCTACCTGTCACACACACGCACACACACACACACACACACACACACAGCCACCAGCAGCAGCCACAGCCTCCGTTGGTTGTGGCTGTCAACGTCCTTGCAGGATAAGGACCCCCAAACCCCTGGCTGTGAGCCCAGAGGACTCAGAGGCATAGCCCTGCGTGTGACATCTTCAGAGGTCCAGGGCAGTGTCATCTGGTGATTTGTAGTTATGGGATTGAAACCTTTCGGTGGCAGCAGGTATGACCCTGAGTGTACAACTGTGTCTACAAGTGTCCCCAAAGGGTCAGAAGGACAGTGCCACTTGTTAACCTCGGAAGTTCCTGGGTACAGTTAATGTGTGGTCATAGGACCGAGCCTCGGGACACATAGCCTCTGGCTGGAAGCTTCCAGGGCCTGTTTCTTTGGTTTTCTAGTTTGTGAGTTTGCCCACTATGAACGCATCCGTCAGCAAGCGCAGGAGCCTGGGAGCATGCCCGTCCCACCCTCACCCCTGCTTGCTTCCTGTGGTGGTCGGATTAAGAACGACCCACGGAGGCTCATAGGAATGACTTCCAAGGCTCGGGACCTTATTGGAGGAAGAATGGCACTTGGATTGGGCTTTGAGGTTTCAAAAGGTCACACCCAGGCCCTGGCCCAGATCCAGGCTCAGCCTCTCTCTCTCTCTCTCTCTCTCTCTCTCTCTCTCTCTCTCTCTCTCTGTGTGTGTGTGTGTGTGTGTGTGTATCACGATGCAGCTCTCAGCTCCAGTGCCCTGCATACCGCCATGCTCCGTGTCGTGATGATAATGATAACGGACTAGACCTCTGACGCCATGAGCAAGCCCTCAGTTCAGTTGCCTTGGTCATGACATCTCTTCGCAGGAATAGAACGCGGGCTAAGACTCCTCTCCTTTGGGTGTGAATTCTGTCCTGTTTCCTGGAGGTCATCTGTTCGCATCCTTCTCGTCTCTCAAGCCTTTAGCTTGCTCCCTCTGTCACACCCCTGTTTTTACACACTCTCCCTCAGTTCCTCTGAGGGTCCAGCCTTCCAGACCTGCCCGGCCACTTCTCCTACAGCCTCAGATTACCCACGGCCTCACAAGCCCTACCTTAGTCTTTTATTTACAGGGCTTAATGCCACAATTGTTATGTAATAGAAAATACTTGGAAACATAAAATTTATTTTTACTTTGGTAAACTGGGTGTGGTGGCACTCACCTTAAATCCCAGCACTTGGGAGGCAGAGAGGCAGAGGCAGATCTCTGTGAATTCTACTTTTAAATTTAAAAGAAATACAACAACAAAAAAAGTGAGATGTGTTTATGACAGGAGAGGGAAGTAGAAAGAGAAAGAGGGGGTGGTTGTGGGGGGAAGAAAGGAGGGAGGGAGAGAGGGAGAGGGGAAGGGGAGTGGGGAGGGGGGAGAGGGAGAGGGAGAGGGAGAGGGAGAGGGAGAGGGAGAGAGAGAGAGAGAGAGAGAGAGAGAGAGAGAGAACACCAAGTTGGGCGTGGTGGCGCACGCCTTTAATCCCAGCACTTGGGAGGCAGAGGCAAGTGGATTTTTTTGTTGTTGTTTTTTGTTTTGTTTTGTTTTGTTTTTTGAGACAGGGTTTCTCTGTGTAGTCCTGGCTGTCCTGGAACTCACTCTGAAGACCAGGCTGGCCTCGAACTCAGAAATCTGCCTGCCTCTGCTTCCCAAGTGCTGGGATTAAAGGCGTGCGCTACCACCGCCCAGCTGGCAGGTGGATTTCTGAGTTTGAGTTCGAGGCCAGTCTGGTCTACAGAGTGAGTTCCAGGTCAGCCAGGGCTATACAGAGAAACCCTGTCTCGGAAAAAAAAAAAAAAAAAAAAAAAAAAAAACCAACCAACCAAAAAAACCATGTATGCCAGATACTGTGTAAGCCCAAGGATATCGGCTGCTGCAAAGGGCACGCTTCCTGCTGATAGAGTGTAAATTGGCACAGCCTTTTGGGAGCATGGTTAGGTGTCAGTAGGAGTGGAGCTCTGGTCATTTCCCCCTGGCAGTGGCCTCTGGTGCCAGGGTCACCCTCCCTCAGCTCCCTCTAGTTTCAGCAGATAAGAGCATGTGCTGTTCTTTCAGGGGACCTGAGTTCAATCCCCAGCACCCGTGTCTGGCAGTTCCCACCTGCCTTTCATCCCAACTCCAGGGGACCTGGCATTCTTACAGCTTCTGGAGGCACGCACACACATACACACACACACACACACACACACACACACACACACACATGCTCACATGCACAGGTACACACACTGACACAGGTACATAGACAGACACACACACACAGACACACACACAGGCACACATACACACTGCATGTGCACACAAAGACACATATTTAAAAATAAAGCAAAACCAAAACAACCTCAACAACAACAAGAAAACAAAACCTTTTCTTTTGAGACAAGGTCTCTCTCTGGAACTCATTCTGTAGACGAGGCCCAGCCTCAAACTTGCAGAGATCTGCCTGCCTCTGCCTCCTCATGGCTGGGGTCAAAGGTGTGGGCCAACACTGGCCAGCAGAAATAAAGTAAATCTTAACAAAAGCCAAAGAAAAGAAAAAAGACATTTAACTCCAGCACGGAGGAGGCAGAGGTAGGTAGGTCTTTGTGTGTTCAAGAACAGCCTGATCTATATGGTGAGTCAGAGCTACATATAATGATGCTCTTCTCAAAATAAATAAATAAGTAGATAAATACATCTCACATCACATATATTAATTGTGGAACAAGGAAAATACAGAAAGCGAAGGCGGGATGTGAGGAGGAGCCGGCAGCTGGAGCCTCCCCCCAGGCCCTCCCCCCAGGCCCTCCCCCCAGGCCCTCCACGGTTTTCCTGTTTGACAGTCATAGACCGCCACTTTGAAACAGCCTTTGAAGATACTACCTCTCTTAAAATAGCAGCTTGGCTATGGCCAAGTCTGGAAAGCACTCTACCGGTGGTGAAGGTTAATGTCACTGGTAGCTGTCACCTGCCCCAGGAGGACGTGACAGAAGACACGTCCCCTCAGTAGCACTCTGAAAAAAAACGCTGAAGGCAGGAGGAAGCCACTGGAGAAACCTCAGCTGATAAACACTATACAGGGGCAAAGGTGCCCCTCAAAAGCTGTCAAGGTCGTGAGAAACAAGGAGTGACTGGGACACTTTAGAACAGGAGATGACAGAGCCAAGGGCAGTCCTGTGCCCGCTGGAGCCCGGGACCCAAATGTCACAGGGGATTCAGAGCTTAGCAGACAGCCCTGTGCCCTGGCTGGCTGCTGAGCTGTAGGGCGTGCTCCCTGACAACACACAGAGCAAACAGGCAGGAGGGCAGGCGGGGTGTGCACGGAGCTTCTAGACAGATATACATTTGCACCTTTCTTTTTCCCAGGCTGGAAATTACTCTGAAATAAACAAGCCTTTAGGACAAACATTATCCTTGGTTCCACACTTAAAAAAAATATATATTAAATGCTTCTAAAAAATGGTTTCGAAATATCTAAAGCAGGGATTTAGAAACATAAATCCACAATAGTAATGTGAGATTTAAAAATACCCCACGTCAGCGGGGTATTTTTAACCCATGACTGATATTTAAAAATACCCACCGAGGGCCAAGCTATGTGGCTTAGTGGGCAGAATGCTTGCCCAGCATGCCTGAAACCCCAGCTCCATCCCTAGCACCGCATAGACCACGGTGGTGCCGTGATCCCCCCTGGAAAGGAGAAGACTAAGGTTCCCATTGGCTACTTACTGATTTCTAGGCCGCCCCGAGATTCACAAGGCCCTGTCTCCAAGAACCAAAACAAATCAAACCAAGATCCATAAGAGAGAGGAAGAAATTGATATATCAATTAGATGAAAGATATTTTCAAATATTGCTTCCATTCTCTTATTCCAGTGTGCCTTCTTGCTCTCTTCAGAGGCGGGGAGGTGGAAGTGGCTTCCCAGAATCCCTTGCAACTGATATTTTATTAGTTGTATCTATTTAATTCGGGACAGGGTCTTATACATCCAGGCTGGCCTCTGAACCCGAAGGCAGAAGACAGTCCTGGGCAGCCTTCATTCTTTTCCTTTTCCTCCTTTTCCTTTCCCTTTCCCTTTCCCTTCCTTTTCCTTTTCCTTTTCTTTTCCTTTTCTTCTTCTTCTTTTTAAACCAAGTAGCTTTGGCTGTCTTGGAACCCACTATATAGCCAGGCTGACCTAGAACTGACCCCCGGAGTGCTGGGATTAAAGGTGTGGGCCACCACACTCCATACATGCAATTTTGAAAAATTAAAAACTATACAAAAACTAAAACTTGGGTGGAGAATAGTAAATAAGGTTCCCGCATTTGGCATCAATAGCTATTTAATTAATCATTAAGTTATAATATTATATACAATCAACAAATAATTATACTGTTAATAATAAATATAAATAATTATTATTAATAAACTAACGAATTCTTCTTCTTCTTTTTTTTGTTTGTTTGTTTTTTTTGTTTTTTTGTTTTTTTGAGACAGGGTTTCTCTGTTTAGCCCTGGCTGTCCTGGCACTCACTCTGTAGACCAGGCTGGCCTCGAACTCAGAAATCCGCCTGCCTCTGCCTCCCAAGTGCTGGGATTACAGGTGTGCGCCACCACGCCCGGCAAACTAACGAATTCTTAAGTACCATATTGCTTGGTTTTTAACGTTTAAGAACCAAGTGATATGGGCATGGGAGTGTTACCTATAGTCATGAAGTCAGGCAAACTAAATCGACCACAAAGAAAAACCCCAAAGTTCCCCAGAGTAGAGGGGTTGAGAAATGAGAGGAAGTTTAAACTTTTCTATTTCTAGACGCTCTATTGGACTAGAAGGGACACATGTGTCTAGATATATTGTATTCCAGACAATATTAAGTTATCTAATTAGGAAAAATAATCAGATTTGAGTTTAACAATCCCCAGGGGTTTCAGACACCTCCTCCACTCTGTTTACGTTCTCAGGCAGCTTTCAGCGTCCAGGGGGCCTGGGACGCCTTTGCCCACGCATCCCGCACCCCGCCCCGTCGCGTGGAGGCAGAATGATTGGCACCTCCTCCCAGAAGCCCTCGGCAGGGAGCGAGCGCCTCCTGCTGGACAGGAAAGCCAGCGCCCATAGGGAGCCGTTGCTGCGCACCGCCAGGCCCCGCCTCCCACCCCCAGATGGGTCTGGGATCAAGGACCGGCTCCCCCGCATCACGTGCAGGACTAGAAGGAGAGGGAATTGTAGCATCTCAGGAGTAAGCGGCCTGAGATCCCAGGGCGTTCAGGGAGTGGCTTGATCAGAGTCGGGTCCTTAGGACTGATGGTTTCTGCTCCGTGTGGAGTTTAGATTTGGGGTTTGCATCTCTAGGAGAATCTCCTCTCTTCTGCTCTCTCTGTGCTCTTGGACAGTCTCTGAATCAGCTAGGGATAAAGCGAGATGCCTCATTTCACAGTGCCACTGATAAGTAGTGACTTTTACCCTATTCCATTTAAGCAGGCAGCTTAAAGGGGAAAAGCTCTGGGAAAGCTCGAGGCACTGGCCCTATCTGGATAGCTTCCCTTCTGCGGGCGGGAGGGCAGGCGGGCAGGGGCACGGGGGCACTTCCAGGAGGTTGCAGCTCAGGAGGACTCAGTGAGGCTTTCCTTGAGACCTCCCTCTTTCCCGCATAGGTCTGTTGACGAGCTTTAGGCCGGGCTGGTGGACAGACAGAGGACCTTGTCTAGGTTCCAGGGCTCTCTGTGTGACTTCTTAGCTACCAGAAGCTCCAGAAGTCTTTGTGTTACATCACTGCACTTCCCAAATAGAGGACTGGTCTGTACCGAGGGGCCAGCAGGGATGGAAGGGGGCAGCAGCCTCAGCCTTCGACAAGCCACCACTGTCAAAGGAATGATTTCCCCAGGGGATGATGGAAGAGTCCCTACACTCAGCAAAGAAGGACTCAGTGAGAAGAGCCTGTCCCCCTCTCTAGTCCCATCCTCACGCCGCCAAAGGAAGTGCAGGAAGTGTGGAATCTGTCCCCAGGAGTCGGAGTCGGAGTCGGAGTCGGGCTTTTCCCTGAGGCTTGGTCAGAGACCAGATGGGCACTGCCAACCTATGCAAGACCCTCCGGAGAGTGCTTCTCTGGAGGCCTTTGCAGGTCCCCAAAGTCTTCTTTTTTCTAAGGACACGGAGCCTGAAGAGCCAGGTAGAAGTTGGGTGGAATGTGCTCTAGAAACTGAGGTTGAAAATATGCTCTTTTGTAAGGACGTGGTCCCGCCAGACAGCCTCGATCACCTTTTTGAATTCCCAGGGCTCTTTGGAGGTGAGCCCCTTAGTCCGGTCAGCCAGGACCCTCCCCAGAGTCCAGCGCTGTACCCAGAGGCACTGACTGAGGAGTCCGCAGAGCAGCAGGAAATGCGGCCCGGGTTCGTGGTCGGCGGCCCTGGCACCCCACCTGACCGGCAGGGGCCAGAGGACAAGGCCCAGCCAGAGTCCGGAATGGAGCTGGAACAAGGACTTACTGCTCCAGCCGAGTCCTGTGCCAGCTCCCCAGAGCCCTTGGGTGGGCTCCATGATGTACCCCTGGAGCAGAGACCACCTATGCACGTGAAGAAGCGGCCTTGGGCAAGTCCAGATGAATCAAGCCAGGATCGCCCAGAGGGAGCCAGTAGAAATGATTTCCACAGACTGGTAAGGATTTTTGTTTTTGTTTTTTTTCCAAGACAGGGTTTCTCTGTGTAGCCCTGGCTGTCCTGGAACTCATTCTGTAGACCAGACTGACCTCGAACTCAGAAATCCGCCTGCCTCTGCCTCCCCAGTGCTGGGATTAAAGGTGTGTGCCACCACCACCCAGCCACAGACTGGTAAATTGAAGCTGACAGTTTAGGACAGGATGGCTCCCACCTCTCTTCTCCAGGGCGTGGCACTTAACAGAGGTGAACTTCAGTGCCCCTTAGAGAGCATTTCCTCTTGTACTTGTTTTGTTTGGTTTGCTGGGGACTGAACCCAGGGCCTCACACACACTAAGCAGACATTCTCTGACTAAACTATATCCCCCCAAGCCCCTTTTATTTTGATATCAGGGTTCTCGCTAAGTTGCCTAGGCTGGCTTTGAACTCACTGTAGCCTACGATAACATTGACTTTTTTTTTTAAAGATTTATTTATTTATTATATGTAAGTACACTGTAGCTGTCTTCAGACACCCCAGAATAGGGTGTCAGATCTCATTATGGATGGTTGTGAGCCACCATGTGGTTGCTGGGATTTGAACTCAGGACCTTCGGAAGAGCAGTCAGTGCTCTTAACCGCCAAGCCATCTCCCCAGCCCCAGTTTTGATCTTTTGATTCTAATGCTTCAGTTTCCTAGTCTCTGGGATTACAGATGTGTGCTAGCTAAGCCCGCCTTCCCAGATTCTGCAAATTAAAATTCTGGAGTCAGGAAACAAACAGTAAACTACATTACTGAGGTCCTGTGAAGGCCCATTATCTGTTAGAGGCAGCAAATCCTGGGTTCAAAGCTTGCTTCAGCCTACTTCCAGGAGGAATCATCTCCCACTATTCTTTAGCAACTTTTCTTTAATTTAACAAGATATTAATAATGTATATAATAAGCTGGGCGAGATGGCGAATGCCTTTGATTCCAGCACTCTGAGGCAGAGACAGGCCAGAAAGTAGATCGCTGTGAATTTGAGGTCAGCCTGGTCTACAGAGCGAGTTCCAGGCCAGCCAGGACTACCTAGTGAGACCCTGTCTGAAATAAAAAGGACATACACGCCCCCTCTTTAATGGGATAATGAGACAGGACATGAAATAACGTGTCCAGTTCAAGATGGGAAGTAAGTCACTCCATTCCCATTGCGTTTGCTTTCTTCAGTGTTAGTAATAGTCCTGCAAGACAGGAATTAGCCCACTTTACCAGATGGGGAAACTGAGGCTCAGGGGAATTAACAGGCTTCTCCAGGTCCACACGGAAATGAGTTGGTGCTTAGCCATGGTCGCTCTGGTCACTGTTTCTCTTTGCCTTCATCGTCTGTTTAATTATGATACTAATTTTGTTAATAATCATATCTAATGTCTACGAGCCTGGGGTAGAAGATGGTACTTATTTTCCCACATAGTCAATTGTTTTTATATTTATTGAACATGTATTATGTACTAGATGCTTTTGATGTACTTACATGTAGCATGGAAGAGGAAATGGCAGTGGGTTCCAAGCTCAGGGCGTTTGTCGCGTGTGCTTGTGTGTTCAGTGTCACCAGCTCGCTTGTTCAACATGCTGGGTGCTGAGTGTGTTATCTGAGATCTTTGTACAACCTCGGAGATAGACACCGATGATATAGACCCATTGCACTGATTTGGCCACAGAGGCTCTAAGAGATAAAATGACCAGTCAGGGTCAGAAAGCTCATTAGTAACATTGAGGCAGGAGACAATGAGCTGCCTGGGCGTTTATTCATATTTGTAGGATAATTCCATCCCAACTCTATGATATTGTTCTTGCAAGCATCTATATTTTGGCTTTTGTAGAGATGGTGGATCAAGGTCTTAGGTAGCCCAGGTTAGTCTCAAACTCCCTATGTAGCCAAGTCTGGCCTGAATTCCTGGCCCTCTAGCCTTCACCTCCTGGATGGTGGGCTTGCAGGCATGCGCCACTACACCTGGCTCTAAACCATTGCTCTGCTTGGTTGTTTAGACTTGTTTATTATTCACATACTTGCATATGTGTCTCTGTGTGTAGGAGTGTGTGTTCGTGAGCTCGGGAGTAGGCCAGAGAAGGATTCTCAATCTGGAGTTACAGGTGGTTGTGAATTTTGAAGTGGGTGCTGGGAACCGAACTTTGGTTCTCTGGAAGAGTAAAAAGCATGCGTAATCTCTGAGCCATCTCTCCAGTCCCCCAACTAGTCATCCTTAATCTCAAAAGTAATTTTAATTTGTCTTAGAAAATAAAGAGGAGCCAGGGGTGGTGGCACATGCCTTTAATCCTAGCACTCTGGAGACAGAAGCAGGCGGATCTCTGGTGAGTTTGAGACCAGCCTGGTGTACAGAGTGAGTTCCAGGATAGCCAGGGCTACACAGAGAAACCCTGTTCTCAATAAACAAACAAAACAAACAAAAAACAACAGCAAAAACAAAACAACAACCACAACAAAAAAAGAAAATCGGAAGGAGGAGATGCAGACCCTGCATGCCCAGCAGCCAGCGATGTCTGCGATCAGAACAGGCCTTTCGCGGATCTTTTTCCTACACCGTCTTATTTTACTTTTGATATTTAAAATATATCCCAGTTGGGGTGGGGCTTGGCTCCGTTGGCAGGGCCCTTGTCTACCCTGCACAAAGCTCTCGGTTCACCATGGGAGACACTGCATAAATAGGGTGAAGTGGGGGCACACCTCTGATTCCAGTGCTTGGGAGGTGGAAGGAGGACGATCAGGAGTTTAGTTACCCTTGGCTACAGGGTGAGTTAGAAGCCGGTCAGTGAAATGTGAGAGAGCCGTCTCAGAAAACAAAAAAGAAAAACAGAACAGAACAGAAGAACCCTGTAGGCATACATTTTTTTGCAATCTGCTTTTGATAAGGGTTCAGCCTCTCCTCCAGCCCATCACCCAGTGGAGGTAGTGGAAGAGAAACGTTATTAGGATCTGGGGGAAGTGGACCTGTTCAGCAATAGTTCTTTGGGGGCGAGCTCCATCTTCCCGGGCAGCAGTTCAGTCCTGTAGCAAACTCCAAATACGAAGAATCAGAAGCTGCAGACCAGTCCTCCAGGCAGGCAGGCAGGCAGCACACACAGACTGACAGCTACGGGCCAGTCCTCTCAGCAGGCCGACACCAGGCACGAACCAGCAGCTGTTGTTCAATCCTGAGAAACCATTAGGCTCGCCAACCAGCCAGAGGTGAGGCCATGGAAACAGAAAATGGCTGCCGGAACCTCACAAGCCGTTCTTGGGCGAGCTTCTCTCAATGGCTGCCTCTGCCTGGAGATGCATAGCGAATAGCAAGGCAGAGCAAGCCAGACACTGCTCAGTGCTCGTCTACCCGTCTGGCTTTCCAAAGAAGCTAGAAGTGTCCACTTCAGAACCCAGAGCTGGAGAAATGGCTCAGTAGGTGAGAGAGCCCTGCGAACGCTTGAGACCTGAGGAGGAATCTGAGCAGCATTCTGAGTACCAGTATGCCCGTGTCGCCCCAGTGTTGTGGGGGTGGAGACAGGAGGCTCTGGGACTCACTGGCAGCCTATCTCCAGGTTGTCTCAGAAAATAAGGTGGAGGTGTTAAGAGGGAGACATTTTGCTCCTTCCCCTGGCCTCTGCATGGATGCTCAACCCCGGGCCCATGTCCACACAGGAGTGCATGCGTGTGTGTGTGTGTGTGTGTGTGTGTGTGTGTGCGCGTGCGCGCGCGCGTGCACACACACATACACACAAAGTCATGATTTGGAGTAAGAAGCTTCTTCAGATGCCTTTGAGACAGCCATGCTTTGGGAAGTCACAACTGTTTGAGGCCTGCGCCTCAGGCTCCTTTCATGAGTATCTGTATCATGTGAACGTCCGCTCCTGGCCTTTTCGGGTGTGAATAGGTTGTCAGACTGCCTGGCGTGGTGCCGGGCTGCTTCGCCTCTTAGGATCTGTACCATTTGAAGTTCTTTCTGGGTTGGCGCACATGGTTCTGCAGTTCTGCCTTTCCTGACCCCGCGTCAGAGCTGGGTCTGGCTGTATCTGTCACGGCCGTGGGCACGTTGATGAGGGAAGGAGCAGGGACTTCCTTTCCTCGATCAGTGTCAGCCACTGGAGGGTTCTGAGAGCTGCCTCTCAGCCGAGCTTTGCCTGATGACCCAAGCAAGCGCCTTCACCTTCCGGGATGTCACGCGGGTGTTAATAATACTTACCTTGTGGGGTGGTGGTGAGGAGTCACTGTGGTGACACATTTGCCATTTAACTTGATGCGTGTGACAGGAACTACGCAGTTTTGTTGTGCAGGCAGGAATGCTGAGGGGAGGTTTCTGGTACATTTGGCTTCTCCCCATTTCAGACAACTTAACTTGGATTGAACGCCAGGGTTGGGGTTCCTCGGGTTACAGCGTTGTCAGGTGGAGCAGGCTTATTGGAGTGCGGTGTCGTAACCAGGTTTCCTGCCTGGCTTGGTTGGGTGCAGCCCACGACTGCGGGCTGCTCCGAGCATCATTCTGGATCATACTGCAGCTCAGCCTACCATCCCACAGCTGCCCAAACAACCCGTTTCCATGGAAACCGGTGCCAGCTGCAGGAGAAGAACTGGGGCTGGGTTGTGACAGGGACGGGCAGTGGGTGGTGGAGGGCAAGCCGAGTGGGGTGTGGGCAAGTGTGGGCACAGGGCCCGGCTCGTCATCTGCCAGAGCCCTTGGGGGGGACCCCACAACTTTTCGCTGGAGGCTGCCTGGGTGGAAGCAGAGCCAGACTGCAGAGTTCAAGGTCAGGCTCTAGGTACACAGAGACTTTAGGCAGAGCGTGTCCTCTGTGTGTCCATAATTGCCTCCACTATGAAATAGAGAGCGTCCACTCAGCCCAAGGACCACCCAGCACTGACAGGAGAGCTTAGCCACGTTGTAGTCTGCCTCAAAACGGAGGATCTTGGAGGGGGAGGGGTCAAGATGCCACCCTTCCCTCCGTCTTGAGTTCTGCAGTATCTAGAGAGGTCAAGAGCTGCTCTGGGGATGGGGGAGAGTTCGCCCTCGTCCCTGGGGATGCCCTCATAGCTCCTCTGGCCTGGCCCAGACACCAAGCACAAGGTGCAGCCTGCAGTGTTGGGAGGCGGGGAGGAAGGAGAGAGTGTTCCTAGTGGGTGACCTAAGAATGCTGCTTTATGTGGGAGTGTAGCTCAGGGGTAGAGTACTTGTCTAGCATGCACAAGGCCCCGGGTTCAATTCCCAGCACTGAAAACAACCAAACAACCAATTTCTCTCTCCCCTCCTCAACTGTGTGTGTTTGCGATACAGTCTCCCGTGTCTTAGGCCGGCCTCAGCCTCACTGCAGAGCTAAGTGATAACTGTGCTCTCACTCCCAAGCCTCCTGTTTCTACTTCCAGTGAGCTGAGCTTGCTGGCTCGTGCTACCAAGTCTGTCCCACGAGGTGCTGGCGACTGAGCCCAAGGCCTCTCAGAAGGAGGCCAACACTCTCGGGCGAAGCCACACCACAGCCCCCAGCTCCTTTTTGACTAGCAAGTTTATTGGCTCTAACAGGCGTTTTCAGGCACATCATCTGATTTAATCCCCACAAGAGCATGAAAGTCAACATTAATATCTCTGTCCAACCGATATAAGAAAATTAGCTTTCAGAGGTCATTGACTCAGCCAGTTTCCCATGGCAGGAGGGTGTGGAGCTGGGGATTGTATCTAGGCCTGTGCGAGTCAGGAGGCTGCCAAAGGCCTGGGTGAGAGGTTCAGATGTATCCGGGACTTTACTGCAATTTGTGGGATGGTTGGAGCAGATCAGGGGGCAGGGAGGGTTCCTGGCTGGATCTCCCAGTCGGAGAGGGGCACAGACAGGGTAATCAGAAAGTTGAAGTTCAGAAGTCCGTGGGTGCCCAGACGGTAGAGCAGGGCAGAGGGCCCACTGTCTGAGCTGGGTGGGTCTGGACACGGGAAATAGATGCTCGGTAAACAGGGGGGGATATGTCAGGAAGTGGGGAGGCTGGGGCAGCTGGGCATGTTACAGCAGTACAGGGTAGGTGGGTCAGGGAAGACCGAGGAAGATCAGCACACAGCAGAGGCTGGAGGAGGGGGAGGAGGGGCACCGTGTGTGCCAGGAGGGAGACCGTCTGAGGCAGGCGCCAGCGAGCACTGGTGCAGTGAGCTTGGCACGTCTCAGGTGCTGATGGCACCATGATGCCGCCGTCCTCAAATCAACGCTCTGAGAAGGATGCTGGTATTATCCCCATTTTGCTGATAGGGAAACCGAGGCACAGAAAGACTTAGTAATGTTCTCTTTAGGATGTTTCACCAATCCGAAATGCTGGCAGCAGGTACCCACTGCATGCACACGCCACAGGTATATTTATAGCATATGGGACTTTGTAGTATTTTTGTTGATGTTGTTGTTGTTTGATTTTTGCTATTACACATAGAGAAGCTGTGGACAGTTTAGAATATGTTCTTTGGCATAGTTGACCAAGAATGTCTTCAGAGCCACAACCTCTGGAGATGGATTTCTAGATTATAGAGCGTGTACACCTTCAGTGCTGGGTACTCAGCAAAGTGTTTGGGGTGGTGTGACCGTGGAGTTACTGAAGCAGTGCTCACCACACCTGCACTGTAGCATGTTCTGATGGTTTCACATCTTTGCTGACACTTGATGCTATCAGCTTTTGAGTTTTGCCAAAGTAGAGATAGATAGCATGTCTCTGTGGTCCTGATTTTGCCTTCATGTTAATTCCTTTTTTTCTTTTTTCTTTCTTTCTTTCTTTCTTTCTTTCTTTCTTTCTTTCTTTCTTTCCTTCCTTCCTTCCTTCCTTCCTTCCTTCCTTCCTTCTTTCTTTCTTTCTTTCTTTTTTGTTTTTCGAGACAGGACAGGGTTTCTCTGTGCGGTCCTGACTGTCCTGGAACTCACTCTGTAGACCAGGCTGGCCTCTCGAACTCAGAAATCCACCTGCCTCTGCCTCCCAAGTGCTAGGATTAAAGGCATGCGCCACCACTGCCGGCGTGTTAATTCCTTAATATAAGAAAATTTTCACCTATTTTAGCCATTCCTATTAAAACCTTGTCCAATATATATGTATATATACACATACACACATATACATAATCTCACACACACACACACACACACACACACACACACACACACACATATTAACGTCTTATGAACTCATAGGAATCCTTTATGTATTCTGGATACTATTCTTTTCCAGGTGTGTTTTATTGTTATTTTGTGGATGTGTGTGTGTATCTGTGTGTGAGTTTGTGCATGAGAGTGGTTACCTTGGAGATCAGAAGAAGTCATCGTGTCCCCAGGAGCTGGAGTTACAGGAGACTGTGAGCCACCATGTGTGTGCTAAGAATTGAACTCAGGTCCTCTGTGAGAATAGCGAGTGTTTTTAACCACTGAGCCAAAGTCTCTCCTGCCCATCATTTTGCTTTTCTTACAGTATCTGTTGGTGAAAAAATCCTAAACATTTTTATTGTGTAAGATATACATAATATAAATTTTGGTTCTTAAGCAGTTTTTTTCCCCTAAGACAGGGTTTCTCTGTATAGCCCTGGTTGTCTTGGAACTCACTCTGTAGTCCAGGCTGGCCTTGAACTCAGACATCTACCTGCCTCTGCCTCCCAAGTGCTAGGATTAAAGGCATGCGCCACCACTGCCTGGCTCTTAATCAGTTTTTAAGTGTATAGGTCCGTGGCACTTAGTACACACACACACACACACACACACACACACACACACACACCCTGCAACTGAATCCACCTATCAGATGGTAATTCCTCGTTCCCATTCCTACTTACAGCTAGACCCTGGTAACCACACCCTTCCTTCCTTCCTTCCTTCCTTCCTTCCTTCCTTCCTTCCTTCCTTCCTTCCTTCCTTTCTTCTTCTTCCTCCTCCCCCATCTCCTCCTCCTCTTCTTCTTTGGCTTTTTGAGCCAGGGTTTCTCTGTGCAGCCCTGGCTGTCCTGGAACTCGCTCTGTAGACCAGGCTGGCCTTGAATTCAGAGATCTTCCTGTTCTGCCTCCCGAGTGCTGGGATTAAAGACGTGCCTTGCCGCCTCCATTGCTGCCGCCACTGAACCCTCTCAGCTCCTTTCTGTACAGAAACAATTGTGTTTAAAGAACAAGGACAGGGCACGCAGGTACTTGGTCAGGGAAGTGAAGATCCCAAAGTGTTGGTTGGTGTGTCAGCAGAATAATTTCTCTTCTAGACGACAAATATCAAGTCTGGGAGACTGGCCCTGTCTGCAGATGTTGGCAGAATTAGCAGTGACCTTGAGGGTCTCCACTGGGTTTCCTCAGGCAGGTGATTTAAGTCTAGGGTCATCTTAGGGGGGTGGTGTTGAGCTTATACGTCCTTATCGACATGAGTTTGAGAACTGGGTGAGAAGAACCCTTGCAGGAAACTAGGTCAAGGGGGCAGTCTTTGTCACTGACTGTTTTCTCTGTGTAGCTCCTTACAGAACATAATTTCTGATTCCTGGGATGAAATCTCTCTTCTCCCACCCCACTTTAGCCACCAAGTGTCACCTTTCTTTCAAGATGGCAGCAATTCCTCCATAGTATTAACAATTAAATACTCATTCAGTCCACATGGTGGTGACATGCGCCTTTAATCCCAGCACTCGGGAGGCAGAGGCAAGCAAATCTCTTTAAGATATATTTATATCCTCTCTCTCTCTCTCTCTCTCTCTCTCTCTCTCTCTCTCTCTCATCTATATCTATCTATAATCCCCAGGGTCTCCCTGTGTAGACCAGGCTGGCTTCAAACTCATACTCCACATGCGTCTGCCTCCTGAGTGCTGGAATAAAGGTGCATGCCACCACGCCCAGCTCCTGATTTATTTTTATAGTCTGCTTTTTAATGTTGAATCCAAATGAAGTCTGCCCATTTTAAGTAGTTGATAAGTCTTTCATATTTCTTTTAAACCACTGGCTTCCCCTGTGGGGTTTTGTTCCTTTTCCTGGAAGCTGAAGAAATGAGGTGGCTTATTCTGTAATTTTTGCATTCCTGGTCTATAGCTAAACACAGTCCTTCTGTGTGGTGTTTTTGTTTGTTTGTTTTTCAAGACAGGGTTCCTCTCTATACTCCTGGCTATCCTGGAACTTGCTGTGTAGACCAGGCTGGCCTCGAACTCAGGCTGCCTCCTGAGTGCTGAGATTAAAGGCCCACACCATCACTGCCCAGCCTCGTGTGTGTTTTTCTACAGCTATGACAATCCTGGAGAAGAACCACCCCGTAGAGGATTGATTCTGGCGAGTGTTTTCAGAGGTTCAAGTCTATCGCCACAGGGAGGCCAGGGCTGGGCAGAGTCAGTGGTCAGGAAGCTGAGTGGTCTCCCTTGCTACAATCCTCTCACGCGTTTGATGTGTCTAGGCCCCCAGCCAATGGAATGGTCTTGCTCACATTTAGGGTGCTCTTCCCTATCTGTGCATCTTCTTGGGGGACCCCCAGCACAGGCCTCCAAGAAGTGTCCTCAGAATACTCGCCCAGTGTTCCTTGCGCTGCTGGTGGGCTAACTCCCTTTCTCTCTGTTCTCTGTGGACCTTCCAAGATGGGTCTGCATCAGAGGCTCTGGGCCTCATGTCACTTTCCAGGGCATGGGGTGAGGTCTTCCCATCAGAGGCCTCACAATAACCACTCAGACTACTTGATATTTTCCATGCCTTTTTTTTTTTTTTTTTTTTGGTTTTTTGAGACAGGGTTTCTCCATGTAGCCCTGGCTGACCTGGAACTAGCTCTGTAGACCAGGCTGGCCTCGAACTCAGAGATCTGCCTGCCTCTGCCTCCCAAGTGCTGGGATTAAAGGCGTGCGCCACCACGCCCGGCTTCCATGCCTTTCTAATGTAACTTTAAAAATTGCAGTGTCTGGCTTTGCTGGGATATTAAAAAAAAGATTGATTTTTTTCTCATTGATTTTGTATGTAGGAATCTTGCTGAACTCTTACTAATTCGTATAATTTATCTGTTAGGCAGTTGCTGTGTTCTATAGACACAGCTCCATGCAGACAAGTGCCAGTAGTATTATTATTTCCTTACAGTCCTTCTCCCCTCCCCCCCTCTCTCTCTCTCTCTCTCTCTCTCTCTCTCTCTCTCTCTCACACACACACACACACACACACACACACACACCCTTCCCTACCTGCTGCATTAATGTAACCCTGGATAAAGTCGGCTGTGGGGAGCTTGACTTGTCATGAGAGTTAAGTGAAATTTGTTCCGGGTTTCATGTCACAGTGTTTTCCTATTGATGTTCTTTAGCATGCTGGGGAAGTTTTCTTCTGTCCCTGGATTGCTAATTATTCTGAATGCACAGTGCATTTGGGGAGATAATCATATGATTTTCACCCCCTAATTTATTAATGTAGTAGAGTTAATGAGTTTTTAAACATGAAGCCAATCTTGCCTTAGTGAAGCAAACCCGACTTGATAATGTCCTGGTGGGGTTTTTCTGTGTATTCTTCCTATTTGCTAAGTTCTTATTAATAATTTGCTCATAATTTTCTTTTTGCATTTCAGTTGATGAGTTAACTGTCCCGAAATGACTGATTTGTGGGTTGTACCGTCTTCTGGAGTAATTTCTATGAGGTCGGAATTATTTGATTTTTGAACATTGTGGGAATAGAGGATTGGTTTAAAAAAAAAAACAAACCCACAATCCTTAGAACGATACTTTCTTCAGGAGAGATGGTTCCTCCCTGTGGATTGGGTGTATCCTATGGTTGTAGGTGTGTTATGAGTCAGCTGTGACTTTACAGAGAGGTGGGCCAAGTGCTGGTTCCTGGTAGCATCAAGGGAGGCAGTCAGCAGGTGGGAACCACAGAAGGTACCTTTTGTCTTGGGTTCTCCTGCAGGCCTCAGGTATTGAAACCCTAAGTCCTATAAGGTGATGATTTGTGGATAGGCCTAAAAAGCCGGGATTCCTCAGCCCCTGCTTGCAAATGGCTTTGCAACTTCCCGATGAGCCTAGGTGGTGGCAAGAGTTGCAGGCTGGAACCCTGGCTGCTGTCCGTGGCTGAGCTCACTGGGATACATGGTGGTGGTAGCATTGGATAGAGGCTGTGCCTTCAGGGCCTAGGCAGTGAGCTGGCACAGACTGTGGTTAGCTCGTTTTTTTTTTTTGTTTTTGTTTTTGTTTTGTTTTTTAAAGATTTATTTATTATATGTAAGTACCCTGTAGCTGTCTTCAGACACCACAAGAGGGTGTCAGATCTCGTTAGGGATGGTTGCGAGCCACCATGTGGTTGCCGGGATTTGAACTCAGGACCTTTGGAAGAGCAGTCAATGCTCTTAACCACTGAGCCATCTCTCCAGCCCCGGTTAGCTCGTTTTAAAGACTTATTCATTTTTATTTCTCATGTGCATGATGTTTTGCTTGCATATATGTCTGTGCTTCACAGGCATGCATGATGTCCACAGAGTCCGGAAGAGAACATCAGATCCCCTGGAACTAGAGTTATAGGTTGTGAGCATCCATGTGGGGCCTGAAATCAAACCCAGGTCCTCTGGAAGAGCGTTCCCTTTTTTTTCTTTTTTCTCTTTTTTTAAAAGATTTATTTATTCATTTTATTTAAGTGAGTACACTGCAGTTGTCTTCAGACGCACCAGAAGAGGGCATCAGATCCCATTACAGATGGTTGTGAGCCACCATGTGGGTGCTGGGAATTGAACTCAGGACCTCTGGAAGAGCAGTCAGTGCTCTTAACCGCTGAGCCATCTCTCCAGCTCCCCCCCCCAATCCTGCATTTTTTTTTTTTAAAGACATTTGTGAGGTATTCTGGTCCTGACATAAGGTGGTTAGATTGCCTGTTGGACTGATCGTTTGACCAAGGCAGCAAGCCAGAGTTCCAGTAACTGTTAACTCGGGAGTCAGATTGTTTCATCACCGGCATCTTGTCAACTAGAAAATGAACCTCAGAAGGGGTCCTCACAATACAGACTTATAGGACATGAGGCCAGTGAGGTGGCTTTGTAGGTTAGGGTACCTGCTGCCAAACCTGAGGGACTGGAGTGTGATCTCTGACATCCAGATGGCAGAAGGAGAGAGTACACACAGATCCATCACATCCACAGCGCGCCCTCCGCACTAAATAAATAGGTGTAATAAAATTAAAACAACCTCCTTTTATCATACCACTAACACTGACTGTGACTTTGGGCAGATTGTTTGTTTGTTTGTTTGTTTGTTTGCTTTGGGAGACAGGGTTTCTCTGTGTAGCCCTGGTTGTCCTGGAACTCTCTCTGTAGACCAAGCTGGCCTCGAACTCACATGATATATCTGCCCCTGCCTTCTGACTGCTGGGCTCAAAGGTATGCACCACCGTGCCTGGCTGACTTGGACAGATTTTAACAGCACCCTACCAATGCTTTGCACCTGCCCTGTGCTTCAGGAAGAGGAGAGTCCTCGTCTCACATCCATCTCAATTTATTATGCTGTGAGCCAATTTTGTTGAGTTGCATTTTTCTAGATTCGAGTTCAAATTATCTGCATTTATAGATTCATTGGCTTAGTGGTGTGAATATTTCACAATGGCTTCTTGCTACAGAGACACCTCCTCCAACAAGACCACACCTTCTAATCCTTCCAAACAGGTCCGACTGGGGACCAAGTATTCAAACATAAGACCCTGTGGGGGCCATTCTCATTCAGACTGCCACTGATGAGCCGGGCGTGGTGGCGCACGCCTGTAATCCCAGCACTTGGGAGGCAGAGGCAGGCGGATTTCTGAGTTCCAAGGCCAGCCTGGTCTACAGAGTGAGTTCCAGGATAGCCAGGACTATACAGAGAAACCCTGTCTCGAAAAACAAAACAAAACAAAAAAAAAAACACAAAAACAAACAGACTGCCACTGATGGCTTAATATTGAGAGTACTTCCTGCTTTGCAGAGGGTCCAAGTTCAGCTCTCAAAGCCCACATGAGGGTTTACAGCTCTCTCTTAGCTCCAGTTCCAGGGGTCTGGCACCCTCTTCTGGCCACCTTAAGCACAGGTACAAACATGGTTCATCTATATGCCAGCAAACACCCATTAAGTAAGAATACTACTCTTTTGAAATTTGCTAACTTTCGGTTTATGGCTCGGGCCGTGCAGTGTGTTCATGTATGTCACACGTATACTTGAAAAGAATGTGTGTTCGGCGGTGTTGGGGCAAGTGTTAGCCTTGTAGGGGAAAGCAGCTGGTTATTTGGGTTGCCAGATCTTTTTTGATTCCCACTGATTGTCTTGTCAGTTTGACTCAGAGACACGGGCTCGTTGCGATAGTGAACTTGTCTTTTTCCTGTAGCTCTGTCAACTTTTGCTTCCTAGCTTTTGAGATTATGTTAGTTGATGCTTATAAGTTCCGAGCTGTAGCTCTGTGGTAGACCTGGGCCTCACTGAGTTGTGAAGTCTTTATGTCCATGATGGTTTTCTGGCTTTGAAGCCTCTTCTTCTTTGCTGTTTAAATCACGCCAGTGTTCCGTTGTGCTTGGCATACAACCAAGCTCACGTTACTCGATTTTTGTCTCTCCGCCCCATTATAGTTTAGAAATAGCATTTATTTTTCATAACAGGATTTTCTTTTTTTTCTGCCCCCCCGAAACTCCTTGAAGTGCAGCAAATTAACATTTTTTTCCCTAATCAGTGAATGAATAACTAAAAGCCTGATCATTTTTATAATTGTCTGGAATACTAATTCATGTATGTGTTAGTTCTTTTCATTTGAGGCATGACTTTGGTATAAAGCCCAAGCAGGCCTCTAACTCATAATCCTTCTGCCTCAGCTTCTGAGACTGCAGGTATGTGCCACAGACCCAGGTGCATTCTCAGACCCTAGCACTGCCGGATTATCTGCGTCTGTCCCGTCTTAACTGTGTCTTGCTTGGACCCGTTCCCTGGCTCTCCTGGGAATTTTAACACAAATAATTCACTTACCCAAGGATACATCTTCCCCTGAACGGAACAAGGGTCTTGGGATGTTTTAATTCTAAGCACGCTCCTTCCCAATTTGTGTAACATTGTTATCCAGTAAATTGGTCCTTTCTTAGGTTTTTTAATCCCCCAAATTACATGTCATCATTATAATTCTAGGCAATGTTTAGATTCAACACAGTATTTTTCTTTTTCCTGGCTCAGAGTTTCTCATTGCAACTCATCTTTCCTGTGTGGTATAATTTGTTTTTCCCTCCAACTCAGATTCATCCTTTAGCATTTTTGCATTTTTTTGGTCTTTTTGGTTCATTTTGCCTTAAGTACATTCTGTTTACTGTGTAACATGCAATTATCACGAAGGGTAACCTCTGTTTTTCTCTGCCGTGTCTTTTCTCATTGTATTCTCAAAAAAGGTTTTGTCCTGATCTACAGTGGCTGGGGATGATTGCACCTTAAAAACAATATCCCGCTGTCTTCTGCTTTTCCTTATCAACACTGGGGAGCCAGCTGTTTGACTGAGTGCCTGTCCCTTCCTAGACACAGTGTCGTTTAGTGAATGCTGGGCCATGATGGGTAAAGGTAGTACCTTCCAGAATCAGGCTGGCTGGGCTTAAATGTGAGCTCTTTGGTCTGCTACCTAATTGGCCAATCTCTGTGCCTCAGTCTCCTGTTGTGTAGGATGTGTTAAAGATGTGGATCGTTGCCCACCTGGGCATGGTAGAGGGCATTCAGAGCACAGTAGCAAACCATTTTAATATTCTTGGTGGCCATTTTTTTCTTTTTGATTTTTAAAATTATATTTTTATTTTTTAAAGATGTGGGTGTCTATATATGCACCTGAGTGCACCCCATCTGCAGGTGCCTGTGGAGCCAGGAAAGGGTGTCAGATCCCTGGAATCTCAGGTACAGGTGGTCAGTGAGTGGCTGAACGTGGTGCTTGGGAACTGAGCCCCAGTCCTCTGCAAGAGCATCAAGTGCTCCTAACCCTTGAGCCATCTCACCAGACTCTTTCGCTCTTTAAATTGTGAGTCTGCTTGTGTGTGTGCGTGAGTGTGTGTGTATGTGTGTATATGTGTGAATGTGTATATATGTGTGTATATATGTGTGAATCTGTGTTTATGTTTATGTGGATGTATGTGTGTGTATGTGTGTATGTGTATATGTGTATGTGTGAGTGTATGTATGTGTGTGAGTCTGTGTGTATAGGTGTATGTGAGTGTGTGTTTGCATATGTTTATTGTGTGAGTGTGTGTTTGTGTATGTTTATGTGTGTGTGAGTGTGTGTATATGTGTGTATGTGCGTGTATGTATGTGTGTGTGCATATGTGTATGTGAGTGTATGTTTGCATATGTTTATGTGTGTGCGAGTGTGTATGTTTATGTGTGTGTGAGTGTGTGTGTTTATGTGTGTGTGTATGTTTATGTGTGTATGTGTGTGTGAGTGTGTGTATTTGTGTATGTTTATGTGCGTGCATGCGTGTACATTTGCAGGTCAGGAGAGGCCACTCTGCCTGGAGCTGAAGTGACCAGCAGTTAGTGTGAGTCTTCACACGTGGGTGCTGGGAACAGAACTCAAGGCTTCTGAAAGGGCAGCTGAGCCGCCTCTCCAGCCCTTTCTTGATTTTTTTTTTTTTTTTAATTTTCTTATTCTTGGGGATTGATGTCTGTAGGTGTGAGGTTCCTTTAATTTTCCTGTCTGGACTCCACAGAACTTTTTTAAACTGTGAATTGTCCTCCTTTATCAGTCGGGGAGAAATCCTTAGCTGTGTACCTTCAAGTGCTGCTTCTACCGCGTTTCCTTCTCTCTCCTAATTAGTTAGATTAATTAGTCCTGCTCACTCCTATCATTTGCATCTTCTTGACTTTGCTCCACGGTCTCTGTGCTGCGCCTGTTCTGGATAATTTCCTGAGATCCATCTCCCCGCTCATTAATTGGCTTCAGCTGAGTCTAATATGCTACTGAACCCAGACACTGAGGCTTTTTTTAAATTTTATTTTAATTATGTTTTTATTTCCAGAAGTTGTGTTTGGTTCCCAACTGAATCTGATTGTTTTTGTCTCTTCCCTTTCCACCCCTGTCTCCCTTTAACTATATCATACGTTCGTCCCGATCTGCGTTCTGTCTCGCGTACATCGAAAGACCCCTGGATCCAGAGCCAGCCCCCTGCGAAGGGCAGGCTGGCTTAGTACCTCTCCCACTTCCCCCACTGCATCGCATTTTCCTCCTTTCTCCCTTGTCACTTTTTTTTGATTCATCTCATGGTTTGAAAAAGAAACCAAATGCAGAGCCTCTATTCCAGCACCCTGGGCCTTCCCCACCGGCAGTCAGGACTATTAGGATCTGTAGAGACTTCCAGATATATTATGTGTAGCCAAGCAAATACACATTTAAAAATCCATTCTCCCTGTAATGCAAACGGTAGCATGCTACATATATTGTTCTGCACTCGCTTTTTAATAAAAAATATGTTTCTGGTTATGAAAGAAATACGTGCTCATTTTGAATAACATCAATTCCCAAGTGTACACATGTAGAAAATGAAAGTCTCCCCGGAATTCATTCCCTAGAGATAACACCTATTTTGCATCTATAAATATATATTTACATAAATGGGCTTATGCAACAGACAATGTTTTCTAACCTATTTTCCCCCTTTCCTCCCGATAACACATCACGACATCATTCCATGAATCTCTCCACAGCTCCGCATAGGGCTGGTGCCGTGGAATCAGGGAGCATTGCGTTCCAACCCTAACTGCACAGTTGAGTAGCTTAGGACTCTCTCGCGCCGACTGACGCCTCAGGTTCATTGTCTGTGAAGTGGTAGCACAGTGTCCACTTCCTCGTGGTCTGGGATGGCCAGGAGTTCATGCGGGCTGTGTGCCCGCCCTCCAGGTCCCAGGAGAAGGTCGTCTTTCAGTGACCCCCTCCCCTGATTAATGTCCACATAGCATCTATAGTCTGGATGTGTTATAATGTATTAACAATGCCCTGTTAGTGGATGCTGGTGTCTTTTTGCAAACGTTAGTCCCATAAGCACACTGTTGCTGGGAGTTCTCTGGGCTGGGCTGGATGACTGGGCCCTCTGGATTCTAATCTCTGGACCTTCTTTCTTTTTTTCTCCAAGGAGGAGGCGCGAGTGCCCTGTGGGGTGAAACTGGTGTGCTGCGTAGGTGCTCCTTCTCCATCCTGACCCTTCACCCCGCTTCGCTCTGGGGTGTGGGCAGGCCAGCCTCCCTCAGCAAAGGCTCTCCGAGCCCTCTCTCCTGCCCTCTCCCCTCACCTCAGCCATGCTAAAGCTTAGACTTCAGGTTTCTCTCAGACCTTGCAGCCCAACACCCCCCACACACACACACACACAACTCACTTCCAACAAAATTCCTGTGATTTGCTACATATTGAAAAAGAATTTAAAAGGCTCCTTTGAAAAAGGGAGAAGAGTCCAAAGGAAGCAAGGAGAGGAAAGAATTGAAAATCTTACACAACAACCCCTCGCTCCCCTATCTACCAACCGTGAAAAGCTTCTGGGCCCCAGCGGGACAGAGGTTCCCAGCAGCAGTGGTGAAAAGTGTAATATGCTGGCATCGCTCAAAGTACCCACCAACTTTAAATAGCCATAAAGAACTTTCTCTCGGGGACAGTGCATGGGTGGTAGGAGCTTTAGCCTCACAGAGAGTCCCCGAAAGAGACAGGGGACATGTTTGAGCAGGAGGGGGTGGAGTGAGGACACGGCGACAAGTGTCCTAGTGAAGGACCTGTCGAGAGCAGACGGGGCTGGGAGTTAGAGGGGACGCAAGAGGGTCAGCACAACCACAGGTGGCTTCGTTCCTGGGACGGAGGCTAGCCAGGCAGCAGACACTTACTGAGCCCTACTATGTGCCAGGCCTTCGGAGATGGTAGTGGGTATTGTCCTGACCCTGTGTGTATTGAAGTCACTGGCTG
Organism: Apodemus agrarius; assembly: GCA_964023405.1. Classification (NCBI taxonomy): domain Eukaryota; kingdom Metazoa; phylum Chordata; class Mammalia; order Rodentia; family Muridae; genus Apodemus; species Apodemus agrarius. The sequence goes on along the minus strand of OZ030009.1, from coordinate 26,314,994 downwards.
GTGGAAGCCAGGGACAGTAAAACAACCGAAGCCAAGGCAGGAAGGATTTCAGACAGCGCCTCGACATGCCCTCTCTCATGCAGGTCTTCTCTGGGTCAGGGATCAAGCTTCTGGGAGCCATCAGCAGCAGGCATCCAGGACAAATCGAACCCCTGGAGGAGTTGGAGGCTAACTCAGCCAGGGGGAAGAGGAGGCTTGTGACCGCACACCATGCCCCTTGTCAGGTACCAAGCTGGCTTCCTTGCCTGGGGGCTAGTGAGTAACCCTGCCTCCATGGGGGAACCTTCCACCTGTTGTCACTGAGGCCCAGGATGGGATGACTTGGCCAGGGTCACATTGAGGTGGGTTACCCCCATTTGGCTGCCGGCCTGGCTTCTGTGGATGTGCTTTCTACTGGGTTTGGGAGTTTAGGGAACGGTCTTCCTTCACTGTGTTTGGAAAGGCGCTATGGACGGTGGATCCCAGACCCACATGTTCCCCTGCACCAGGTTTCCAGCCATCCACTGGAATGGGACCACGGTGTGCTTGTACATGCTCCCTCTGCTCCAAAGCATTTTAGGGATCCCTCTGAGGGGCCGAGTGGCCATAGATAAATGGAGTGCCCTCCCTCCCCGGCCCCCCTCGCTCCCCCCCTCCCCGCCCAGGGCAGCTTTGGCTGGAGCAATGTCCCTGCCATGCTCCTCTCTCTCTGCAGAGTGACCCTTCAGAAATGGCGCCTCTCCAGCAGACGGCAGAGGACCCAGGTGACGGTCCACAGAGCTGGGGAGAGTCTCCCCCTGCTTCTCACTTCCAGGATCTTTTTCTTCATCCCTATCAGCCCGACACTCTTCTCCAAAGGAACAGGGGTCCTAGGGCCATGAGGGAAGGGTTCAAGCCGCCTCAAATTTGCCCCTTCTCATGTTCCTCGTCCCCTGGGATTGCATGATGCGTTCTCCCTCCCCAGGTGAGCAGGAGATGGTGCCTTTGGATGCTGGAGTGCGATCCACCGTGGTCCGTGCAATGCAGGAGGTGCTGTGGACTCGGTAAGGCTTTGCTCCCTTATCTCCCAACTATGCTGACAGGCTATCCTGTGTAGCTTCAGGCCAGGCCACATTTGAGAGGGGCGTGGGGGTGGATGCACAGAGAGAGACAGACAGAGACAGAGACGGTATGTATGTGTATCTAAAGCTATTTAATACTGGGATAGTTACTGACCCACACAGCCAGTGGCGAGCTGAAGTGTGAACCTGGGTGTCTGTTTCAGTTGCAGTGAGAGTCTGGGCTGGTAGGGTCTCAGAGATCTGAGGGTTCTCGCCGACAGATGGTGAGACCAAGCTCAGAGAAGGCAGAGTCGGCAGGAGATCGGGATCGTGCCTGCCTTTCCCTTGGTTGATCTTTTACTGTACTGACCTCAGCTTGGTTCATTTCTCTGGTTGATTCCTTAACCCCCAACCCCAAGCTTGATCCTCTCCACACAGACCCAGCTGTCTAGCAGGACCAAGCAGCCTCGTTTTGACCCTTGCTTTGCTACAGGTCCGATGGGTAGCCTTAGGGTGAGTCGTGAACTCTGAGCTCGCCCTAGGGAAATGGAAGATGTACCATATCTTCCGCACAGGGCAGGGGTGGCAGTCAACAGGCCCGTGGGGGAACACCCATCAAAGAAAGGAGCTGGCCCAGCCCCTTTCTGCCACCCTTACATCTCCCTCTCAGACCAAGTGAGTGCAAAGTGCCCTTGCTCAAGGCTTGCTTGTCCCCACAGTGCCCAGGAGCTTCCCGACCTGACGTTGAGGGAAGAAGAGGCAGAGAGCATTGCAGAAGGCATTGAGGAGGCCCTCTTCCACCTGACGCAAGACACCAACCTCCGCTACAAGAACAAGTACCGCAGCCTGCTCTTCAACCTGCGAGATCCCCGAAATGTTGTGAGCTGGGGGGGCGGGGTTTCAGCCTGCCCAGCCCTCCTTTGGGGACACCAGGAGCAGACAGCAGGTGGGAGTGGGTGCTCTCAGGGCAGAACGGTGAGTTCTCTTGCCCCCACAGGACCTGTTTCTCAAAGTGGCTCACTGTGACGTCACCCCTAACGACCTGGTACAGATGAACTCACTCCAGCTGGCCTCCAAGGAGCTGTCCCGCTGGCGGGACCAGGAGGAGCGGAGGGTGAGCCACGCAGACAGATCCCAAGGAGGGGGAGGGCGGTGGAAGGTGGGAACGGAGGAAGCAGGACAGATGGACAATCAGGACTGAGAAGGAGCTGGAGGAACGGGAAATGAAGCTAGGGAGTCCTCCAAGGACTAAGGTAGGAAGAGAGCCCACACTCGTGTTTCTCTGTGGGGGTGGGCGGGGGTGGGGTGGGGAGGACTTGTGTGGGGGGTCAGGGAGGAAGACTTCTGTGAAGAAGTCCCCGGTGCTCTTCTTTCCACCCCAACCTCAGGTCTGAAAAGGGTCCCCACCACCCCGCCCTCCTCACTCAGGTCCTCCTGTGCTCTGCCCGTGGGCCTTGCCCTGCACAGAACTCTTGGGAGAAGGGATGGCATCATACATTGCGCTGGCCGTTGGGAATGCTAGCGCAGTGCTTGGTGGGCAGAGGCAGTGGTCCAGCGCTGAGGGCTGAGGTGTAGAGGGTGCTAAGGTGCTGTTCCGGAAGATAGCCCCACCCAAGTCCAGCCAGTGCGTCCATCCTTTCAGCTAAGTGTCTGTCCGGGCGCTGCACTGCGGGCGGCTTAGGATGGGAGCCGCTGCACAGTTTAGGGGCCACTGCAGCCTCTGTGCAGCAGACATTAAGAATTCCAGGGTGGGGTGGGGTGGTAGGGAGATGGTTCAGCAGGTAAGAGCACTGACTGCTCTTCCAAAGGTCCTGAAGTTCAGTTCCCAGCAACCACATGGTGGCTCGCAACCATCAGTAATGGGATCTGGTGCCCTCTTCTGGCCTGCAGGTGTATATGCAGATAGAACACTCATACATAAAATAATTAAAAAAAAAAAAAAGTAAATAAATGAAGCCGGGCGTGGTGGTGCACGCCTGTAATCCCAGCACTTGGGAGGCAGAAGCAGGTGGATTTCTGTGTTCGAGGCCAGTCTGGTCTACAGAGTGAGTTCCAGGACAGCCAGGGCTACACAGAGAAACCCTGTCTCGAAAAACAAAAACAAAACAAAAAACCCAAAAAAAAGTAAATAAATAAAAGAATTCCAGGGTGCCCACCCCACATATATAGCAGATGTGCAGCCTGGTCTTCATGTGGGTCCCCTCAACAGCTGGAGCAGGGGCCATCTCTAAAGCTGTTGCCTCTCTGTGGATCCTGGTCCCCTGACTGGCTGCTTTGTCTGGCCTCAGTAGGAGAGAATGCACCTGGCCAGCAGGGACTTGATGTGCCACGGTTGGGGGATACCAGGGTGGTGGCAAGGGGAGTCACCCTCTTGGAAGAGATGAGGAGGGGAGGAGGATGGGGGTAGGGACTGCGTGAAGGGGGACTGGAAGAAAGGGGGGCAGTGATCAGGATGCAAAGTGAATGAATAAATGAATGAATGAATGAATGAATAAATAAATAAATAAATAAATAAATAGGGAAAAAGGAATTTCAGGGTGGGAACTGGGAAGGAAGCTTCAGCAGGTAAAGAGCTTACCACGCAAACATGAGTTTGAGCTTCAGAATTCATGTAAAAAGTCAGCATGGTGGCCCGTGTTAGCCTGTGTCGACTGGGGAGGTGGAGACAGGCAGGCCTAGCCCTAACGAAAGCCTCGCCTCCAAACGTAAGGTGGGCGACTCCTGAGGAAGGCCATCGAAGCTTGATCTCGGCTTCCACATGCATTTATACACACGTGTACATGCATCTAGACACCCACTAACGTGCACACCCACATGTGTGCATATGTACACAGCGAGGATTTCAAGGTAATGCACACAGGGCCTGACCCCACACAGGGCCTGACCCCACACAGGGCCTGCCCATGTGCACCTCTTTGAGTGCAGAGCCCAGTGTGTCATCATGGAGTCCCCCTGCCTAGGTGTGGGGGGACAGAATTCCTATCTTCCTGCACCATTAGCAAAGGACAGGGGCTGGAGAGATGGCCCAGCAGTTACAAACACCAGCTGCTCTTCCAAAGGACCCTGGTTCAAGTCCCAGCAACCACACGGCAGCTCACAACCTCTGTAATTCCAGTTCCAAGAGATAAGACACCCTCACATAGACAGACGTGGAGGCAGAACACCAATCTAAATAAAATTTAAGAGAGAGAGAGAGAGAGAGAGAGAGAGAGAAGAGAGAGAGAATTTGCTTTAAAAAACAAAACAGAAAAGAAACAGAGAGCCTGGCTTCCAAGTCAGGTGACTCCGCTCAACAAAGAGAATGGCGGCTGGTTAGTCACCACGATGGCGATGGCGCTCAGACTAGGCTGGGCCTCCTCCTGTGTTGCTTAATACCTTGCTCTTAATCCCCAGAGAAGAGATAAACTGAGGTTTAGGGCAGCTAAGTGGTGGCCCAAAGTCAATCTAACTCTTAAATCTTTATTAATGGCCCATCTGAGACTCAGCCCGCACGCCCACAAGCTCGCACGCTTGTTCTGACCCTACAGCCTCCCTGGGGACTGGTGGGTGGGGCAGCCAGAAGAAGCTCGGTTGACTTGGGTGAAGGCCAAGTGCAGTGACATTTCTTAGAGGAGGCAAGACTTCAGTGGGACCTGGAAGGGTGGGGTTGAGTGGGGCTGGCTTTCTAAGTGAACAGAGGGGGGGGGCTCGGAAATGAAGGGCGCCCCCAAAGGAGGGGCCTTGTTGGAGGGAAAGGGGTGACTGGGTGCTCGGTGGCCAGAGGCACTGGCTGAGTTTGGCTTGGCTGCTGCAGGGCCTGGATATCATTGAGCGCCAACAGAAGGAGCTGTACAGACTTCCTGCCTCCAAACTGACGCACAAGGGCGAGGTAGAGATCCCACAGGACTCGGACGAGATGCTGACCTTGGAAGACCTGATGGTAAGGGGTGACCTGAGTTAGGGACAGACTTCTCACCCTGCTAACTGTGGGGCCCTGAGCAAGAACATTGCCTACTCTCTGGGTGCCATGTTTAAGACGGTAGGTCTGGCCCTGGTCTCCCTTCTTTTAGCCTAACTCCAGAACACTTTCGCCAGTGACACCAAAGACTCGTCATTGCAGTCACCCCAGCCCCAGCCAAAGGGGTTCAGGCAAAGGGTTTTCTAGATGTGACAGGCAGAGACCTGTTTTATCAGTGGGTTTATTTGCTTGGAGTTACCACAGGCGGGGAACCAACCACTGCCCTGGGCAGTAAAGCCAGAGGCCCTCCTGACCTTGCCCCTGCCCTGGAGGAGGCCCAGGATTCAGACCTCTAACATATGGGACAGCTGAGTCCCCTGGCCCATCCGGCTCCATTCTCTAGTGGAGCTCCTCCATCGTGCCCAGAGTGCTCAGTATGGTGGCTCATCTGTGCCAGCGTGGTTAACCAGAATCTCAGTGTCCTTTAGTCAACAGGACCTCCCCCCCCCCCACATCCATCACTCTCAGGAGGCCACTCTGGCCTGGGTGGAGTCTCTGTGGGTCAGTTGTCACCTGGTTCTGATTAGGAGGTGGGTGGAGGGCAGGCAAGTCCCTTAGCTCATTCCCTCAGTACAGATTTGTCGAGCTTTTCCTGGGTGCCAGGCCCTGGGGGAAATGCCAGGGGTTTGACAAGACAATACTTGGGGGTTTGCCATTTCGCACCCCCGAGTAGTCAAGCCAAGAAGAATCACTGTCTGTGTCGAGAGGAGCCCTCGGGGGGTGCAGCTGCTTCCTAGCCCAAGCCAAGCACATTCCCTCGAGAGGGTGAATGTCAGTCTTGGGGAGGTGTCAGGAGAAGGGGGGGCGACAGAGAAGAGCAGCCTTCACTCTTGTTGAGTGCCCGCCACGTGGGCCTTCCACAAACAGCACCTCGTTTGAACACGGTGATTCCTGACAGTTCGTGTCCCGGAGCCGTCGAGGCTGCAGTTCCGTGTGCTGGGCTGGTGTGGAGCGGGTTTCGTGCCCAACAGCGTGTTCTGAGATCTTTTCAAACCTTCCTAACGAAAGGGGGTTAGAACATTTGTGCTCCTGGGCTCTGACCTCTGCTTCTGAGGACTTGACCCAAAGAAGATATGCAAAAGTTAGGAAAACACTTTGTGCACAAGATGCCTTCGGGGCTCCTTGCTAGTGATGACTGAAGGTGACCCGAGTGTCTAGCTAGCAACAGTCTACTGTTGTCTAGCAACCGCCACACAGTCAGCCCACAGGGGATCTAGAGCAGGGGGCAGATGTGTCCACTGCAGTGAACGGGACGCAGAATGAGGGTGCAAAGAATATTTGTCCAGTGATTGTAGGAGGATCTCCCAGACCCTCTGCATAGAAAAACTATGAACAAACCCCCAGTGCACCAACAGTTGTCTGAACAATTGGTGGCTTTTTTAAAATTTACAATTATTTGTTTCCCAAGTTTTTTTTAAAATGTTCAGTTTTTGGAATGTAAAAACATATTTAGAAAAAAATAAACCACATTTTTGAGGCTCTCTACGTATGGAGGTCGGGAGGGCTCCCGACCTTCAGGGCCACCTTGCCATCTATCCCCTTTCCCCCCCCTGCCCTTCCCCTCCCCTGTGCTTTCCAGGAACCCGTGGTACCCAGAGAGTGCAGCCTACAGGCCCTGACGACCCCCCTGGAGGACACTGCAGATTGGCACCCGCACCACCTCTGTGACTCTAACTGCCAGGCCTGCACGGGTGGGGAGGAAGGCGGGAAGACTGACAGTGGTAGCCAGCCGGAGCTCCAAGCGGACATCAGCCACAACCCGGGTGGGTAGCCGAGAGTTTGTAAGTGGCAGAAAGGGAGCGCCTGTGTCTGCAGGGTCACCTTGGGATGAAGCTGGCTCAAGGCTTGGTTCAAGTCAGGCTGTGGGCTGGCTGCTCCCTCTGCATACGCAATTCAAGTCTTGCCTCTGTTCTTGGCAGATGAGAAATCCTCAACTGAACTGCCAGCCTTCTCCGGGGCCATCGTGAACAGGGAGGAAAATGCCATCCCTAAAGCCCCAAGTCCAGCTCCTGCATCCTCTTCAGAGGTGCTCAGAGTTGGGGGGACCCCCTCCAAGGAACCACAGGACAGGTATGGGGCTGGTAGCCAACAGGTGGGCACCCCAGCACCCTGGGTGGGGGAGGCCAGGAGCTGGAGTAACAGCGACCCCACACTGCAGGGGCTTCCGGCGGCGGCGTCCCTCCTCTGTGGGCTTCTGGCTTTGTATCTGAAATGGAACCCATTCACGCACCTTCCCGGGGTTCTCTCCCGCCCAAGGCCCGTGCGTGCTTGGGTCGGTCTCAGCAATTAGAACACAGTACTGGTTCTGCAGAGGAAAGGGCCCAACGTATGACTCTGCTTGGTCCTGCCCTGTCCCTTCTTCTAGGCTCCAGATGCCTGCTGGGCCCAAAAATGCCCCGCCCAGCCCCCCACCCTGGGAGGGCTTACTGGCCATGTTCTCCATCAAGCACTTCCGGGCCAAGGCACAGCTGATCTCGGGGCACAGCGGTCAGCTTGTCCAGGTACTTGTGTTCACAAGGACTCCCTTATGCCCTTCTCAGCACAGTTGGCAATTCATCCGGTGAGCCTTGTGCTAAGCATGAGGGCAGATGATACCCTGGCCTGATTCTGACACACACACTCAGGCTAATAACTCTACCCCAAGACATATAAGGAAAGAGTCTCAGGGGGAGCATCCTGGGGCCCCTCAGCTCACGGAAGGGTTTTAGGAGTGACTGTTACACAATTGTTAGTTAGCTAAGTAGTGAGGGCCTATGGGACTTTTGTCAGGACAGGTTTAGGCCTCGAGAGGGTAGAGCTCCCTGGGGAGTCCCTGAGGGTTCGGATACACTGCCCCTCCTTCTCTGACTTTGGCCTGAGGGAACAGGAAATGAATCTGCCTAAGAGGGTGGGAACCTGGGTGCTGACTGACCACTTGCCCCCAGGCTCTGCCAGAGGTCATTCGATCAGCAGGCCGCCTCCCTCCAAACCACGCCTGGGATCTTCTAGATAGTATGGGCCCATCGAGGGCAAAGGTAAGCTGCCTGCTCTTAGGGTACCCTCTCCTCTGCCCCCACTTCTCAGCTCCCAGTGACCCTGGGCAAGAGTCCCCCATTCCTGTTTCTTCCTAGAATAGCAGTTCTCAACCTGTGACTCTTTCACAGGGGTCACACACCAGCTATCCTGCATATCAGATGTTTACATTTATGATTCATAACAGTAGCAAAATTAGAGTTATGCAGTAGCAACAAAAATGTTATAGTTGGGGTCGCCCGCTCTCAGAGGTCTGGTCTGAGTGTGCCTGCAGGCCCAAAGGTTGACTTTGTCACTTCCTCTGTGCCCTCCAGGACATCTGTGTGGTGAGATTGTGTCCCCACGGGTCTCGGGACATCCAGAACTACCGTCTGCTGTACTCCTACCTCAACAATAAGCAGTGCCATTGCCTGGCCACTGTGCAGCACGCGAAAATGGTCCTGCTGCCCCTGCCTGCCTTCGAGCCTCTGCCGGCCAGGCTGCGCTCCCTGGGGGGCCCAGGTGAGAACCACTTACAGGCCCAACTAGAACTACAGAGCAGCCGCGTTTGACCCAAGTAGGCACCCAAGTGCCCGTAGCAGGACAGAGGCAGATCGGGAACGGGCGTGCGTGTGTCTGCCGCAGCACTGGCTAGGTCTGGCTTTGGGGCAGGGATCTGCCTAGGCGTGGCCCCAGGAAATCACCTGGGACTCAAGCAGGATGAGCCTGCCTGCTTTAAGACCTTGCTGGGCTGTAGGACAGGAGGCAGATCGGCATGTCTTCCATCGGGCGGTTCTGGATAAAAACCAAGCTTATGTTGGGACATGGCTGCCAGCTTGTCTGGGTACAGCTTTGTTCATGAGGTCTCTCTCTCTCAATGATACATCCACCTCTCATTCATTCATTCATTCATTCATTCATTCATTTTACAATATGCCATTGCCTCAATTTGGTAGGCTCAAAGATAGATGATACAGCAACTCTGGGGATGGTGTTGACCATCTTCGCTAAGCCTTGAGATCCACCCACCCATGCCCTCACCTCTGACAGATGACCACTGATCACCTAGACATTGATCGCTCTGAGACAGGCTCATTGCCTGCTTGCTTATCCCCACCGCAGGGTCAGGAAGTTCTCATGACCAAACCTCCAGATCCACTGCAGCTTTTGCTGGTGTGTGTGTGTGTGTGTGTGTGTGTGTGTGTGTTTACTTCTTCCAGGTCTTGGGACCCTTTTCCTCTCTTTTTCAGGTCTTGAAACTACTCACACGAGTCTGTTACTAGCTGTACTGTTTCCTAAGGAAGAGCTTCCAGGCACAGCTCTGTCCAGCCCTGTGTCGACGAACAAGGTCCCAAAGACTGTGTCCTTCAGCAGAAGAGTGGACAGGATATGCTACTCACCCGAGGATAGGAGATCAGAGGCCACCTCATCTCCCCTTGAAGGGGACCCAAAGCAGAGCTTGGCCAAAGGCAGCCTGGCTCCAAGGAGTGTTTGTGCTCCACAGAGACTCCCCAGAGGCAGGGGGAGGCAGGACCCTGGGTGGGGACAGTGGTCCGCAGACGCAGGCTGGCTCTACTCCCAGTATCCCAATTCAGCAGGTCCAATGTTCCCTGGCATTGGCCAAGGACAGCACCTCCACAGGGCCTCCTGTTTCCACCATGACCTACTCCAGCACCTCAAGGTCTTAGTGACCATGAGTCACCAGTTCCAGGCCTCACTGTGGCCCCAAAGCCAGGATTCCCTCCTCCAATCCACTGTAGTATCTGCAGTTCCGAATCCCCCTGGGCCTTCTATGGATGGCGGTGGCTCTGGCTGTCCCCTGCCAGAGGGGACAGACCCTTTAGAACCTCCAGAACAGGAGCGTTGATTCCTTTTATCAGTGCAGAACCCGGGGAAGGGCAAGCGAGCGCTCCCACACCTGGCTAGTTTGTATCTGTCCTGCAGTCTGTTTGATGTTGATTTTTGGTTCAATAAAAACTTGGCAGAGTAAGAATTGCATCTGATGGCTGAGAAGGAGTCTCTAGTCCCATCCAGGTGTGGCTTGAAGTATCTTTGAATTTTTGTACACAAACACATGATCTCTCCAGTTGCTGGCAGGGGGTGGGGTGGGGAGGTGGTGGTGGTGGTGGTGGTGGTTCTGAACCATCACTTTGCCCTAGAACAAAGCTCTTGCTATGTGGCTTCTGGAGACATTAAAAAACAAAAACAAAAACAAAGAAAGCCACTACCAAAGTCCCTCTGAGCCGAGTGTGGGCATGCACACCTTTAATCCCAACACGCAGGAGGCAGAGGTGGGTAGATCTCTTAAATAAGCTAGACTGCTCTGGAGAGCCAGTTCTAGACCAGCCAGTGCCGTACAGCAGAACCAGCCCTGCTGTGACGGCTGTTCTTGCATGTCAACTTGATTACATCTGGAATTAACTAAAATCTAAATGGCTGGGCATGCCTTTGAACAATTTCTTAATTAAATTGTTTGAAGCAGGAAGACCCACCTAATTTAATCTGGATCTTTTGAGGTGGAAGGATCCACCTTTGATCTGGGCCACGCCTTCTGCTGGTGCCCGTATAAAGAGCATGGGGGAAGGAAGCTTTCTCTTTGTTTGTTCTCTCTAGTAAGTCCATCCCCTCACTGGCATTAAAGCCTACTTCTCAGGGATTCCGGGGTATACTGAAGACCAACTGAGGCATCCAGCCTTGTGGACTGAACTGGATTCTTGTCTTTACGTTGGTAGGCAGCCACTGTTAGACTGGCTGGACCACGGTCTGTAAGCCACTCTAATAAATCACACACACACACACACACACACACACACACGTATATATATATATATATATATATGTGTGTGTGTATATATATATACATATGTGTGTATATATATATATATATATATATATATATATATATATATGTTCTGTTCCTCTAGAGAATCCCAACTAAGACACTGTCTAAAAACAATCTGATTTAAGGGGCAGAATCAGTGGTGGGAGAGAAGACAGATGTGGTTGGAGGAGAGAGAAAGGCACAGGCAGGTAGAGGTGTTAGGAATTCTAAAGGGGTGCCTTTGTTTTATTATTCATTTAGCTATGGTGTGCACATGCACCTATGGGTCTCGGAGGTCAGAGAAGAGCATTGGCATCTCCCTCTTTCACCATCACTTGATTGTTTTAAGACAGGCTCTCTCCCAGAACCGGAAGCTCACCGTTTCGGCTAGCCGGCCAGCTTTGAAAATTGGCTGGTCGCTATCCCCCTTTCCTCTAATGCTGGTGTTAACGGGCTCTTAGCCACTGGGTTTTCTTTTCTTTTCTTTTTTTTTTTCCTTTTGGATTTTTTTTTTGTTGTTGTTGTTTTGTTTTGTTTTTGAGACAGGGTTTCTCTGTGTAGTCCTGGCTGTCCTGGAACTCACTCTGTAGACCAGGCTGGCCTCAAACTCAGAAATCTGCCTGCCTCTGCCTCCCAAGTGCTGGGATTACAGGCGTGTGCCACCACGCCCGGCAGCCTCTGGGTTTTCCCTGCAGCTCCACGAGTGGTTTTAAACTTCTGAAGGCAGTAAGTTTTCTTCTGGATAGGTCAGGGGTTGGTACAAAGCGCCCTAAGGTTTCCTAGGAGTCTATGTCTGTGTGCAACTGTTTTGGGGCTTCTCGGTATACGTGTGTAACCTCGGCTTCTCTCAGTCTCTCTCTCTCTCTCTCTCTCTCTCTCTCTCTCTCTCTCTCTCACCTCTTTCCCCACTCTGAGGTCTCGGTTCAAGGTGACCTCTGTAGGTCCTGCTAACTGCTAGAGACAGCCAGGGTTTAGGCCTGAGAAGACCTTCGCCGGTTCAGGGGTTTAGAGGTTGACGACTGTTGCCTTGCCTTGACTCTGGAGTGAGCGTTCTCACAGCAGCTTTGAGTCCGGGCACTGACTAGCTTCCCCCTACCACCCCACCCCCGCTACTCCTCCTACCCTACCCTCACCCCTTCTCCCCTTTGCTGCAGTATCCAAAGCATGCCTCTTTCTGGAGCCCCTCTTTCTACCCCAAGAGCTCTGCGGCTGCCCTACCCCCAGCCGACAGCAGAGGGGGCCCTCTACCTTGGGATGGTGGTCGGGGCTGGCAGGACCGAGTCTGAGCTGGGGGCGGATGAGAAAGTGGAAGGGTTGGAAGCGGGGATGGTGGGCGAGGGTGGGTTTTAAGTGCGAGCAGCGGGAGTAGGCTGGGCAGGTGAGCCAGGGAAAGAAACGCGGCTCCTGAGGGAAATCCTCTGGCTCAAAGGGCACGGGATTGCCGCAGCCTCAGCGCTAAATGCAAATGATGCAAATTACTATGCAAACCTGCAGCTCCTCTCGGAGCCCGCAACTTGGGTGGCTTTCCTAACGCCGCTGGGGTTGGGGAAACCGCAGCACACGTCTCTCCCTGGCCACGGCTTTCTCCTGGGGCGACAAACAGAGGCATTGGGGGAAGAGCCAGACTCTGTCCACCTCCGGGACCTGCCCTTAGAGGTTCAGTTTGCCCTTCCATAAGCGGGGGTGCAAACGCGGCCTTCTGACAGCTCGCCCCCGGGAGCGTGATACAGAGGGACCCTGAAATCCTGCGTCTTGCTTCGAGGTGGGGGCTGGGCATATGACATTCCCCCCCCCCCTCGCGCACACACCTTCTGCTCCTAGTTCTCAAGCCCTATGCTTATCTCTTGATAGGGACCAGGAACGCAGTTGGCATGACGTTGCTAGGGGGTGTGATCGGCGGTTGCTAGGTTCTAGGAATGTTGCTATGCAACGACGGGCAGGGCCCCGGTTGCTAGGCCGAGGAGGAGTCGCCCGCTGTCCAAAGGGTTTTAGCGAACTGCGCCTGCCCCCACTAGGACCGGCGATGGCGCCCCCAGGCTGGGCGCAGTCTCCAGGGTTCCTTCCGGTTCACACCCTCTGTCACTCCGTGATCCTCTGGGCTCCAGAGCGAGGAACCCTGGGTCTTTGTACACGTGTCTGCGCCTGCTGGTGCGGGGGGTGGGGCTGGGGGGTGGGGTGGGGGTAGAATGTCTCTATCGAATTTCCATAGCAACTGCTCCGGTGTCACCCTATTGCTCCCAAAGGTTTAGGCAGTTGCGTTTCAAATTTACATATATCTGCATGTCATTAACATAGAGGCGGAGCCGGAACTTGTTTGGGCAACTATCCCTGGACAGTTCCCTTTGCTTTGCTTTCATCCCGTCCGATGGCCACCTGGACTGCGCATGCGTGAGTGTTTTGCGTCTCGGTTTGAGGTGGGTGGGAGACTTTTGACGGTGGCCATCAGCTCTGGTCCACCTCAATTTACAGAAATATCCTAACTGAAGACTCAGTTCCTTAAGCAACAATGAGACTTGTTGGCCCCCAGTTCTGCCTTCCCTGGCTGTGTCATCTTAGGTTTGTGCCCTTCTCTGTGACTCACTCAGCTTCCCTCTCTGTAAATAGGCGAACTAATCTTTAACTCACTAGGTCATGTGAGGATTCGTGGACTGCAAGTTTGGGCGCACACTCGTTGCTGTCCTGGTGCCCAGTAGGCAGTGCGTGGTTCTTTTCTACCTCCCTCCTTAGAGCCCAGTTCCACTCAGAACCCAGACATAAAGCAAATGAACTTCCTTTGCAGCTCCTGACACGGCAGGAGGAACTTCCAGATGTCAGGGCAGACCGGACTCCAGGCATGAGCTGAGAACTCTTGGCCGGACCAGGTTGGTGCGTGTGGACCCTGTCGTCCTTTCCAGGGCCACTGGGTCGGGACCCTTGTATTCTTCATCCGGCACTGGAGTTTAAGGTGGCTGCTGGCTGGGAGGCTGGACTAAGAGGCCCGTGATGGAGATGGGGTCAGAGGAACGGAGAGTTCCTGCCTGAGCAGTCACTAAGAGAGGACTGCTGAGCTGTGGGACAACTCCTTTGTCCTTCTTGGACCTCAGTTTCCCTACTGAGGACACTTGGGAGTCATGGCTACAACCCCGGGGTGGGGTGGGGGCGGGGGCTCTCTCGCTGCTGCGGCAGTGCAGGGAGCCAGTGCCCATTCTTGGGACTCTGCAAGCAGAAGCGTGGCTGGAGCAGAGCAGAACTTTGAGCTGCCTCCTCAGAAGATGGGGAGTCCTTCCTGAGTCTGTTCTCTGTCCTTGTTCCGGGCACCTTCTGCTCACCCTCCTTTCTCCCGGTGACCTCCTAACCTCAACAGCCCTGACTGCGAGGGCCACGTAGAGGCAGAAGCAGCATGAAAGGGCAAAACCCAGTTGCATCCCATACCGGGGATGGCTCTTCTTAGGCTTAATTAAAATAAATGGGATCGCTTCCCGTCCAGTGTTGAACATGTGGCTGGCGATGAAGAAGGGCATAGGAGCTCGACTCTGATTGGTCATTTGGCTTCTGGGAGGAGCTAGGGCTACATGGGGACCAGACTTTGTGATTGTCATTCTGACCACTGTATCCAGGAAGGCTCTCTGCCTGGAGTATACCGGCCCGGTTCTCTGAAGCCACCTGTGCTCCACAGGTGAGAGTTCCAGGGACAGGCCGAGAAGCTGGCAGTGCCCGGCTGTCCTGCCTGTGTCCCACTCTAGGGGCCAATTAAGTCTCTATCCCTGGCTGTGCCGATTAACAGCTAATAAGGCAGCAAACACCTGCAGCTATGGAGGCGAATTAAGAGCAACAGTCGGCATAATACACAAACCGATAAGTGGGCAATTAACAACCGGAGAAAGATTAATAGAAGCAATTATGTCCTACTCGGAGCTCTGTAAATACGACTGTCAACCACTGGGGAATTCAGTCCAGTCTCACCTGGACCCACCCTGGCCATAGCCTCTGCTGGCAGTGGAGACTTGAGTTGGTCTGTAGAGACTGGACTACACAGCCGTTGACAGATGGGGCACACCCAGATATGTACACGTAAGTTTATACATCCAGGCATATATATGAGAGACGGCCCATAGGACAGAGTTACATAGACACACCCCAACCGTGAGACTCACATTCCCACAGATGGAGATGGGTAGACACAGACACATAGAAATCCTTCCAGAAATACACATAGTCCTGCAGAAAAATGTCCCCTGTGTCACAAAGAGACACTCCCATGTCATGCAAAGCTAGAAATACACAGTATATGTGACATACAATAACCTAATTGTAGACACATGAACACATAGCTTCATACACATGGGGTCATATTTGCAATCTCCTGATGGCTACCTTGTTTAGGGTCATCTTAGCGAGAGCTAAAGCATGCAAGCCGTGGACTGAAGGTAGGAAGGGACACGAGGGGACAGAAGGTGCATGGATACATGTGCAAGAATGATGCATGCTTCTGGTTCTAAGCATTCACACGTGCTGACATGTTCAGAAATGTCATTAGTTTGTCGATCTGTTCCAACATGTCAGCATGCATGCACCCATATGTTTACAATAATATTAACCTATATTGGTGTGTCATGATGTAAACATGATTGTGTATTTTTCATGTGCTTGGGTCTGGTAGATCTGTGACTCTGTGTGTGTGTGTGTGTGTGTGTGTGTGTGTGTGTGTGTGTGTGACTCATGCTCAGTTCTGCATAGTACCACTGTACATGAGAGGTGATTTACATGTGACCTGTCTCTCTGTGGGGCTGATTGAGGGGTCAATGCCTTGAAGAACCTTGGAACTCTGGTGATCCATGAACCTGTGAAGAGAGAGTCTACCTCCAGGAAGTGGAGCCGGAGGAGAGTTAGGGATTCCTTAGGGGTTCCATGGTTGTCGTGGATTTCCTTATAGGATCTTCCATCTGCTCTAAAGAAATGGCCCTGAGGCCGGGCGGTGGTGGCGCACGCCTTTAATCCCAGCACTTGGGAGGCAGAGGCAGGCGGATCTCTGAGTTCGAGGCCAGCCTGGTCTACAGAGTGAGTTCCAGGACAGCCAAGGCTGACAGAGAAACCCTGTCTCGGAAAAAAAAAAAAATGGCCCTGAAGGTTCTTCTGATCTGAAAGGAGTCCCCATGGAAAACCCTCAAACTGGGAAGCTGAGGCAGGAGGATGCTGTCTTACTCAGTGTTACTATTGCTGTAATGGCCAAAAGCAAGTTGGGGAAGGAAAGGTTTCTTTGGGTTACACTTCCTCATGAACTCAAATGAGGCAGGCACCTGGAGGCAGGGGTTGGTGCGGAGGCCATGGAGGGGTGCTGCTTACTGACTTGCTCCCCATGACTTGCTCAGCCTGCTTTCTTAAAGAACCCAGGACACCAGCCCAGGAATGGAATGGACCCTCCCACATGGATCACTAATTGGGACAATAACCTGTAGCCGAATCGTAGGGAGGCGTTTTCTCAGTTGAAGCTCCCTCCTTTCAGATGGCTCTAGCTCCTGTCAAGTCGACCTGAGACTAGCCAGCGCGGGCGGCAAGTTCAAGTCCAGTCAGACTTACAGAAGGAGTTTTAGGCTGAGATCATACAAACAAAACTAATATCCAAGGCGGGGAAGACAGTTCAACTAGATAGTTATTGAACCTGAGATCAACCTGTGGAAGCCACAGTGCAGGAGAGGCAGAGTCAGGAGGATCCCTGGCCTCATGGGCCAGCCAGCCTCACATCATGTGCAAGTCCCATGTTCCCCTGAGACACCCTGCCTTGCTTCAAAAACAAAGCAAAACAAAGCAAAAGCCAAAATGATCAGTTCCTGGGAAACACTGCCTGAGCTTGCCCTCTGGCCTTGATACACACACACACACACACACACACACACACACACAGTAATACTGTTCTCCCTGGGAAAAAAAAGCCAAAACAAGTCTCCAATCTGGGACACACACCACCATACACAAAAATCCTGCTGTAAAAGGATACAGGCCGACATGTAGACATAGGAGTGTAGGTGTAGGGGATGCTCCTTGCAGGTACACCAGGACCTAACCACTATGCCTCAGCTCTCTCACACACAATATCACACCCACAGGTCCACACACTGTCATTGTCCGAAGTGAGCCTAGGGCTAGACCTAGGAGCACAGAGGGTGGCCATTGGCAGGTCCCCCCACCTCCCTCAACCTCTGACCGGCCTGGTGGTGGGAGCTGCTGGATCCCAAGAGGGCTCTCCGTTGTTGCTAGCCTGCCTGCTGACAGGCAGGTGCACTGAGGCCTGGCTGTGCTGCGGGGTGGGAGGCTCACCAGCATCTCCTCCGACCTCCATGCCCCACACCAGGACGGACAGTGAGTCGACTCAGAGCCACCCCACTCAGGCCTCTGCAGGACACACAAGGCTTAGACGGACACTCCCTTAGATGGATTCTCCCATAAGGAAGAGGGAAGAGCCACCTCCCAAAGCCAGGATTGGCTTGCAGAGACCACAGAGACCGCTGCTCCCCCTGCTGACCACTGACTAATGAAAGTCAACAGAAAGTCAGAGGGGAAGCGGCTCTGGGGACCCCACAAATCTATCACAGAATATCTGCCTGTGGGAGTCTCCCACCCAGTGCCTCCAGCCTGCTGCTCTCCCTGTGGCTCACTTAGTCTCGGTTTTCATTCATTTGTTCATTCATTCATTCATTCGTTCATTCATTCATTTGTCTTCTCCCTTATTCAGCCAATAAAAACATGAAGAAAACTATGACATTTAGTGACCCTGCTTTTCTGGATGCTGACCTGGACACACAGAGTGGGTGAGGGGCAGGGATGGTCTGGACCGGCAGGGATGAGTGGAAGGGATATCTCAGACTCTGCTTCTTCCTTGGCTTCTTGAGATGAAGGAGGAGGGAGGGGCCGCTTCTGCAGTTGGAGGGAAAAGCACCAAATCCCAGGGTGATGGGTGACAATAGCTGATGAGATGCACTTGCTCGTACGCGATGCCAGGCACGGTTCTAAGTGCTTTCCATGAATTAACTGCGTACATCGGTGCAGCAACCCACAGAGGCAGCTACTATTATTAACCCCATTTGTGGTCACAGGGAGGTTAAGTAACTTGGCCAAGGTCAAACAGCTTGTCAGAGCTACCCCAAGTACTAAAAGCATTCCAAAGGAGGCAGCTGGCCCTCCGGCCCCTCCCCTATGTTGCAGCTCCTGGGGCCTTCTGTGTATGCCCTTGGACACCTCTGCATCTCAGGTCACTGCTAGGCCCCATTCCTGCCAAATAGCCCCTCTTTGAAGTGGGGAGATGACCCCACAAGATCTATTGGCTAGCTTCTGGCAGTTTGGGGGTGGTGGTGGATATCTGGGGTCCCAGTTAAAGTTCAGGCTATTGAAGAGGACTGAAGTCCCAGGTGACACAACCCTTTGTTCCTGTGGACCTATGAAACCTTTAACTCTAGCGGGAAAAAGGGCCTAAGTGGAGGCGTCTAAAGTAGAGGGCCCAGGGAAGAGGCGTCTGCTGCTTCGGTCTCAGAGTCCAGGAGGTAGTTTGTAAGTGACTGGTCCAGAGAGTAACCAGAGAGGCGGTCCTGCGGCCGGAGTTGGTGGCGAGTCAGAAGTGGCTGAGTATTTCCTCTCCCACCTCGGCCCAGACCTTGCCAGCTTCAAGTTACTTGGCTTTAAGCATCCAGGAAGGCACTTTGGGTCCAGTTCCATGCTGGAAGCCACGGTGGGTCTCTGAAGGAAGACTTAGTTCCTAATCTTGTTACCTCTCCCACTTCTTTCTTACTGCTCCTGCCCCAGGGGTTGGGGAGGAAGTGGGGTTCCCAGGGTGGATCGGCTGGAGACCCTCAGTGTCTACGGGCTGCCTTCGCTTGCTCCTAAGGGCCCCAGGATTCCTGCTCTGTCTCCGGAGGCCTTTTCACACAATTACCCAGGCCAGGAATTTCGATCCCTGGTGCCAGCGAGGCTCTTGTTATGCAAATGTAGGCAAATGAGATGCAAACAGAGCAGTCCCAGATTAACAGAGAAATCCCCAGCAGCTGGAGGAGTCACCACAAAGTCAGCTTGCTCTAGCGTCCCTATTACCCTCATGCCAGGCTTCACCCACTTGGATCCGCCGGGGCCACCACCCTGTCCTTCTACCCTCTAAACCAGAGGTCCTCAGTCTTCCTAACGCTGCGACCCTTTAATACAGTTCCTCACGTTGTGGTGACCCCAACTGCAAAAATCATTTCTTTGCTACTTCATAACTGTCATTTTGCTACTGTTATGAATCGCAATTTAAATACCTGTGCATTGATGGTTTTAGGCGACCCCTGTAAAAGGGTTAATCTATCCCCAAAGGGGTCACAATCCACAGGTTGAGAACTGCTGCTCTAAAAGCTGTCTTCTCAGACATAAGAAGGATCTCCACCCTTCCAGCCTCTCTCCCCACCCACATTTACCAGATCCTGGCAGGCAGGTGTTTCCCAGTTTTGTTCATGTGGAAGAGGGAATCTTTCTCAGTCTTTCTCAGTCTCTCTCTCTCTCTCTCTCTCTCTCTCACACACACACACACACACACACACACACACACACAGAGGATAGAAGAGTCCCTGCTAAGTACACACAAATACACTCATTCAGACCCAATTACACACAGCCTTGCCCACTGTATTGTATAAATCAACCCAAGCCTTTGCCTTTTCCCTCTCCTGATCACTATAAATTAAGCCGCCGTCATTCATGGGCTACAGTGCAGTGGGTCATCTGCCCGTGTCCTCTCTCTGGGACGACAGGATGAAAGGTACTCCTGAGAGAAGGTCACTAGGCATGATGAAGACCCGGTAAGCAAAAGACCCCTCCCCTGGCCATGACCCTGGAGAAGGATCCCAGTGTGGGAAGTGCCTACCAGGGCCCTTGGAGGTTCTGGCTAGTGTCTGTGCCTGTGGGAACCTGGCCCCTGGCAGGCCCAACCAGTCCAGGCCCAACTTCTAAAAATAAGAGCCGGGGAGCGAAGCCTCTGGTTGGTTCTGTGGGAGCCTGTTGCCGTGGCAACCCTTCTCAGAGGCCTCCCTCCTGGCTGGGCTGCCCCGTTTGGCTTCAGGTCTCTGTGCCAGTCCCCCTGTGCTGGCCCCTCTGCCAACCAACCCTCTGTCCTGACTTCCTTGGTGGGGGGAGCAGGTGTGGGGTGGGGAGGGGGGGATAGTGCAAGCCGGAGAACCTTGGGAACCCTGACAGAGCACAATGGCCTGTGTGTGAGACCCAGGCTGGATCTCCTTGTGTGGAGGCTGTGTGGCAGTGGGGTGTGTAACTGTGTGCTGGCCTCTGTTGAGCTGTTTGTTCCCTGGGTGTGCATCAAAGCCTGTGACCCGACTATCAGAGTCCCTGGGGATGACTCTGAATCTGCATCTTGTGTGGCAGGATGTGTCTGTGTGCTGAGCGAGGGACTTAGCGATGACTTCCTGGGAATGTCCCTACCCTGCCCTCATCTTCTGGAGTTATAGGCAGGCAGTACAGAGGTACCAGGAGTAAGCCAGGGGTCCGCAAGACATGGCCGGGTTAACTTCTCTTCAGACCCTCTCTCAAATAGCACCTAAACTCCAAGTCTTCTCCATGTGGGAGCGCTGGAGGGGGACTAGCCAAGGGTGGAAACTAAGCCTAGGAGTTAACGAATGCATATGTGCATTTGTGTGTGTGTGTGTGTGTGTGTGTGTGTGTGTGTGAGTGTGTCTGTCTGCGTATGTGTGCTACAGTCGCTCAGTGTTACATCTCCCCTCCCCCAGCCCATCTCTCCTTTCCAATCAATCATCAAGTCCTGTCAAATCTGCGGCAATCACTGTTCCAGCAATCCCCTCTCATTTTCCTCTCAGCCGCCATGGCCCACCCGTTCTTACCCTCTCTTACCTGCTCTTATGCAGCAGGCTACGGGACAGCATCTTAGGGATAGCGGGATAGCCTCCTGCTTTGGAGGCTTCCTGTGTTGTCACGGGCATGCACCCCTGTCCTTTCTGCATCCCCGCAAGACTCACCCTCATTTGACTTTGTACTCAAGGCCAAATGCGACTTCAGCCTGCTCCTTGGGCCTTTCCCATGCTAGATTCTTCTCCCAAGTTCTTGCAGGGTGAGCTACTGGGAGCTCCCAGGAGTGCTCAGGATGTCTCTGGTCTCCGTGCCTTCACACAAGGCTTTCTTGCCTAGAACATGGACTCTTCCTGTGCTAGCCTCCCTTTGGGACTCGGGGTAGACATTACTTTTGTTCCCAAGATGGGCTTGTGATCTTCTGAGACCCGGGCAGCCCTCTCTCCATACACAGTGCCGCTGTCTCTCTTTATGGGATTGAACCTGGGGCCTTGCACATGCCACCGCAGACCCTTTTATTACTCTTTATTTTGAGACATGGTTTTACTGAATTGCCCAGCCTGGGTCTTGAAATCACTCTGAACCTAGGTATGGCCTGTACTTTGACTTCTCCTACTTTAGCCTCCTAAATAGCTGAGAGTCCAGGCCTGGTGGCACATAGCAGGGGAGTGTGTGTGTGTGTGTGTGTGTGTGTGTGTCTGTGTGTAAGCCAGAGGTGACATCAAGTATATATTTTTAAATTTATTTATTTTTCAATGTGCATTGGTGTTCTGCCCGCATGTCTGTGCGAGGGTATCAGATCGGAGATACAGACAGTTTTGAACTGCCACTGTTGCTGGTATTTGAACCCAGGTCCTCTGGAAGAGCAGTCAGTGCTCTTAACTGCTGAGCCATCTCTCCAGTCCCTGCAGGTGCATTTTAAATTGCTCTCTATCTTATTCTTACTTCTGATTTTATTTTATTTTTCTGCCTTTTTTGTTTTTGAGTCAGTCTTACTGACTCGGCTGGCTACCCGACCAGAGAACCCCAGGTCCTCTCCGTCTGTGCTTCCTTTCTTTTGAGAATACAGGTATATACTGCTGCAATGAGCTTCTCACAGTGCATGCTTGGGTATCGAACTCAGATCTTTGTGCTTGCACACCAAGCACTTTACCGACCACCATCTCCCCAGCCTGCATGTATTTCTAGTAACGTTTCCCCTGAACATCTGTAGATTTGAAGGAAAGATAAAAGTCTAAGTTGGAACAAAGCAATCACCAGTAATCCTCTCAGATCAACTGTCTTATTCCTTGCAGTCCGTCTACACATTGATTACCTATTTCCTATGTGCGTCTGGTACCCAACCCCTTCCTGAAGTTTTCTTTTTCTTGCTTCATTTCTCCGATACAGTGACCAGTCCCCACCCCAGGTGATTAAAAATTCCTCAAGAACATGACTTTTAATGTTTGTACAATATTCTTCTATATGAATGGATCATAATTTATTTAACCAACCCTCCACCACTAGACGGTTTTGTCAGCTATAATTTTTCATGGTTATAAATAATAGCACCGAACACCGTCCTACGTGGTTCTTTTTTATTTATTTATTTATTTATTTATTTTAAACACCTCTGGTTTGAGGTTGATTGAGCCCTTAAAAGTAGACCGATGGGGGGAAAAGCTCTTGACACCAGCCGCCCAGTGGTCTTCCAGGAACGTGCTTCTAGCTCCCTTCGTCCGCAGAGCCTAGCTTCCGGGACGTCCGCTGTCATCCACCACTCTGCAGCTGTCTTTAAACAACAAAACAAAGCAAAACAAAAACCTGGATTAATTTCAGTCGGAGGAAACACGCATTGTGCCCGTTGTTCTAATTTGCATTTCTTTGGCTCCCGGTGAGATGAGCCCTTTGTAAGCCTCCGTAGCGGGAGAGCAGCACCGGAACTGTAATTATACCCACACTCCTGGCCTCTGCCACACCCTCCTCAGCCCGAGCACACCGGGCGCAGGAGGAGGACTGTGCTCCTGGATTACCTGGAGGACTGAAGTGATTGATCAGCCTGGAGCCTGGGCTTCCGCCTAGCTCAGCTCTGAGACTTGGGCAGAGTTTGAACTTGGGCCTGGGATTCCTGGTGTTGAGCGGGCGTGAATGTGGCCTGATGCAATGTGGGAATGGGTGTGTGGACAGCGGCTCGTGCTCCAGGGGGTGGAGACCGCTTGCGCGCCTATTCATGGACACAGGCTGCCCCAGTGAAGAACCGAGGTGTAAGAACAGCTAGTTCCTCTCTTCCAGAAGCCGGAAGGTGGAAGGTTCTCTGATGCCCTTTGGTTCAGAGATTGGGCAGAAGCTTAGTTAGAGGAAGGTGCAGGGAGAGCCTTGGAAAGGCGGCGGCAGCAGACAGGCCTGGCTGCAAGTTCTGCTGAGACTAGGAGGTCTGCGTCTCTGTAAATGTAGGCACAGCTCCGTTAGAGTCAGCAAGCTTTGTGTGTTGTGTACTTTTTGGCCAATGCCTTTGGCTGGAAGGATTTAATGACTGTCTTTGGTGCCCACGGAACAGAGAAGGAGAGCACCTCTCCCTGGGTGGCACAGCATCTCTTCAGGGGTTGGCCCTCTGCCACAGGGAACATCTTGGAGGCAAACCTCGGCCGGGGTGCCCTCACCCATTCTGGCTCAGGACATGTTCCAAGACAGACACGCACAATTTCTCTGCACATTACCAGCCTAATGATACTGTCGTTTGGAGTCTGGGAATGAGGAGAAATCGGCTTTTTCTCGGTAATTAACGTGAGTGATGGGCCCTGAGCTGGTACTATAGCCCCCTCCAAGTAAGAGAAAGAAGATCTCAGGAAAGTCAGCTGGGTCATCCCCTTGCCTCAAGGAAGGTCTATGTTCTGGCCCTGACCTCTTCCTGGGTTCCCTGGGACTGAGCGGCCCCTCTCCCCAATTCTCCTTGGTTATTGGTCATTCCTCCAAGACTCACTAAACACTAAGCACTAAGATAGTCAAAAGTTTTCTCTTTAAGGCTGCTACCCACAGTCCTTCACGCTGCAGTCCAATGTGTGTGTGTGTGTGTGTGTGTGTGTGTGTCTGTCTGTCTGTCTGTCTGCCGCACCTACTCAATCTTCATATGTGTGCCAGGGATCTGAACTTGGGTGGTCACAGTTCTCACTCCTCCACAGCAAGTGCATTATCTGCTGAGCCATCTCCCCAGGCCCTCCCTGTAGGGATTTTTTCCCCCTTCTGTATTTATTGAAGGCTGAAGTGAAGCCGCATGGGTGGGAGCGAGTGGGAGCGAGTGGGAGCGGCTCCCGCAGGCTTTGTAAGAATGTTCAGGAATAAGGTGGGAGGGGCCGGGGAACAGGGGTGGGGGCAGGGGTGGCCAGAGGGCTGAACGCTGACCTGGCTCTGCTTCCTAAGAGAAACTTGACTTGTGACATTCTCTCTGGATCTCTGCCTCAGTGGGCAGAGGGTGGGTGGGGGTGGGGGCGGGGGCGGGGGTGGGGGTGGGTGAGGAACGACACCCGGGAGACCCACTCATCGTCCTCTCCAGTCACTCTCTGCCCTCGATGCTGGGCCATTCAGGGGTGATCATGTCAGCTCCACACTTTGTCCCTAAACAGCTCAGTTCCAGGGACCCGGGGAGCCCGGTGCACACAGCTCAGCTACAAGTGACTAGGGTGCAGAAGAAGGGAGCCCAGAGGAGAGAAGAGTGACGTCCGGGGAGGGCGTGGCGAGCTGGAGGAGGGGCCAGGAAGCCGCGCTTGCTGATGAGGGAGGGTTATTGGCAAATTGCCTGGGCACAGGGAGCAGCGAGGACTCTGAGAGGGGCCTGTGCCTGGCCCAGTTTGTACTCCGCATCCCTGGAGCGCAGGGGAGGGTGGCAGGAAGGATGAAGAGGATGCTGGAAGTCCCCGGGGAGCAGGCGGAGGTCAGCGCGGGCAGAGGGCAAAAGCTCGAACCTGTTCGCACAGCACTAGGGAGCGTGGAGGCTTTAAACAAAGAATACGGTTGGGTTTGGGACCAAGTGATGGCTCAGAAGAGACATGGGTAAGAAGTGGCGTGGGAGGGAGGGGCAGGGAAATGGCTGGGCACAAGTGCTTGCCACAACCTGAGTCTGGGATTCCCAGAACCTATATAAAAAGCCTGCTGCCATAGGCCACATTTGGAAGCCCAGAACACTAATGGGTAAATGAGAGGTGGAGGCAGGGGGATTTTCTGGAAGCCCACTGGCCAGCTAGCCTGGAGTACACAGCACAGCGACAGGAACAAGAGAGACCCTGCCTTGATGAGGTGGAAAGCTGTCCTCTGACTTCCACATGTCACGTGCATATTGTGATGTGTGTGTGTGCGCGCACACACACACACACACATACACACATGCAGGAGTACACACACACACACACACACACACGTGCGCACGCATACACACATACCCATGTACACACACACACACACACACGCACACACACACGTGCACACACACACACACACGCACGCACACACACGCGCGTGCGCATACACACATGCATGCCCGTGTGCGCACACACCCGCACACACACACACACACACACACACACATACACACATGCAGGAGTACACACACACACACACACACGCGCACACACATGCGTGCACACACACACGCACACACACGCACGCACACACACACACACACGCACGCACGCACACACACACGCGTGTGCATACACACATGCATGCCCGTGTGCGCACACACCCGCACACACACACACACACACACACACACATACACACATGCAGGAGTACACACACACACACACACACACGTGCGCATACACACATGCATGCCCGTGTGCACACACACACACACACACACACACACGCACATGCACACACACGCACACACACACCCTCACTCCAGTGTGTAGTTGGGAAGCACATTCATGGGCTGAGGGCTGGAAGAGGAAGCAGGGAGACTAGCCCGTGCTCCATGAACCTGGAGATGGGCTCCGTGATTGCTGGTGATCCGAGATGAGTCTCAGACGCCTCTTCCTCGCTCTTTGAACCCTCAGTGGCTCCCATAGGTCTCCAAGAAAATGTCCTGTAACAATGGCCCCCCTCAGCCGGACGGTGGTGGCGCATGCCTTTAATCCCAGCACTTGGGAGGCAGAGGCAGGCGGATTTCTGAGTTCGAGGCCAGCCTGGTCTACAGAGTGAGTTCCAGGACAGCCGGAGCTACATAGAGAAACCCTGTCTCGAAAAACGAAAAACCAAAACAAACAAACAATGCCCCCCCCTCTGTTTCTCTGTACCTCTCAGGTCTTCCCCCACCCCACCCTGTACTCTGGCCAACTGTGCTCCACAGTTGGCTCATTTCAGCATCTGGGCTTTTGCTCATGTTAATTATTGTCTCCTCCCTCACCCCACCTAGGCCATCTTCCCTCCTGCCCCCCACCTCCTCCATGAAGCCCACCATAACTGTTTAGTTCTTTTCTCTCCTAGTGCAGGCCTGGGTGGACCACGTAACCACGGCGAACAGTTGCTTAAGGATCCTAAGAGCAGAGCAGAGCCATTGGTTGGGAGTGGGGTGGGAGGCTCCACCCTCCGGGGTCCTCTAGGGCCTGGTGGGGTGAACAGTCTCATCTGCAGCTATCTTTCTCCCCAGCCAATGGAACTGTTGTTATTGCTCCAAATTAGGCACCAATTTGCCCGTGTAATTGTTTGCTAATTGGCATGAAATCCTAATGTAATTAGTTGGGCCCCTTATCGGGGAGCCTGGGGAGCCAGAGGCAGTGGGGGGCCGCTACAGCAGGGAGGGTCTGAGAGGCTGGGGACATGTTCGAGAAAGGAGCTGCCACTGAGGCTGAGACAAAGAGTAATGGAAATATCAGAAGCTCATAGGTGGAAGGGCTTTGGCTAGGCTAGCAGTTGCTGCCCATCTCACAGATGGGGAAACTGAGGACGAGGGAACCTCCGGGGAGCTAGGGGGAAGATCTGGGTGCGACATCTGGTTTAATTGGTCTATAGCGACCATTGCTGGGGGACCAGGGTGGTAAGGGCCATGGATTTCTGGCATCTGTTTCTAAAGGCAGGGGAAGTGGGTCGGGGGAGGGGACCCCACCCACATTAATGGGCTCCGGCAAGATGTTAAGCAGCTGGAGCTGGAGGAACAGTTGGACCCGTGAAGCTCAGAGAGTTTCTCGCTGGGGCGTTGGTGGGAGACGGGTATTAAGAAGATGGGGCTGGAAGCCTGGTCTTCCTCCTTCCCCTGCCAACCAGTGGATTCCCTGCCTAAACCCTAGGCTCCCTGCCTCTCCCCACCTCCCTGGAAGGGTCTTGAAGAAAGCACTGGCGCTCACTCCTCTTAGCCTGGCAAGGCCGCTTTCCTGCTTTGCTGGAACTGTGTGGACAGCTAGCTCACTTCCCATCGGGAGTTCGGACTGTCTATCCTGCGGGTACTGATGCCAGGAGAACTGGTAACTGCTACAGAGCAGAGCTCCCCAGCTCTGTGTGTGTCAGTCCCTGGACAGGCACCAGCATCCTACAGAACCCCCGAACACAAGGACCTCTTCCCAGAGTTCCCGATCACACGCCGGCTGGTAGGTCAGGCTTAGGGATCACCCCAAGTCCCAACAGCAGGGGAAGCCTGTTCAGAGGCCACTTGGGAAATCCAGTCAGACCTCTACGCTCTCAACTGGACTCCCACACTCCAAGGTTTGCTAGCAGGCAGCTCTGCAGAGACCGTAGAGAGAGGATCCTGCTTCAGCCGGTGGGCAGATGGGCTCTGACGGCCAGGGTGGGAGCGGCAGGCCCCTAGAAAGCCATCTAGAAAGGGGCCTGCTGTCAACAGCCTGGCCTGCGCTCTCTCTCTCTCTCTCTCTCTCTCTCTCTCTCTCTCTCTCTCTCCTCTCCTCTCCCTTTCCCCCTCTCCCTAGCCCTCTCCCTACTCCCCCCTTTCCCGGCATCAGACAGACAGAGACAGAGACAGAGACAGGGCTGGTCCTAGCATTTTAGTTACATCGTCCCCACCCAAGCAACCAGTCCCCTCACAGTTGACTCTCCTGCCTCCACTCCTGTGCCCAAAGCTCTGCTCTGCGTCAGTACCCAGGAGCCCGTCCTCTAATTGCTGTCTTTCCTATCTCGGCCATTTCCTGGTCACCGTCTCTTCGATGTCCTGAAGGCGCCTCGATGCAGCAAGTCCAAAATAGAAAGATCGACTTCCCACAGCCTCTCCCCATTTGAGTAAATGGCACACTCTTCCCCAGGGCCTTTGCACCTGCAGTCTCCCCTATTTGGACAGCTCTTCCTCCCTCTCCTCCCTCGGGTATCTGCTTAGATGTCACCTTCTCAGCGACAGCTTCCTTAGAAGCCTTCCCCAAGCAGGCCCACTGTGCTCCGTTACCCCTGCCCTCTCAACCTGCAGTATTCTGTGCCTTTGTCCCTGTCTCACACGCTCGCTCCCTCCGTGAGCCAACTCCTTCCTGAGCCGACTCTCAGCCCCCCTCGGTGTTCTGTTTGGAGACGGAGTCTCACTATGTTACTCTGCAGGGCTTAGACTCTCTGTCGACCAGCCAGGCACGGAACCCAGAGAGCTCCTCCTGCCTCTGCCTTCTGGATGCTGGGATTAAAGGATGGCGCCACCACGCCCAGCTCCTACTTGTGTCTTAACACAGCTTTGCTTTGTTTTGTTTTCTCATGTGTCTATGCATGTGCTGTATGTGTATGCATGCTCATGTATGTGTGGGAGGGCACGCGCTTGTGGATCCATGTGTATTGACATGCATGGAGAAGCCCAAGGCTGGCGTTGGGTGCCTTCTTTAACTCTCCTCAGTCACTGAAGCAAGGTCCTTCCACTAAACCCAGAGCGAGCGAGCGGACTGAAGGCTAGTCTACGTGGCCAGCTTACTCTGGGGAGCCTGTGCCTCTCTCTCCCCTGAGCTGTGTTACCCAGGCAGGCTCTCTTGCCCACCGGACGTTGACCTGGGTGATGGGGATCTGAATTCTAGCCCTCACATTTGCAAGCGTTCCACTGAGCCTTTGCTTGAACAGACTTGCCCGCGATTCTGTCCTGTCCAAAATCATTCATAGCTCTCCTTTGTTTTCAGAATAAATCCGACCTTGGGTTTTGCTCACAAGGCTCTCCCTGATGTATTTCCAGTTGAACCTTGCTTCATATAGACTTTTCCAAATACACACACACACACACACACACACACACACACACACACAGAGCCTTTTGATCAGCGCTCTCTCACTCTGTGGCCCTCTCACTCAAGCCTTTCCTTCATTTAGGCCAGCTGGACTGGTTCTCAGCCTTCCTAACCCTGCAACCCTTTGGTTGCAGTTCCTCATGCTGTGGAACCAACCATAGAACTATTTTTGTTACTACTTTGTAACTGTAATTTTGCTACTGGTATGAGTTGTAACATAATATTTTTTTTTTTTTTTTGGAGATAAATGCTTGCCAAAGGAGTCACAACCTACATCATACTGATGTCCCTTCTTTGGGTCCAGCCAGGTTTCTTGGGGGCTCCTACATAGAGGCAGGAGGCAGCCCCTGTCCTTAGCCTGTGACTAGCTGTGGATCCGCGCCCTATAGAAATGGCTAGATTTAGCCGGGCGTGGTGGCGCACGCCTTTAATCCCAGCACTTGGGAGGCAGAGGCAGGCGGATCTCTGAGTTTGAGGCCAGCCTGGTCTACAGAGTGAGTTCCAGGACAGCCAGGGCTATACAGAGAAACCCTGTCTCGAAAAAACCAAAAAAAACAAAAAAACAAACAAACAAATAAATGCTTGCCAAAGGAGTCACAACCTACATCATACTGATGTCCCTTCTTTGGGTCCAGCCAGGTTCCTTGGGGGCTCCTACATAGAGGCAGGAGGCAGCCCCTGTCCTTAGCCTGTGACTAGCTATGGATCCGCGCCCTATAGAAATGGCTAGATTCGGAGTCTGCCCTTGCTTCTGTCTCTTGTTTGGAGTCCTCAAGGCTCAGCACAGGAGTGTGGCTGAATAGAGGGGCCATTAAGTCACTAAAGGCTGCCCTATCCCCTGGGACTTTGAGCCTTTTCTTCCTCAGAGACTCAGACCTGGGATGGGGAAGATCAAATGATTGGATTGTACACATAGATTGGCCTGAGTCTTCTGGTGTGTGTGTGTGTGTGTGTGTGTGTGTGTGTGTGTGTGTGTGTGTTTGCACTCTTGGGTATCTCAGATTTCTGAGAAGATACCCAAGCTGTCAAAGGTGCTTGGGGGTGCTGTGTACTCTCTGGGGACATGTATGCAGGTGTTCAGGGACACTGCTGCTTCTGGCCTGAGTGGTCCTTCCTGCGTTCTCTATGCAGAGTCTCCAGCACAGCCACATTCAGCAAAGATCTCGCAGCAGCAAAGGCCCATTGCCTAAGACAGATGAGCTGCCCCCTGCCCTCAGCCAGCAAGGTGGAGAAGGCAGCGCCAGGTGCCCTCCCACTAACAGCCCATCCTCTCCGGCTGTTGCCTCCCAAAAGCCTATTGAGTACGGAACGGGTCATTGCCCAGCCCCTGGAGGAGGGGTGGGCCCAGAGTTGGTTTCCATTCAGTGTCCAGAGAAGGCAGTGGGGAGCGTGGCCACTGGCTGCTTCTCTCTCTTGTTTCAGTACTTCCATGGCCTTTGACCCCACCACACACTCACACACTCACCAGCACAAACATTTGAAAATGTGACACAGAGACCAAGCATACATTCATACACACCCATGCCTATAGATATGTGCCAGCATGAACTCAGGACCTGAAATAGAAACGTACAAAGACTGACACACTCATATAGACCAAATGCCCAGGAATACCCACGGACACCAGACAGGCTTTCAGGAGCATTAATTTGGCAACAGTCACAAGCTCTAACTCTTACTGCACCGACACAGTGCCCCATGCAAACACTGACATAGCACCACAGAGGAACAACCTCAGGAAGCACGTTTCCATCCAAACGCATAGCACATCTGTAGGTGCCCGTGCAAACACCACCCTGCCCACCCAGCTGTGCTTGCAGCCCTAGCTGCCTTTGAAATTCGGATTCCCATTCCCAGTTTCCACCCCGTGGCCTCGCTGGCGGGCCTAGCATCCTGCTGCTAGCCCAACCAGCAGCTCAGAACGCACTGTGTCTGCCCGACCTGAGCGAGCGGAAATTAGAATTTATTCCAGGGTAGATCCAACCCTGCATGGGGCGCTGGCAGCCCCAGGGTTGGGTCCCTTTATAAACAGGAAGAGGTGAAGGTGTCAGTCTTCTCCAAGGTATGACCTTGGCCCAATCTGGGGGCCAGTTGCCTGAGAGTTCCCACAGGAAAGGGAGCTCTGGGTAAGGTAGGTGCAGAGCTAACAAGGCAGGCTGGCAATGCCAGGCAGGGTGATTTCAGTCCCAGGAGGAGGGTGCTGCTCAGGAAATTGTCCCACAGGTCCCTGAAGGTGAGAATCACAGGTCTACCCTGCATATCTGCAGACACACATACACTTACTCACGTCTCAAAACTAGGCACCCGCAGGCACATACCAAATAGTGACATATATGGACCCGTCCGGAAGCTGGAGACTTGCTGGCACCTTAAAGCATGTACAACTAGGTGGGGGCAAGACATAGAGTACACCCATGACATACAGCAGCTCCCTGCCACACCCTGAGTCACCAGCGGCCAAACACACAAAGACCTGACATAGACCTGACATCACTGTTTTCATACAAGAGAGCACGTGTGCATGTGTGCATGTGCACACACACACACACATACACACACAAACAGAGAGAGAGAGAGAGAGAGAGAGAGCACAGAGGAAGGCAGGAAGGAGCTGTGAGCATCAGAGGAGATAGAGATGCCTGTGAAGAGACTCCCAGATTCTGGTCCAGGGAGGACCGGAGACTCCTTCCAGAAGGCTGAGGACTCTAGGTGGGCCTGGAGGGCTGCTGCATCTATTCATCTTGGCTGCCCCGGGTCTTTCCCCCTGGGCTTTGTACTCCCTGGATCCTGCCAAATGGCCTTGTGCCAAGCAGGACACAATGAGCAGAGCAGGGGGTGTGGGACAGTTAGGGAGTTAGGAGCACCAGCTCACGCTGCCGAGCACCAGCTCACGCTGCCGAGCCCCTCTGGGGCCAGACACTATGGCAGACGCTTTTCATTTATTGTTAAAAAGAACCCTCAGGCCTTCCCTAAAATCTCCATGACCACCCCACTTCACAGGTCAGCGACTGACAGAATCAGACAAGACCCACGTCTCTGCCTCATCCAGGGTTCCCGCAAGACCTTGCCTCAGCTCTGGCCTGTCCTCCTCCTCCTTGTCACCTCCCCGAGAGAGGACAGACCAAGCACCAGCTGTGGCAAATGATTTATTTCGGGATTAGAGTTGATCTTCCTAAGAAGACCTGCTTCCTCAGGGTGACAGACTTGGAGAGCTTGACTCCTGGCCCTGGATCCTGCAAGAAGAAGGAGCTGGCCACCCACGCACCCCAGGAGGACAGCCATCCCTTGGAGTATAGCTGCCACTGCTAGGTGAAGGAGTGAGCCTTCTACCTCACCACCATCCATTGTATAGTCTGCTCCAGGCGGGGGGGGGGGGGCAAGGCCAATGGAAGGAGTGGGGAGGGAAAACGGGTTCCTGAAGGTTATGGTCAGAGGGGGCGGGGCTCAGAGTGCCTGGCTAATCCGCACATCAGAGTGGGAGTGGGGCTTTGGGTACAGGAGTGGGTGGTTGTGTGCGTCAGTGTGTGGGGGGAAGAGTCTGTGTGTGTATGGCGTGCCTAGGTGCAGTCTTTGTGTGTGTCTGCTTTGTGTGTGTCTCCTTTGTACGTCAGGAGCTTGGATCTTGCTCTGAGATCTCTGCTGTGTGTGTGTGTGTGTGTGTGTGTGTGTGTGTGTGTGTGTTCTGCACAGTAGATAGTATTTCCATGCATGAGTCTCTCTGTTTGTGATTATGTATGGTATAGAGCATAATATGCATACAATGCTAGGGTTTGTGTATCTACTCAGGGTCTGGGTGAATGTAATCTGTGTGGACAGGACTGGGTTGTGTGTAACTGGTGTTATGTGCAGATGGACATGGTATTTCCTTGTATCAGCACATGCCTGAACGGTTGCCAGGGCCAATTCTTAAAGCCCAAAGCAGAAAACTGTGAGATTGGACTAGGGGAAAAGTCATTGAGGGACTGTCTGGGCTGTCTCCTTTGAGGGACAGTGTCTGACACCCGTCTCCAGCCTAGAGCTATGGGTGAGGGCATAGGTAAATAGGTAGGTGCCCTCTAGACCAGAAAAATGAGAGTCAGGTATTACATCCTGAGTTGCGTTGTGTAGTTGCATATGAAACTGTGACTCTCTGAGTCTGGTGGTGTGTGAATGAGGGTCACCTGCCTGTGTAGTCATAAACATGTATGTAAACACAGATCTGCAGGGGAAAGGATGGGAGGTGTTCTGCAGGGAAGAGGATTCAGATTTAGAAACTACACCCACATCACACACACACACACACACACACACACACACACACACACAGTCCAGAATACAACCACACTGGCAGCTCCCACATGACATGGGTTTCATTGGGTCCTTCTCTCTATGGTCTCAGCCCATAGCGGTCCAGTTGATAGGTCTCCATTGTGGAGGGCACTGGGAATGGGTCACATTCAGGTCCTGAATTCTGAGTCATCTCCAGGTCCCCAGAATCTAAAAGCACCAGGCCTTGAGTAAATCTGAGAGGAGTCCTGAGTCCACAGACGAGCCTGCCTGGGCTCAGCAACATGCCAGACACCTTGTCCCTGTCATCTCTATGGCGCTGGTAAGTCTAAGTGATTATTTCTACTTTACAGAAGAAAAAGAATGAACCTTAGAGAAGCTCTAAAATCTAAAATCTGTCTAAAATCACACAGTGCACAATGGATGGAGGCTTCTTATGACCCCAGACTCTTCTATTTTATCCTACGAGAAAGGAAGGTCTTCTCTGTCTGGTGAGCATGGGCCAAGGGGTCATAGCTCAAAAGCTCTGCTGGAGCCAATTGTCTTGGCTCTCTTACCATTCGGCCACCCAGTAAGTGTGTACTGAGGACCCTCCTGTGCCTGTTGTCCTGCTGGGTGCCAGGGAACAGGTGTGAACAGACAGACAAGGTCCTGTCTTCGTGGAATTCACAGCTCCCAGTTGGTATGCAGGGAGATAGGGGATGGGTGGACACAGGAAAAAGAAAGCACATTTTCAGAGTGATGAGTGCTACCAAGGAAGTTCAACTGATGCCGGGCATGAAGCAGTGCGGGAGGGGTGGCTTTAGAGGTGTAGCCAGGAGGGTAATATGGAAGCTGGTTAGAAGCGATGAACCATGGGAACTTCTAGGAAAAAATCTGGAGGATTTCATGAACAGTGAGGAGACCATAGGACCAATTAAGGCCCAGGGCATGTGGGGAGAGGGGAGGAGACAGGTCTGGAGAAGCTGACAGGGACGGGGACATACATAGCTTGGGACTATAAGGAGAGGCGATTGTGTTTACATAGAAGAAATGGTTCGGTTGGTTCAGGAGAGTGTCCTGGCATCACAGAGGTAGGAGTGGGAAGCCAGAGGGGAGGTCTGAGAGTCTGCACACTTGGACTTTGTTGCTGGCAGAGACGCCGTGAAGAGTGGGTACGTTGGAGATACCTTTGGAGGCAGAGGAAGCCATGACCTTGCTGATAGACTGGGTCCCAGCGTCTGGAAGAGAGCGAGCACTCAAAACATACTTGCTGGAGGAATACGTTAAAAAGAAGCCTTCTCGGTACCAGGCCTTGCAATTACTCACATGCACTGTCTAGTATGAGGCATGCACACTGACCAGCCAGCACCCTAATGGACTTCTCTACCCTGGGGACCAGAGAAGGCACGCACTGTTCAAACAAACTGCAGAGAACTGGGAATCCATCCTCTGGGGGGATTTGGCGAGGGAATATCTAATTCACACTTTTCTCCCCGACACCGAGAAAATGGAAAACACCCAACCCAGATTACCCAAGGCCCCTCAAACCATTTAGACACATAGGACTTCCCGCAGGTGCCTTTTACAGCAGAGCCCTCCAGGACCTATGACACCCCCCCAGCATGGGGGTGTTATGCATGGGAGGACTGAGGCGGACCTTGGTGAGGAGACTATTGAATGGATATTGGGCATTTGGGGCTCCTTTCGATGTGCCAGGTGGTCATGGGATTGCAAAGACTTTGGTACCCTGGACACAGGGTGGCCCCGGAATGCTCTGCTGGACGGCAACGGCGAGCAGGAGCTGAGTGGGGGGCACTCTAGGTCTCGTCGGCTGAAAGGAAACCTGCCTAGGCTCTGGGCCAAATAAATCATTGGGAAGGGAAGAAGAACATTTTCTCATCTGTTTAAAGGGCAACGAAGCATAGCAGCTCTGGCCCAGCGGGAGGCGAGGCCGAGGCCAGGCGGGCGAGCCCAGGAAGCCCCCTTGGTTGACCCTCAGCCTCTCATGAGCTGCCCCGCTGGCCTTGTCTTTGACGGTGTGCTGCCTCCCAGCTGGGATATCGGTGGTAGTTATTCTTAACAAAAATATTAATTAGTTGCAAATAAGATCATTATTGTAAAAGGCCCCTCCTCAGGGCCTAGCACTTGCTAATCCATACCTTGGACCTGCCTGGGCCCCAGGCTGAGACTGTTTGTGCTTTGATACCATTCCATACGTGAGAAAGCAGAGGCCCAGGAAGCAGAATGGGTTTTCTCAAGGTCACCCAGCACAGCAGTAGGTCAGAGTAGGAGGCCCCTAACAGCCTACATGTCCGCATTTGGTCCCCTTCACCTCAGAGGCTCCAGAGGAGACTCTCATGGGACACAAAGCTGAGGTCACTGTCCTTTGCCCAGAGTGTAAGGATGCAGGAGGTGGCCCTTCACTCTGCTCAGGCCTTCCGTGATTGAGCTCTGGATGGTGTCTCTTCCCAGGCTGTCTCAGCCTCAGGCTCCCTGGAGGGGGTGGGGGTCCCTCCTGGGGCTAAGATGCATTTTTCTCACCCCCGCCTGGGCTGTTCAGAGAAGTAATTTCTCTTCAACCAGCTGGATTTGAATATGGAAACAATTTGTAATTACTCCAAGTCCTCCTGGGCGGGCAAGCAAGCAGGCAGGCAGGCAGGCGGGTGGCATTATCACCAGAGTGAGTCTACAAGGGCAGGGGCTCCTGGGAAAGCAGGTGGGGGAAGCCCTCATGTAGGGAGGGCCTTCCCAACATCTGCCCGAGTCCAGGCACCTTCTGTACAACCCCTGACAACTCCTGCTGTCTCCACCCAGTTTACCTAGCTTCTCCTGCCGAGGCTGCCCCGTGAGTCCCTCAACACGGCCCACCACCATTTCCATAGGTCAGGAGGTCAAGAAGTCCAGAGACTACCAAGGAACAGAGAAACAGATAAATAACTTCCCTGTCTCTCTGGAGGCGGCCCCTCCCGTCACCCCTTACCCAGCTGGATCTCTCAGAGCAGAGGAAGAGGGTGGCTTTAGAGATCCAGCTGCAGCACATCTGTAAGAGACCTGCCCGTGTTTCTCTCGGAGCTAGGTCTCTAGCATGCAAATGGTCATGAATATTCATAAAGAGGGAGACTGGGCTCCCAATTGGAGAGGAAGGGGCTGGAGCTCCGGAAGACAACGCGGTAGGGACTTCCCCAGGTTGGCCCTCGCATCCTCGTGAGCAGTCCACGTCCCGATCTCGGTCCCCACTTTTGTCTACCTCCTCAAAGCTCCCAACTCCAGCCACTCTGTTGCTTCTCTCAGTAGGCAAGTAAGGAAGGCGCCCAGGATTACCCGCTGCGTCTGGTGGCTCTCAATGCCTTGTAGATGGCCTGGCTGGCTCAACCCTCGCACTGGTCGCGGAGCCTTCCCTTCTGACTATGCTGGGGTATGTTTGAAGACGCCTATGAAGAATGTAGGCGCTCGCTCTGCCTGCCAGTGCGAGGCCCAAGGCATCGGCCTGCTCAGGCTCCCACAGGAAAGGGGAAGGTGTAAGCCCAGCCCGCCTCCCTGCTTCACACAGCGTCATAAATTCCCTTAAGGTGACAGGTGAGATTCCTTCATCGCCCCTTATTACCTCCTTCCATTAAAGCCGATAATCTCTCCCAATCACTCACAACAAATGTCACCAGGGCCGCTTTAGGGGGAGGGACAGAGGGAAGGGACAGGAGAACTTGTCTTTGCCTCTTTTTGGTAACTCCTCTGGGAAGAGGTGGGCTTTCCTCATCTTGCCACAGTCTGTAGGTGACAAAAGCCGCGTTATCAGGGTTCAGAAAGGTGAGGTTAAAATGAATGGGCCATGGGCCACCCTGTCCTTAAAGGACTGGCCCCTCCATGTGTGCGAACCTTCCCGAAGTCATTCCACCCTCGTCACAAAGCTGCCCCCTGCTGGCCCCTCTACCCAGAGTCACGGATTAACCTACTTGTCTTGGCTGCTGTGGTTGTGTCCCCAGTCAGCCCACCTTTCTGGTGGCTACATGACCAGGCCACAAACAGCCTGACCAGAGAGCCCTGAGCCGGGGACATCTCTCCGGGTACTGCCTGAGCCGTGTGGGCTTAGGCTCCACCCAACTGTTCCTGGGCACTGTGCCAGGATGGGGTGGGTCTGTGCATCTCTGTGGCTTCTACACAAACAGATGCAACATGGGGGCGCCCCTGGCACAGAGAAAGGCACTTGTGGGAGAAGAGACTTGGGGAAAACATGTAACATACTGCACACGTGTAGCATCCCCGTGCCTAGAGACATATAATATCACAGCGATGAACACCAGAATATGCAGTAAACATGCCACGCTGCGGGGGTATGCGTGTTGTTTCTACATACGAGTTACTCCCAGCATGCTACACACATGTGGCACCTGTGAGCTTCTACACATACAGTATTCTTAAGGCACATGGAGAAAGCAGCATGCATTCAGGACCTGAGCGCATGTCAATGCATATGTGCAGCATTTGCATGTACCCAGCCAGGCAATATTGCAGTGCACACGCAGGGCACCTGTATGCATATGTAAAGTTCAGTGCTCGAGCGGCACCTGCATGCACAGGGACACGCAATATGCACTGCATATTGGGGAGGGGGAGAAAACGCTTTAGCCTCCACAGCTCGGGAGACCCTGGCTGCGCTAGACGCCACTGGCCTGGAGTAACGCTGGAGGGGTATCACCGAAAGGCTCGCTCTGCAGTCCAGGCGGTCACAGGCAGGGTGGGGGCTTACCCCGGGCTTCTCCCGCGCCGGCGCCTGGGGCCCAGGGTGGGGAGGGGGAGGGCGCGCTTGGCTCGGCTGGCGCTGCTCCCCCTTTAACAGGAGGCGGCGCGCGTCGCCCCCGCCCCCCCCCCCGCCCCTTCTCCCGCGGCTCCTCGCGCCCGGCCCGGCGCGCGCCCCCTCCCGGGCCCGGCCCGCGCAGGCGCCGCGTCCCGCCTCGGCCGTCACTCGGCCCGGCGCGCGCTGCGGGCAGCGGCCGGAGCGGCCGGAGGAATCCGGTTCGGTGGTAGCGGCGGCGCTGGGAGGCAGAGAGGAGGATGCGGCACCGGCGATCAGAGGCTGGGGCTGCGGCCGCCGCCCGCGAATAGGAGGCGGCGCGCGGCGCGGCGCGGGCGGTGCTCGGGGCGGGGAGCGGGGGGCGGCGCGGCGAGGAGGCGGCGGCGGCGGTGGCGGCGGCAGGAGCCCGCGCCCGGCCCGGCGCCCGCCCGCCCGCCCCGTGCAGCTCCGCGGCGCTCGCTCTGCACCCGCCGCTCGGCGGAGCGGGAGCCTCGGGCCTCGGCGCGGCTGCGGCGAGCTGCCCTGCGCCCGGCCCGGCCCCCGCCTTAGGGATGGCAAACTTGCGCCCCGCGGCCGCCTCCACCAGCGCCGGCCCCCGCTCCTGCTGCTGACGGCGCCCAGGTGAGTGTTCGGCCCCAGACCCCGGCCGGCCCCGCACCGAACCCTCGCGCGCGGTCCCGAGTGCCTGCACTCGGGGTGCTCCGTGAGCCCGTCGTCCGTAATTCTCCTCCGGCCCGAACAGAGTCTGCCCAGCGCTCACCCAACCCCCGTCTTAGGAGGGACTCCCAAGCCCCGGGCCGAAGCCCCTTTAGTCTCTCGCCAACCCCTTCGCTACCCCCTCCCCCAGCCTGGACCGACCCCTTGCCGTCTGTGTCAAAGTCCCCCACCTTTAGAATCCTGACCCAGACTGCCACACTGCTGTCGCGAGTCTTGCCCTGTCTCGGCCAAGATCCCAGCAGTGCGCCCCCGGTCTTGATTTGAACCCCCTCTCCAACCTGCAGCTCGACTGTCCCCCTCCCCCATCTCCCCTCCTAGTCTGGCCGCGGGACTCTGGACCTCTCCTCCACTCTGCCCGGAGTCGTTCCGGTCCCCAACCGTGTCTGCTACTGCCCTCCCCCGCGCCTGCACGGCGACCATGCTTCCCCTCAATTTCTGCCCCGAGTGCCCCTTCCCCCATATCTGCCCAGAATCCCGCCTTCCCTTTCCAATCTCTGCTGCAAGTCCCCTCCCCCTCAGCCTGGAATTGGGGCCGTGTCCCCCTTGCTCCTCCAAGCCCCTTCCCCCAGGCCGAGATCTCCATCGGACCCGCATCCGACTCCCTCGTTCGTCTTTGGCCGGACACCCGCCCCCCCCTCCCCAATTCCTATCCTCCCACCACCGGTCTCAGAGCCAGGCACCAGACGCACTCTCCTGCAACCCTGGGGGCTGGCATGATTTGGGGGGGCTGGAGGCTGTGAAGTTGGCGGCCACTCCTGCAGTCGGCTTGGTCCGAGGGCACAGCCGCGGGAAATCCTCCGCGCCACGGCTAGTGCAGAACGGGCGACCAGTCTGTTGCCCGCGGGGGGAGGGGCGCCCGGACCGAGAGATGCCGCCCGCCTGCCCGCCTTGCCAGCTGCCTGCCCGGCCCCTGGGCGTCCTCTGGCGCCCCCTGCCCGCAGCCCGAGACCCACCGCCCCTTCTCGCGCGGACAACCCCGGGTTTCCGCAACCCGAGCGTGTTCGTTGGGTGTCTGCGGGACTGACGCTGGGAAGTCCCTGGGGAGTTGAGGTTGGTGGGCGAGGCCAGGTGCCCAAACACTCCTGGTTGTAAGGCTATGTCTGTGTTTGGGGGGGGGGGAGGGATGGTGGACGAGGGAAGGCTCATCCCAACAGCAAGTCAGGAACCCTTTGAGCACCAGGCGCAGCTCGACCGAACCTGCTTTTCAGAATGGTCTGGTTGCTTCTTGGGCTTGAGTAGGTGTCCCTGGGGAGCTTCGGTCTGTCTCCCCCCCCACCCCCATTACATTCCTCACAAGAGAGGGGCAAAGGTGGACTCTATCCGGCTTGGGCATGGAGAAGGCTGTGAGCAAACCCCCCTGACTCAGGGACAGAGCAGACACCTGGGGAGTGGGGATCAGCAATGACACCCTGGTGATGTTTTGGGAAGGGCAGGGACCAAGACTGACAGGTGATCTTCTGCCTCCCTCCTCACTCCCTCGTTCTGTCCCCTCCCCTCTTTCTCTTCTGAAAGGGACAGGTCTCATTTAGGGTGTGTGTTAGTGGTGGGTATTTCTGTAACACAAAGGGAGGTTCTAGTTAGTCTCAGCTCTCCCTCCCTCCCAAGCCCTCAGCTTTTGAAGGTAAGTAGCTGAGACTCAGCTTCTGATCGGGGTGATTTGGGTTCAAAACCTGTGTGATCTGGCCACACTACCTAACCTTTCTGAGCCTCAGTTGACACCCCCCCACCCCCACCCCACCCCCGCATAAGATGGGTCAGTGACCACTGCCCCATATAGTTGTTGGGAAATGGAATCAGATTGTACTGTGAAGTGTCTGACACCTATCAATACTCATGATGATGCCTTGTGCTGTTTCCCATCAAAGCCAAGGTCAGGTCCCTCCCGGCTGCTAATCCTGAGGAGGAACATAAAAGGAGTTCTATTTTCTTCACTCTAACCTTCATTCAGAAGAATAAAGACAGAAAGTACCTTCACCCCCTCTAACCCCCAAAGGGTCCAGGAAACCTGTGACTGTTAGTTTTTTACTCTTCCTCCCACGTTCTGCAACATCCGGATCCTCCCTGGCCACAGGGGCAACAACGAAGGCCAAGCCAAGGGCTCTGAGGTCTAAATTAAAGTATACAGGCTAGGGGAGTGGTGTCCGTATAGAGACTTGAGTCAAGGCGCCCAGAGGCAGGCAGTCCATTAAAGGTGGCCCACATGGAAAACCAGCCACCGACATCCAGAGCCTTTCCCACTTCCCAGCCCTTGGGGCTCAGATATCGTCAGGAACTTTCCAGGTTTCTTAGCGCTGCGGGTTAGAGTTAGGGGTAACCTGTCATGAGAGCTGTGGAGTTTGGAGAAGCCTAGCATTAACGTGAGTGCTTCAGCGAAGGGCTGGGAGGAGGAAAAGAACCACTAACCCGTGGTGCTCTCTGGTCGGTTATTCAGTCTTCTGGCGGTGTGGCTGGACCTGGGTTCTAGCGGGGAGTGGCAGCTTCTGAGCTCTCCTCCCGCCGGGCCAGCCCTGACACCGGGGAACAAAAGCTTTCGGTTCCTGTAGCAACCGCTCCAGCTGCTGCAAAGTTCCGGGGAGGCGGGCGGAGGGCGGCTGAGTCACCGCCCCCTCCCCTGCCACCCGCACGCCCCCGCCCCCGGGGGCCGCCCCTCATCCCAGTCGGCTAGGCCAGCCTTTCTCTCCGTGTCTGCGGCAGGCCTCCGGAGCGACCCTCTCTGTCATCGGTCCAAGAAGGCCTCACCCGGGTCGCCGGCTCCTTCGGTCCCGCCCCCTAGCTGGATGGAGGGTGTGCTCCTCCTGGGTGCCAGAGCTCTTGGAGAGGGGTCCCCGGGCACCCTGCCCCCAGCTCGAAGCACGGGCGGGAGACCCGGAGGCCCCGTGGCAGGCACGGATGAGGCCGAGGATGAGTGACGGGCGCGTGAATTGGAGCTGCCAGGTGGATAAACGCGACGGATGTGCGCGTCGCCGCGCCCCCTTCCCCGCTAGTCGCCCCTCCCCCGTCCAAGGCCAGGGCTCTCGACTCCCTCCCTGCCCAGTG
Source organism: Apodemus agrarius (assembly GCA_964023405.1). Lineage (NCBI taxonomy): Eukaryota > Metazoa > Chordata > Mammalia > Rodentia > Muridae > Apodemus > Apodemus agrarius. Next base: position 26,273,395 of record OZ030009.1, on the reverse strand, counting down.
GCCAAGCTCACATCTTGTCTCCCTGTAGACAAGAGTCGATCTGATCCAGGGGACAATCCGGGTAGCAGGCCCGGAGGTGCCCCACCCCCTCTGCTCTGCACCTTCCCACTCCAGCTGCCTTTGGTGCAGAATGGAGGCCTGAGGCTGGGCAAGTCTGCGGGGGCCTTCCAGGACCCCCCATTCTCTCTGAACCTAGGCAGAGAGGAACTCCTGGGAATTCTGGGGGTGCTTAGCTGAGGACTGGGTCCCCAAGAAAGACGACTCCAGGCAACTATTCTACCCTCTCAGTTAAGGAAAGTTCTGAGGCCTTTTGGCCATCTCCACCAACCTTGTTTGACCCAGGAAGTTCTGCCTTAGAGCTCACCTTGGTCTCTACTTTCTAGCACTTGTACCTTGAGAGGGTCTGTGGCCGTCCTGAACTCTGAGGTGACAATTACTCTTGGATTAACCCAAAGAGCGTCCCCTGGGGCAGGAATCCAGACCTCAGGCAGGAAGAGCATCAGCACAGTCCTAAGAGACCAGGAACAGAGAGCTCAGTGGTTGTGGTGGGTCAGGTTGCGTGTTAGGGAGGCTGATGCGAAAGCACGTGCCATTCCAAGGGTAGTGATGACACTGTGTTCCCCAGAGAGGGAAACTGAGGCCCAGGTAGCTATGCATGGATGGTCATCACTTGATTCCTTCCAAGTCTTTTTCTTGGGTGTGGGCTCTGGGTCAGTGTCTCCAGGAGGACAGGCCACTACCGCACACTTCCGGAAGATGTCGAATAAGGCCGTGGCTGTGACCCAGGTCCAGTTGAGTCTTTACCTTAGTGTGAAGGGTGGGAAGGTAAAATACCTTCTCTCAGCCTCAGTCTCTCTTTGAAGCAGGAGTTACGGAGCAGTGAAGACCGTACCCTGAGGACGGGGTAGACCCGGACTGGGTGTGCGGTGTCGGAGGGAGACTCAGTGAATGTGGGAGCGGTCCAGTGTGTGCAGGCCGCTCCCTCCTGGAGAAGCCAGACCTTGGCAAGGACCAGTTTGGATTTAGTGTTTCTTGATGAAGTGGGAGGGAGCGGCCGAGGTCCAGGAGGTGGGACCAGGGTTCTGACAGGCCCCAGCTTTAAAGACACAGGGAGGGAGGGATGGGAGTCTCACGCAAGGACAGTCCAATCCAGTTAACTGTCTTCTACAGAGTCATGGGGCCAAGCACCTGTGTGTCCACACGTGGGAACAGACGCATCTCTGTATGCAGTGGTCTGACTGTGTTTTGAGTGGTGTGTGCACGCCCACGTATATATGAGGTCATACTGCTGTGCTTGTCACAGATCTGCATGCATGTGTGCCTGTTCATATGGAGAATACTGTAAAAGCATATATATATACACACATATATACACATATATGTGTATACATGTATACACGTATATGTATATATGTGTGTGTATATATATGTATATATATATATACATATATATATATATATATATCCATGCATGCATGCTTTTGAGTATGTATATGCCTCTGAACCTAAGTCTGTTGAAGCCCAAGTCTGTTGAGGCATATATACATGGGGAAGAGGTTCCCTGCCTTGCTCTATGTGGGGGAGGGGAGGCCAGTTATAATGAGCCCCCACCTCCCCTCTGCTGAGCTGCAGCCATGGCCTGAATTTTGCAGCCTGCTTAAAAATAATTGGGGGCAGCAGGGGGGATTGGATGTCAGTCATCACCCTCTGCCAGCTCCGCTGGTTGCCGCAGCAGCCTGGGCGGGCTGAACACTTTGGGACAGGCATGATTGCAGGAGGGAAGGCCAGGGCTCCGGCGTCTTTTTGCAGAGGAGAGTAGGGCAGAGTAGGCCTGTCCTGGCTTCTGCTGGTCTTTGGAGGAGGGAGAGGCAGCTCCTCTTCAGTGAGCGAGCCCGGGGCTGCCTGGCCTCCTTCCTTCCCCGATGGTTGGGGAGGGACAGTGGATGTGTGTGACGGGGCTGGCGCCTGGCTCAGAGGTGCCCCGTGTGGGAAAGTAGCATCTGGAACTCTGTGTATGCTGCAGCAGGCTTGGACCACTGGGGCTCTCATTTCTGTCCCCTGCTCCTGGAACTATTTAGAATAGTCCTGGGGAAAATTGTCTCTAGGGGATAGCTGTATTTTAGGAAAACCTAGCCACACCTGTGGGCTGTCCTGTGGCATGTCACTTGTCCCAAATACCAAGCAACAAGCTAAGGGGGAAGACAAGCAAGAAGTTCTGGGGTGGGGGTGAGAGTGCGGGTGTAGAGGGGCAGGTCATGGGCCTGGCCCGAGGTCCTGAATTCCAGTTCTAATTAGTTCACTTTTGTATGATCTTGAGTAGGTGGCCTTGTATTTTTCTCTAACATGGAAGCTCCGAGATCTATGGATCTGTGCAGTCCCGTGGGCTGAGTGGTGGCAGAGAGGACAGAGGCTGTGTGGGCACGTTAGGCTTGGACTGGAAGTGAGGCAGTTCTGGATTTGCTCCGGGCTGTCTTGAGGCAGTGGGGTAGAGGCTGGGTGGGAGCAGTCAGTGGTTCTCTACCGATCTGATGGGTGGGACGGTAGTTGCAGCCTCCTGGCCTGACTGGGTGGGTCTTATGTGTCCTGCCTAGGGTGGATTTGCTGGGTGGTCAGCTGAGCATAGATAGCACTTTGAGGGAAGGAAGTCAAGAGACTGGTCTTCACTCTTAAGACATTGAGAGAACAAACCGAGAGTGGCGGGCCCTTTGCCAGGCAGGCCTCAGAAGCTAATCCCGTGGAGAAGACAGGAAGGGGGGGGGCTATGGTGGGAATTACTGTGCCCATTTTGTAGATCAGAAAAATCAAGGTCCGTGAGGCTTACCCACTCAGCAAGTGGCTGGCTGAGCTGGGCCGAAGCCTGGTACCTCCCTCCTCATTCCCACAACAGCGGTACCCATGGCATCCACACTGGCAATATCCTGTCTTCCACGGGCAACGGCTGGGTTGGGCACAGTTCCTGGCACCTGGCAGCGACTCCGCCCCTTCCTCTCTTGCTCAGTGAAGGGAGAGAGTGAGAACATTGTTCCGGGAATAACCTTGAATCTCGCTGATTTATAAAAAAGCAAATGGTTGTCAAACACCGCCACTTTGGCTGCTGGATTACACACGGCACTCCTCGCAGCTGATCACGACACGCTGTGACTAGAGCAGTGTCTCTGGAGGATCCGGGGTGGCACTGGATGTGTATGTCAGGCCCAGACGCCCCTGGTCGGCACGCTGAATGGGCGGGGCTGTACGTGATATCGATAACTAAGGCTCTTAGAACTCACCGGCATCCGAGCCTCCTTCTGGACCCTCCCCCTAAGTTATCTCATCTTGCGCTTGTCGGAGAGATGAGAAAGGAAATTTTATAGGATACCATGAGATAGCTCCAGCCATTTTACAGGAAGAAAAACTAAGTCAGAGAGAGGTCATCTGCCCCGTCTAAGGTCACAGACAGTCCCAAGTGACTTAAAATAGCGCGGTCAGAACCACAGGTTCCACCACTTGCGATGGGTCACTGGAGCTCCAGAGCACTTGCTGACTGACCTAAGGCCCCCCTCCCCGCTGACTTCTGGTTTTTTTCCCCCCTACAGGGCAAGGGACATAGGATGACCCCAGCCTGTCCCCTCTTACTGTCTGTGATTCTGTCCCTGCGCCTGGCCACGGCCTTCGACCCTGCCCCCAGTGCCTGCTCTGCCCTGGCCTCGGGCGTGCTCTACGGGGCCTTCTCGCTGCAGGACCTCTTTCCCACCATCGCCTCGGGCTGCTCCTGGACCCTGGAGAACCCGGACCCCACCAAGTACTCCCTCTACCTGCGCTTCAACCGGCAGGAGCAGGTGTGCGCACACTTTGCCCCGCGGCTGCTGCCCCTGGACCACTACCTGGTCAACTTTACCTGCCTGCGGCCCGGGCCGGAGGAAGCCACAGCCCGGGCGGAATCGGAGGTGGGGCGGCCGGAGGAGGAGCAGGAGGAGGAGGCGGCAGCGTCGGGGCTGGAGCTGTGTGGCGGCTCGGGCCCCTTTACCTTTCTGCACTTCGACAAGAACTTCGTGCAGCTGTGCCTGTCGGCCGAGCCCTCTGAGGCCCCGCGCCTGCTAGCGCCCGCGGCCCTGGCCTTCCGCTTCGTGGAGGTTTTGCTCATCAACAACAACAACTCCAGCCAGTTCACCTGTGGCGTGCTCTGCCGCTGGAGTGAGGAGTGTGGCCGGGCCGCAGGCAGGGCTTGTGGCTTTGCTCAGCCTGGGTGTAGCTGTCCCGGGGAGGCCGGGACCAGCCCTGCCACCACCACACCTCCGGGGCCTCCGGCTGCCCACACCCTGTCCAATGCCCTGGTGCCTGGGGGCCCGGCCCCTCCTGCTGAGGCCGACTTACACTCGGGGAGCAGCAATGACCTGTTCACCACCGAGATGAGATATGGTGAGTCTGAGCAGGGCCCGATGGGGGCGGGGCACCGAGGGGACTGCCGGTGTCTGCTGGTGTCCGTCCTGGCCGCTCCCTGCCATTTGCAGAGTCATTCACGGATGTCGCCTCTGTGCTCAGCCTTGTCCGGATGGAAAGGTCATCAAAATCAGATCTCCCTTGAGCGGGATGCAGATGAGGGAGTTCAGAGTGAGGTAGATAGGTACCTGGGCAGGGGGCCTTGAGATGGCCAGTGGCGCTCCCTGGAGAGAAGGGTGTGGGAGCACAGACCTGCAGAACGCGTGGGAAGGAGACAGACCCCAGGATGGGTGAAGGCATCTCAGGCAGATGGAGCAACAGTGCACAGAAGCCCAAAGCTGGAGCGAGTGGCCGTGGCAGACCCTGGCGCCGTGAGCTGACAGCTTTGCTTGGAGGCTGCAGTAGACAGGGAGCCGGGATGTGTTCCTGCCCACACAGGTCAACGATTTTTGGCAGTACCCCAGGGTCAGGGCAGAAGGAGGTGAGGAAGAGTGTGCCTGGGCGAAGAAGCCCGAGCTCTGAGGATGGATGCCTCCGAGGCCTAGGCTGGCTCAGCTCCCGGTGTCCCCTCTCCCCCACTGGGCCCATGTCTTCTGGGACCCAGGCTGCCAGCTGCTGGCACTTCCTGCTGACTGGGCAAAAGCTCCTGGAGTCCTTGCGCCTGCCTACTCCCACACCCACCCAGCGTCACAGTCACGGCCACCTTCCACTGACCCGCTTCCTGTAGCCTCTAGTCCCAGCTCCCACACGCCAGCTGGGCCTGCCATGCTTGGTGACCGTGCTGAGCCGAGAGCTGACTTAGGGGCCGACGACGACGACAGGAGAGACACCAAAGATGGATAGATGGGGGAGAGAGTAGGTCTGGGAGCGGGTCCGTGGATTGGGAGACCCTTTGCCTCCCTGGGCCTCAGTTTCCCCAAATGCTAGCCTGCCCTGGAGAGGATGAAGGATGCATTTAGGTCTCGCTGAGTATTTATAAAGGGTCAAGGAGGCTCATGTGAGGGCATCAGAGGGGTTGGAAGAGGGCAGAACCTTTCCCCTGTCCCTGTTTTGGAGATTGGAGCCCAGGAGCGGGCGCTATCTTCGATGATTTGCATCATTAACAAAGGGCGTGGTTTCTCTGAAACTTGGAGGTGTCCCTGAATTAGTTAGACGGGGAGCTACGGCAGTGGCCCCTCCCAGCGCAGGGGGAATGTTTTAGGCCTCCCCCACGAAACATCTGGTGTCATGCCCACGTGGGCACAGTGAGCACCCAGTGGCCTTGCTGTGGCCTCTCTCCCAGGCCAGCTTGGCCTCTAACAGCGGTCGATGAAGCCATCCGTGTGACAGCCAGGACGTGGGCAGGTTACGGGCCCTGGAGGCTGGCCTGGGATTTAGTGCCTGCAGGAAGAAATTGAATTTTGCTTCTTTGTTGAACATCGGCGGAGAGCACCAGGCGTATATCAGGAGGTTTATGGCGCTTCCTGCGTGTGGCCGCCACTGCTGTCACTCTGTAGGACCTCCCCTATTCTGCTCGGCTAATGGCAAGTTCTTTTGTTTGGCTTTCCCTGAGGTCCACCCGCCCCAGAGGTTTGGAGTGGACGGAGCAAGGCCTTGCCCTCCTGGCTGGGCACTGGCTGGGCAGGATGCCACGTGGAGCGCAGAGCCAGGAGCAGCCAGCTGGGGTTGGTTGAAGCCGGAAGCAGGATCTGGTCGGTAGCTGGGGCATCTTCAGGAGTCAGAGAGGGCCAGTGACCGGAAGAGTACTATTATCAGAGCCTGTGGGAGGACCCTGGAGTGTGAGCCAGATGGTGGTAGGACGGCTGGCTATTCTTGTGGCTTTTGGTGCTGAGATCGCTGAGCTGGAGGGCCTGGCCATCTTCAGGCCTGACCTTTACGCTGCCCCCTTTCCGTCTGACACCTCTTCAGGTGGTTGCTGTGTGTGTGTGTGTGTGTGTGTGTGTGTGAGCTGGTATGGGGGATGAGGCGTCAGCTGATGTAAGTGGGCTGAACTTCCCCGGCAGACTGGTACCCAGAGCTGGCTGGCACTACCCCTGCCTCTTCCCCCAAGCAGGCAGGAGGCTCTTCTGCTCTGCCACCTCCTCCCTCCTGCCCAGCCTTTCTGATGTGAGAGATGGCGGGTACCTGACTCAGTGTCAGTAGGGCGGTTTCTGTTGGCCAGAGGCATTGTCAGGGCTCAGAACACACTGCTCTTCTCGCCGAGACCTTGGGCCTTCTCCACACCGCTCTCGGTGCCACACCCTAGGATGAAGAATAGGCTGGCATGGAGCTGCCAGACAGAGAGCAAGGTTTGTGGGATGGTGAACAGGAAGCGATCCTCTGCCAGGAACTGGGGCGGGGAAGGGAGCTAGGTTCACCCTCTCTGGGGTATCCTGGAGAGAAAGCAGCAGAAGACAAAGCAGGTTGGACCCGGGGTGACACCAGAATGACAAGGAGGCCAGGGGCAGTGGGGTGCCTTGGCCCGCCTCAGAGCGGAGCGCGTTTGACAAGAGGGTACAGGCGCCTGTTAATTTCACGCAAACTGCCTTTGATAGATCTCTTGTTATTTTTGGTGAGTTGAGCCATATATTTGTGCCATCTTGCTGCCGCAATCTGTTAAGTGTGGGGAGAGGAAGAAAGAGAAGGCAGGCAGGAAGGAGCTCTCAGAAGACTGGCACAGAGGCTGCCTGAGGCCAGAGCTGGGAGGTGAGTCACAGGGGTCCACTGCAGAGCTGAGGAGGGGTCCGGCCCCCGCCCACCAATCCCCCTGTGCTAGGGAGCACTTGCGCACAGAGATACCTGGAGAGCTTGCTTCCCTCTCTTCTCTGCTTCACAACTCTCTTCCCCTCAGGGCCCTCTCTCTCCTGGGCCAGATGTTCTCAGCCTCCTCTCCCTTCATCTGCACTCCATGTCTGAGGCATAGCCATCAGGGGGAGACTGTGGACTCCTGGGAGGCGAGAATGGCTTCAGATCCCTATCCTGCCTCTGCCACCGTGTGTCACTTGGCTAAGTCGCCAGTCTCTCCTGGAATGCGCCAGGGACCCAAGCTCTCTGCCAGTGTCACTCTCCCATCCAGTGCCTGAGCCTGTAGCTCTACCAAAGTACCTCAGCCTGTGTGTTTGGAGCCTTCTCCTGGGCACAGCTGTCTACCACCGCCCCCCCATCTCCCTCCTGCCGGCCCACTGACCCCCCCTCGTTGACCTTAGAGCCCCTGGTTTCTGCCCCTGCTTGGGCCTTTCCTTCCTAGGGATGACTTTCACCCTCAGTGACCAGAACTCATTCTGCTAAGCCTTATATACACGCGTGTCAGCACCCTGTAACTGCTAGGTGGGCCTGCCCCACCTGGGCTCGAGAGTAAGTTTTCTCCCTCTGGCGTAAGCCCAGGTCGTCTGTGTTGGCCAACCTTCTGGTGGCAGGAAATGAGCCTCACCTGCTTCCCGAGGCTCCCATGGTCAGGAGGCATTTCCTCCTTCTCTGCCAAGTGGGAGAGACTTAGCCCACAGGGTTTCCTGGGGTCTGGTCAGTGCAGAATTTTCAGGCCTTTCGGTGTGGCCTGCCAATCCCCCTCAGACACACTACTGTGTCTTTATCTGCGGAGTGCCTCCCAGACCTTGGTCCAGCTCTGAGTGAGGCCAGGGGACAGTGAGGGACACTTTGTGTACTCTTGAATCTCAGAGTGATAGTCAGGGCCACGGGCTGATGTCGCCCGGTCCTGAGCTGTGTGATCACGGACAAGCGTCTTCACGGCTATCTTGTCATCCCTGAAGGGAGGCCAGGAGAGCTGGGCCCGGCAGTACTCTGAGAGCTCAGGGTGGGACCTGGTGACCTTAAGCTTCTTTCCTGTAACCAATGTCACAGTACCACAGCCTGGGCATGTTCTGAAGGAAAGAGGGTTACTTTGGCTCATGATTCTGTTCCAAAGTCAAGGGCCCGTGTCTGGTGATGACCTTCTTGCTGGCAAAGTTCCTAGGTGGTCCATAGTATCTGTCACATGGCGAGAGAGGGGCCATGTATACAGGTGTCTTGTCTTGTCTTTCTTTCCTTCCTTTTTCAGTATGTAGCCCTGGCTGTCCTTGAACTCAGAGATCCATCCATGTGACCATGCCCAGCTTCTTCCTATTAATACTATATTCAAGTTGTTTCTTCTTCTTCTTCTTCTTCTTCTTCTTCTTCTTCTTCTTCTTCTTCTTCTTCTTCTTCTTCTTCTTCCTCCTCCTCCTCCTCCTCCTCCTCCTCCTCCTCCTCCTCCTCCTCCACTGCTGAGGATTGAAGTCAGGGCTTTGTGCATGCTGGGAAAGTACTCTACCAACCGAGTTACATTCCTAAACACCCTTTTTTAAAAAACAAAAACAAAAACAAAACAGGGTCTCATGTAGCCCAGGCTGGCCTCAGCCTCTCACTGTCGCTGACTTTTGATCTTCCTGCTTGCATCTTTCCAGGATTCGAGCCTTGGGTCGACATACCTGACCCTAAATTTCCACTCTTCATATCTCTGCCACGGGGATTAAATTCCTATACAGGAACTCTTGGGACCCACACTGAAGCCATTTCTAAGCCACAGTGCTGGACAATAAAAATTTGGTGTGTCCTCATAGTGTTCTGTGTGTCACCGAGGGTGGAGGAGGGAGAGTGGGGGATGGAAGGGTGAAGTAACGGGACAGGAAGACAGTCGAAGGAGGTGACTCTGACGTGGGTTTTGAGGAATGAATAGGAATTCACTAGCCTGTGAAATTTCTCCTTAAGTTGAATTGCCTTTTAAATTTAATATATTAAAAAGAGACTTCATTTCATAAATGGAAAGAGTTATCACTTATCTGAACTAGATAACAAAGGCTACAAGCTCAGAGAAAACAAAGCGGCAGTATTACATTTCAGCCCGCTGCTCTCCCGCTTCGCCATTCGTTAGAAAGAGAAATTAGCACCAGGCGGGTTTGTGTGAGAGTCTGGGGCTCATTTGACGGGACTGGGAAAAGTTGTGGCCCATTTCAGCAGGACAACAGGCACCAAGAGGATGGTTCCCAACGAGAAGAGACCTGTAAAAGGGCCACCTCCCCTGTCCTCGAGGCTGTCTGAGCCGGCCACCTCCCTGTCCTCGAGGCTGTCGTCTGAGCGGCCACCACAGTCATCCTTTGGCACTGGTGGAAGCCTGCGGAAGGGCCTCGCTCGCTCGCGAGGGAACAGCCTGCGCAAGGGCGGGAAGTGTGAAATAGCACGTGGAGGAAGGAGCTAAAAGGAGGAGAGCTGCTGGCTGTGCAGGGAGCCCGGGCCAGGGCTCTGACTGCTGTCCCAAGCAAGATGCACGCCCTGCCTGGGACCTTCGTCCTGTCAGCCGGTGGTGGCTTGGTGGCAGCAGGAAGTGGGCCATTGTGGAGGAGGCCTGCAGAGCCAGCTGTGGTCCTGGCTTTCCTGGAGGGTTTGGCCACATGGGGAGGCAACAGGGACACACCTCAGGTGGAAGGCCAGGCGGCTATGTCGATAGGAAGAGGATCCCTAAGGGAATCCGGCCTCCTGGCAGGTTCCTGGTTTTGCGGGGACGGCTTACACTGGACTGCGGGGGAGAGAGCCCAAAGTTTACAAGAGCTCCTTCCGTCTCTGCACCCCTGGGATTTGCATGCACCAGTAGAGCCAAGAAGGCATGGAAGAACACAGTGGGGGGGGGCGCTAGGGGGTGCCACCAGGCTCTAGGGCCAGTGTTTGGAAGGGCACTGAGAGCCCTGGGAGGGCATTGGCTCTGGGAGTCACAGGAAATGGCGGTGATTGTTGTGGCTGTCCTTGGCACATTCATGGGTGCTGAACCATGCAGAATTTGGGGAGCAAGTATAGCAGATCTCTGCCGCGATGGGCCAGACAGAGGCAGAGGGCCTGTGGAGCCTCTGCCTCTAGAGCCAAGGTGAGCCGAGGGTGGCCTCTGGTGGCTGGAGTGGAGGGACCCTCGGGTGATCTGGCCTATTTCCTTATTTCTCTATTAGTGGATGATTTCCTTGCACCTGGCTACTTACTCTAGACTTTCTGTGTGCTACAGGTCACAGAGGACTGGTGGTGTCGTGGGAGCTGTGGGAACAGGAGACTGGCAGCTACTGTAAAATTTGATCTAAGAATGAGGCCACAGAGAGGGGGGGGTCATCACTCTCAAATTCCCATGTAGCCAGTCTAGGAGGGCTTCTTGGAAGAGGCCACCTTTATTGTGCACTAGGCCGACTGAGGCAGAGGGAATGGCATTCTGCAAGGAGGGGACAGAAAACATGGAGAGAAGAAAATAACTGTGTGATTGAGTGACCGGGGGCGGGGGTGGGGTGGGGTTAGAGCCTTCCTTTTTTATCGTGCTCCAGACAGTCCATAGCTCTAATTCCCACTAAGGAGACATGTGGTGGGCGTTATCCTTGAGGGCCAGCTAAAGACTTTGAGGCCCAGTGCAGTTCACGTTCCTTGGCTGAGAGCATATAGCAAGATGGTGGCAGAACTGGAAGTCACACCCATGACTGGCTCTGCACCAGAACCATCGAACCATCTGGGCATTCTTGCTGTATGTTTGACTGCTGAGGGAAGGTGAGAGCCAGACTGGACAGTGCAGTTATAATTGTGTGTGTGTGTGTGTGTGTGTGTGTGTGTTTCTATGTGCATGTGTATATGTATGTGTGCACATGTGTGTTTCTATGTGCATGTGTGTATGTATGTGTGCACATGTGTATGTGTGTGTGTGTGTGTGTGTATGTCTACTGAAGGCTTCCTCAGGAGGGGAGTTGAGTGGCCAGAGCTGGGCTCCCGAAGGGTCACTGGAAGCCATGGAGAGCTAGGCCAGTATGGTGGCAGGGGCAGTGTTGGGAGGGAAGGCAGAACAATTAGACAGCATGTTCCAAGTAACAGGTAATGACCAGGGTTTGTGGGAGGCCCCGTGGGCGTTAGTAGGAGACATCCAAGAAGGTTCTGGCTAAGTCCCATCCTGTCAGAGTAGTACAGTTCTGTAGAGGAAATCTGAGTCAGGCAGGGCCGACTGACCCCGAGGGGACTGAGGTACTGGCGAGTTCATGATGCTGAGCTCACCGAGCTGTTTAATAAATGACATTTTAGGGCTGGGGAGATGGCCCAGTGGGGAACGTGTTTGCCACCTGAGTCTGGGATCCCCAGAACCTGTGTGGAAGCCAGACATGGTAGTACACACCTATAATCCCTGTGATCTTGCAACAAAGGAGGTGGACTAGAAGTCTGCAGAAGCGTGCTGGCCAGCTAGCCTGGCCTTGTGACATGCATAGACCTGCACGCACACATGCCAACATGCATACACACACGTGCATACTCACACTTCCATAGGTGGACACTTGGGCACTACAGGGGACACTCACTCCCGTCCTGGGCCCTCTCCGTCCTCCTGGAAGCCGTCTGCCTCAGCCTCACCACAGGCCTGCCTTGTTCAGGGCACTACATGCACGCTGAATCAATGTTCCTGGCAGGAAATGCCAGGTGGTTTTATCTGTCTCGTCCCCTTCAGGGACAACTGGCTTTCCCAAATGGGGAGGTGAATCGCTGGTTAACCCGAGGGAGGTGGGGCGGTGCCTTGATGGGGAGGCTGCTGGGGTGGGTCCCAGCTGTGTAGCTACAGGCTTGTTTCTGCACCTGGCCCAGCTCAGGAGACGGAGGGGGGAACCCCACAAAGCCAGGCTTGGGAAATTTTCTGATTAGTTATACTATGGGGCCAGCCCACATATGGCTTGGTTAGAGGATGTGAGGTCTCCAGGGAGCAAGGCAAGCCCACAACACGCATGCAGGTCAGATGGTCTCTGACACACCCCGAGTTGTGGTTTACTGCACGCTGCGCTGGGAGGAGGATGCCCTCCAGACCGAGGGATGTGCACTCGGTCTAATCAGAGCCGCACCCAGAGAGTCCACTGCACTTAGTCGCTCAGCGGCTCCAGAATGGACTGTGATTGATGCCGGGCTTAAGGGTGGGGCTGGTGTTCTGGAGGCTCAGTGTGTGTGTGTGTGTGTGTGTGTGTGTGTGTGTGTGTGTACTACATACAGCTTCAAAGGGGAGAAGCCAGCATCGCAGTTAGAAGGTAGAACCAGGGACTTGAGACATCATAGTGTCCAAGAGCGCTGACTACTCTCCCAGAAGACCCGGGTTTGTTTCCCAGCACCCACGTAGCCACTCATCGTTGTCTCAGACTCCAGTATCAGGGAACCTGACAACCTTGTCTGGCCTCCAGGGGCACTGCACGCATAGAGTGTACAGACACATATAAAGGCAAAACACCCATATACATAAAAATAAATAACTAAAGAGTAGGAAATGGATCCATCTATAATGAAAGAGACAATAGGAAAGAGGGCAGCTCCTGCCTGGAAATGGCCAATCAGATGAGAGGTTATTGGAGGTAGGGTTTTAAGGATGAGTAGGAGTTTTCTAGGTAAAGGGGGTGAGGACCCAAGAGGAGAGGTTTGAGGTGATGTGTTGGATAGGGTCTGACATGAAACTGTTCAGGAGGTCGCAGGCAGGGTCTGGGCAGGACGATGGGAGGGCTGGCTCGACGGCTTTATTAGGCTGTAGAAGGGACAGGCGGGCGGACTGTCAAGGGAGGCACCCGAGGAACCCCTTTAGAAAGGCAGGAAGGAGGCAGCAGTCAGGAAAGATCCACGAGGCCAACAATGTTGACGGTCAAGAGAGAGAGATGAGACCTGTAAAGTGTCCCCAGGATTTAGGAGAGAGAGAGAGAGAGAGAGAGAGAGAGAGAGAGAGAGAGAGAGAGAGCTGATGGCTTTGTCAAGACCAGTTTCAGGAGAAAGATGGGGGCAGCCGAGAGACTGCAGTGGATCAACGGGGGAGGTGACATTCCAGCCAGGAAGTGAGTGGCAGGTGAGAAAGCTGGAGTGTCAGCTGGGGACCACTCAGCGGCATTGAATGGAAGCCAAGGGCAACAGCTGGAGGAGGGCGTGTGTGTGTGTGTGTGTGTGTGTGTGTGTGTGTGTGTGTGTGGCAGGGGTGGGGAGGGGGCAGGGAGAGCACCCTAGAACAGAGGAAGCCTGCGCCAGTCACTTGCTACAAGGAGAGGCCGCTGAGGGAATGCTCACAGAAAGGCGGCAGGATGGATGGGGCCTTCTGGGAACATGGACGAGGGGTGGCCACAAGTCAGGGCTCGAGAGAAGGAGGCCCTAGCTTCTCCCATCGCTGGAGAGGAGGCTACGGCTTCAGCTAAAGGAGTGGGTGGGCCAGGCTTGAGGGAGCAGGTGAGAGCCACGAGGCCCACAAAGGTCTCTGAGAGGCATGGATGCCTAGCCAATACAGAGCCCCCAGCCTGTCACAGGGCCAGCTGGCTTCGCTCTAGGGCCTTCAGCAGCCTGGGAGTGGGTGTGGAGAAAGTGGCTGTCACACGGCTCCAGGCTGGGATGGCTGAGCAGGCGTGACAGGAGAGGAGCTGGGGAAAGGGGGCTGAAGAGCTGCTGGCCCTGCTCCAGCTTCTCTGAAGACTGCTAGAGACCGCTTCTTAGTTGGTGTTTCTATTGCTGTGGTAAAACCTCATGGCCGGAATCAACTCGAGGAGTAAAGGGGTTATTTCATCTTACAGTTTGTCCATCGACCAAGGAAGCCAGGAACTGAAGGCAGGAACTGATGCGCAGGCCATGGAGAAGCAGTGCTTACTGGCGTGTGCCTGCTCATGGCTCGCTCATCCTGCCTGCTCCTGCCCTCCCCTCCCCTCCCCTCCCTTCCTTCCCTCCCCAACTTCCTTCGTTTCTTCCTTCCCCTCTTCTTCCCTTTCTCTCTCTCTCTCTCTCTCTCTCTCTCCCCCCTTCTTTCCCTCTCTGTCTGTCTATCTATGTCTCTCTCTCTGAGACAGGGTTTCTCTGCATATCCCTGGCTGTCCTGGAACTCACTATGTAGACCAGACTGTCCTAGAACTCATAGAGATCCTCCTGCCTCTGTCTCCCAAGTGCTGGATTAAAGGCATGCATCACCACCCCCAGTTCAGCCTGCTTTCTTTTTTTTTTTTTTTTTTTTTTTTTTTTTTTTTTTTTTTAAATGTGTACATGTACATTTCTTTTTTTAAAGGTTTATTTATTTATTATATGTAAGTACATTGTAGCTGTCTTCAGACACACCAGAAGAGGGCATCAGATCTCATTATGGATGGTTGTGAGCCACCATGTGGTTACTGGGATTTGAACTCAGGACCTTAGGAAGAGTAGTCAGTGCTCTTAACCGCTGAGCCATCTCTCCAGCCCAGCCTGCTTTCTTATACAACCAGATCACCCACAGTGGGCAGCGCCTTCCCATATCAATTATTAATGAAAAAAATGCACCATAGACTTGCCTACGGGCCCATCTGATGATGGCATTTTTTCAGTTAAGACTTTTCTATATCTGGGAAGTTTATGTTGAGTTGACCAAAAACAACCAACCTGGGCTGAGAGTCTTATGAGGGCTCGCAGAAGCATGGAGGCTGAAGGGTGCTGGGAGAGGACACGGTTCACAGAATTCCTGTGTCCAGGCTTCTGACGTCATGTGGAGATCACAGGAAGTGGCGCAGCCCCTGAGGCTGATGGAGATAGCAAGGCCTGGATACCGTGCTGGGGGCAGTTCAGACCTGGGCAGTAGGTTTACTGGAGTTGGCCACTGGCCTGGCTGGCAGCTTTCCTCCGGCGAAGAGGCTTGACTGAGTAGCAGGTGTGTGTGTGTGTGTGTGTGTGTGTGTGTGTGTCTGTGTGTGTGAAGGAACACAGCTCTCTGTGGCCCCAGCTTGGTGCTGACCCAGCTTTTTGAGCCAGAGGAGAGAGATCTAGGGGAGAAGGAGCCCCGCCCCTAAATGCTCTGCCCTCCATCTGCCCAGTGGTCCCACTATGGGTGTGGCCTCCTTCCCTTGTGCTTTCCTGCTGGTCCTCACCTGATCGCCCTGTCTGAGGCTGGGAGCTTTGCCTTTACTGTAACAAAGGCCCGAGAGATCGGCTTATAAAGAAGAAAGGTTATGTACTTACTCTGTGGGAAAGGTTATTTCAGCTCGCAGCTTGGAGGTTTTGGTCTGCTTTCCGTTGTTCCTGTCGGAGAGCACAGCAGTGTGAAATACATATCAGGAAACCATCTCCCCTACAAAGAAGGGACATGGCTTGCTTATCCTCTTCCTGTCTCCAGTAACCACAAGACCTACTGAGCTCTAACCAATAGTGCCACCTCCCCGTGGGGCTGAACTGAGGACGAAACCTGAGGACGAAACCTCAAACCCACAGGTCTTTGGAGGACCCTGCAGCTGTAGGAAGTTCTGGAAGCTCAAGCTTCCAGACGCAGTGGGGGGAGGGTCTGCTGGATGTAGGAGTCTGAGCTCCCCCCCCCCACCTCTGGGCTCGGACTGTTTTACATTGAACCTCAAGACTGTGGTTCGCCCCATGCAAACCATGACGCCAAAGCAGGTCTGAGGGAGTCAGGCTTTTTTGCAGATCCTTTAGGAGGAGAAATAGCCAAGCTGCAGGCTCGATGGGCTGTGTGCTTCTGGATTAAGTCGTTTCTCTGGTCCTCAGTTTCCCATCCTAACAGAGATGACAGCCAGTGAGGGATTAAAGGTGTTAGGCACGGCAGGGGACAGTACGGACACCTCTCCAGAACTCAATACGTTGACCACTGCCCTCCAGTCCCATCTGGCTGAGGCAAGAGGTTGGACAAGGTGGCTATGAGTCCCGGATGGCCTTCTGAGCCTCAGTTTCCTTATCTGTAAAATGGTGGGGGGGGCAGGGGGCAGAACGAGATGCTGTGTCTGCATCACCCACAGTTGGCTCCAGGCCCTCAGGCCGAGGGCCAGAGGTTGCCCTCTGTACCGCTGTGGCAGCGTTCAGCTGGCTTTTGCTAAGCCCCTCGCCACCACGTCCGTGTTCCAGGTGAGGAGCCGGAAGAGGAACCGAAGGTGAAAACCCAGTGGCCAAGGTCTGCAGATGAGCCTGGGCTATACATGGCGCAGACAGGTAACTCGGGCCCGCCTCTCTTCCTCTGTGGCGGGAGCCCGACTGTGGCGTCCCATGGCATGTGTGCTGGCGTGTGCCTGTCTGTGTCTATGTCCTGGAACTCAGTTATGTTGCTACGTGAGGCCTGCCACCTGGGGTCAGGGTAGGAGGGTCCCTTTGATGCCCACACCCCCATCTCTCTGGTCCTTCCGTGTTTCCATGCAAGTCTCTGGGAGGTGTCCCTTGCCGCGACGCTGTCCCTCTCTCGTAGGCGACCCAGCAGCTGAGGAGTGGTCCCCGTGGAGCGTGTGTTCCCTGACGTGTGGGCAGGGTCTGCAGGTGCGGACCCGCTCCTGCGTGTCCTCCCCCTATGGGACCCTGTGCAGCGGGCCCCTTCGGGAGACCCGGCCTTGCAACAATTCAGCCACCTGCCCAGGTAGGCGTCCTTCCTCCTACCCTCTCTGCCAGCAGAGTCAGGTCCTGTCTGCGGCGGGACATCACACAGCTCCCCCCTCCAAATGATTGGTGACCCCATTCCTTACCTTCTACAAACCAGCCCGTCCTCCACATTACGCCTTACCCAGGCGCTGGGCCAGCCTGGCATGAATCACTTGGGGTTACGATAGAATCCGAACATGCATCTGGGGCCCGCTTTGGGCACGCCACACCCAATGCCTCCATCTTGGCAGTCAAGGCTGCTCTCTGCACACCGCCCCCTCCCCCTCCCCGAGTCCTGGCCTCACCGGCACCTCTCGCAGCATCCCAGCCCTCTGCCTTTGCTTGTCCGTGCCCCTCCCCTCCCCTCCCCACCCCCGCCCTTAGATCTAAGATGTATACCACTCTATTTTAAAACGACGCCCTCCCTGATGGTCCCCACTTTGCTCTGGGCTCCCCTTTTCACTCCCTTGGGTGCCTCTGATAGGCCATCATGCTTACAGCAGTTGAACAGGCAGGAACCGCACGCAGGTGCTGAGGAGAAGCATGTGTCTGCCTGGGTCAGTTGGCGACTGATAGACAGGCCAGTATCAACCAGTTCTGCTCATCGCTCCCCTGGGGCGAAGCGCTGGCAGCAGATTTAGATTAGGGCCTACTGGGGGAGGCCCTCGGAGCTTGAGGGCATAGCAGGAGCTTGTGGAGCACAGGGACAAAGCTGCGTTCCCTCCTGTGAGTTCGTGGTGTCTGTCAGCGTCTATGTAGAGGTTCATGTCTGTCTGTGTGTCTAAGCGATTGGAGCGGGGGAGGGGGCACTTCTGTTGCCCCAGGCTTGCCCTGTTGAATTCAGGCCCTGGCCTGAGGGTGGGAAGGGAAGAGAGGGATGGATCTCGGATCCTTTCTGTGCCCTTCAGGAAAGGAAGACCATTGGCTCCCCCAGGCTGGTCCTGATCACCCTATCTGGGTGTCCACAGAACCTGTCCTGTGTGATTTGGGACCACATCCCCACAAAGGATGGCTATCCTGGGACCCCAAACCTTCTCGCCCTGGAAACAGAACCCAGGGCGGAGCCAATAAGGAGTGGTCGTAAAATTGCGGAACTCCTGATTGGTGGGCGGATGGGTAGGCGCTGGCTGTGGGCGGAGCCGAGGTGCCGCCCAGCCACCGGCCACGTGCTTCCTTGCAGTGCACGGCGTGTGGGAGGAGTGGGGGTCCTGGAGCCTGTGCTCCCGCAGCTGCGGGCGGGGGTCTCGGAGCCGGATGCGGACCTGCGTGCCCCCCCAGCACGGCGGCAAGGCCTGCGAGGGTCCCGAGCTGCAGACTAAACTCTGCAGTATGGCCGCCTGCCCGGGTCAGTAGCGCCAAGGGGCTTCTAGTCAGGCGCTGCCCAGCCGGGTGGGGGGATCGGAAGACCTAGGGGAGGCAGTCAGGTTCAGTGCCCTGCCCTTGGAGGGGTGGGGTCCTACAGATTTGACCACGCATGGGGAGACTGGAGAAGTATAGCTGCCAGCAGCTAATGGGAGGTGAAACCCAGCCCTGACTTGGAGTTGGTACACTGTGACCCCATCAGAAGGGACCTGCTTTCCAGTGCCCCTTCCTCCACGCCCTCAGCTTCCCTTGCTGTAAATAGCACTTTGGTGTCCGTGGCACCGTGGACACAAAGCTGGGCTTAGTGTAGTCAAAGATCAAAAGGTGCCATTACAACCTACATCCTCACACACACAAAAAACACCACACCGCTGGGGCTTGCCCTTGGTGCTGCGTGGAGAGGTACCATGTATTCCTGGAGCTGGTGAGGGGCAGGCAGAGAGGCCCAGTCACCACCCACTCTCTCCAGACCCTTTCATACGCCCAGTTCAGATGGTCTGGCCTGGCGTAGGTCTGAGCAGCCAGCAGACTCTGCCTTCTCCCTGTGGAACTTTCCCCCATACCCCTCCCCCCACCCCACCCCTATCCCCGCCCCACTAGCCCACCCACATTCTGCTCAACGGCCACCCCCCCGCTTGTGTCTCCCCATGCAGTGGAAGGCCAGTGGCTAGAATGGGGTCCCTGGGGCCCATGCTCGTCATCTTGTGCCAATGGGACCCAGCAGCGCAGCCGGAAGTGCAGCGTGGCGGGTCCCGCCTGGGCCACGTGCGCAGGTGCCCTCACCGATACCCGAGAGTGCAGCAACCTCGACTGTCCCGGTGAGTGCTTTGTGTGAGGGCGGTGGGCGGTAGCTCTGGCCTGGGAGACAGGCACGGCCTCACGCTTCCCTTCTCTCCTAGCCGGTGATGGCAAGTGGGGCCCATGGAACGCGTGGAGCCTGTGCTCCAAGACATGTGACACGGGCTGGCAGCGTCGCTTCCGCATGTGCCAGGCGTCCGCCACGCAGGGCTACCCTTGCGAGGGCACAGGGGAGGAGGTGAAACCCTGCAGTGAGAAGAGGTGTCCAGGTACCGCTTATACAACCCCAGGGCTGGAGGCGCGGGTTCGAGCCCAGCCGAGCCCCGCCCCCACCCCCGCCTGCCCTGTCCCCCCACAGCCTTCCATGAGATGTGCAGGGACGAGTACGTGATGCTCATGACCTGGAAGAGGGCCGCAGCTGGCGAGATCATTTACAACAAGTGTCCCCCTAATGCCTCCGGTAAGGGCAAGTAGCTGTCCCCGCAGATCCTTGCCCCCCCCCCATCCCTGCTGCCAGCCTCTGGGCCCAAGCCCTGGTCTGCATCCCAGGATGTGGAGGGGTAGTTGGCCAGAGCTCAGCCCTAATGCCTGTCACTGTCTTATCTCTGCAGGTTCCGCTAGCCGCCGCTGTCTCCTCAGTGCCCAGGGTGTGGCATACTGGGGACTGCCCAGCTTCGCTCGCTGCATATCCCATGAATACCGCTACCTTTACCTGTCAGTGAGTGTGCATGGTTGGGTTGGCGGGGAGGGCATATGGTGTGTCCCAAGCCCTGGCAGGAGCTTAAGGCTTATCCATCCATTCCCTCATGCCTTGGGATCAGCTGTGTGGCTTCTTTGTCTGGCAAACTCCTACTCCCATGTCAGGGCCTCTTAGGTGTCTCCCTCTATATCTGGTACGCACCTCTGTGTTCCTAACCACAGCCCCCCATCCTGAGCTTCTTAGACATGGAGAGTTACGAATCCATTGAAGCTGTGCAGGGGGCATAGACTTTTAACCCAGCCCTGGAGGGGCAGAGGCAGCCTCTGAGTTCGAGACCAGCCCAGTCTGCACAGCAAGCTTCAGGACTCTGGGCTACATAGAGAGACCCTGTCTCAAGAAACCAAAACACGAACAAAGAATGCATTTAAGTGTGCTCTGCAACACTGGGAGCCCTTTGAAGGCAGGGACAACGTGGAAGTTATCTTCGTGGCCCTCGTTCCCAGCCCAGGGCTTGTGTGGGGGCAAGGATGGTGTCAACAAACGTGGCCTGTGGGTACTTGCTTTTGACCAAATTGGGTATTGATGTTGTGTTTGCACCAAAAGCTTGCATTTGAGAGATCGTGTGTGTGTGTGTGTGTGTGTGTGTGTGTGTGTGTGGCTTCAGAATGTTCAAGGCCACTTAGGGACAGGGAAGTGCACAGCCCCCAAATCAGCATACTATTCTGCATTTGGACATCTGAGTCCCTTCTGTCTCCAAAATCACCTCTGCCTCCTTCTGAGACTGGGCCTCCTGGGAGCCTCTCTTTGATCTTGTTTGCCCTCTCTCTTCCTGCATGCACTGAGCGGGTAGAAGGGAGGCCAGGAGGTAGAATGGCTGCTCTCGGTTTCTGATGCTACAATGACGGGCACACGTGTCACCCACAGCTTCGGGAACACCTGGCGAAGGGCCAGCGCATGCTGGCCGGTGAGGGCATGTCACAGGTGGTGCGGAGCCTGCAGGAGCTTCTGGCACGGCGCACTTACTACAGCGGGGACCTGCTCTTCTCTGTGGACATCCTAAGGAACGTCACTGACACCTTCAAGAGGGCCACCTATGTCCCTTCGGCTGACGACGTGCAGGTACCGCTCCCCACAGCGGCGGGGTCTGCCGGGGCAGCGCGTTGGCTCGCACCCCCTGACCCATCCCCCTCTCTCCCCAGCGTTTCTTCCAGGTGGTGAGCTTCATGGTGGATTCAGAAAACAAGGACAAATGGGACGACGCCCAGCAGGTGAGGGGCTCAGCCTCTAGCGGTCCCGCTCGGGTCCCCGCCGCCCTGGCTCCGACCCTCACACCCTCACACCCTCTTTGCTCCTAGGTGTCGCCCGGCTCCGTGCACCTGCTGCGTGTTGTGGAAGACTTCATTCACCTCGTGGGCGACGCTCTCAAGGCCTTCCAGAGCTCTCTCATTGTCACGGACAACCTGGGTAAAAGGATGCAGGCGGGGGCGGGCTGCTGGGTACAGTTAGAGGCTTAGAACCGTAGCACCTTACTTCCCTGGGCAAGGACTAGCGCTGAGGGATGCTTCCGGTTTGCTCTTTCATTTACGAGCTCTGTCCTTCCCTCCTCTCAACCCCGTGCTTCTGTCTTCCTGTGTGCCTTCCTCTGCCGGCTCTGTGTCCACGCACCTCGCTTCTGTGTTGCTTCCAACATCCGTGCGTCTTCCCTGGTGTGCACCGCCCCCCCCCCCCCCCGCGTCCGTCTGTCTTTGGCATGCCCTGCCCACCCTCCCTCTGCTGCAGTGATCAGCATTCAGAGAGAGCCTATCTCAGCGGTGTCCAGTGACATCACATTTCCCATGCGGGGCCGCAGGGGCATGAAGGACTGGGTGCGACACTCGGAGGACCGCCTCTTCCTACCCAAGGAGGTGCTCAGCCTGTCCTCCCCCGGGAAGCCAACCACATCCGGGGCAGCCACAGCAGGCAGCCCGGGCAGGGGGCGGGGCCCAGGAACGGTGCCCCCTGGCCCAGGCCACGCCCACCAGCGCCTTCTCCCGGCTGACCCCGAGGAGTCCTCCTCCTACTTTGTGATCGGTGCTGTGCTCTACCGCACCCTTGGCCTCATCCTGCCGCCCCCCAGGTGAGTCCACAGGAGAGGGGCTCCTGCAGCCGGAGGCCCCTTGCCTGGCTGTGGACATAGTCACTTCTCAGAACATTAAAGGCTAGCATGAGGAACCCAGGACCGATGTCAGCAGTTCTAAACCTCCCTACCCTTTAATACAGTTTCCTATGTTGCAGTGACCCCCCCCCACAACCATAAAACCTTTTCTCTACTTTGGAACTGTAATCTTACATGGTTATAATTGTAATGTAAATATATCTGTGCTTTCCTATGGTCTTTGGGGGTCGAGACCCACAGGTTGAGAGCCATGAACCTGTACAAACCAGCCTGGCATGCTTGCAATGCGTTTGCATTTTTGCTGCTGGGAAGGCGAATGAAGCAGCTCCCTGGGCTTCCAGGCTGGTCAGCCTAGCCGGCTTTGAAAGCTGTAGACCATTAAGACAGCCCGCCTTAGAAGGCTAGGCAGTGCCTAAGGAACAATGGCCGAGCACACATGAACATACGTGTACTTGCATATATACACGTGTGCACGCATACACAGATCCACAAAGCCAAAACACCGAGGCAGTTCCCAGAGGCTGTGCTGGGCCTCGTGGAACGCTGTGCCCACCCGTGGACCTTGGCCCTGGTAGTCCCAGCTATGACAGATTAAAGTTTCTAAGTCTGGGCACTTGCTGGCAGGAGCTAACCTCAGTATTTGTCGTCCCCCCCTCCCCCGCCAGGCCTCCACTTGCTGTCACCTCCCGGGTGATGACAGTGACTGTGCGTCCCCCCACCCAGCCTCCAGCCGAGCCCCTCATTACAGTGGAACTCTCGTACATCATCAACGTGAGTGAGGGCCCGGGTGGGGACCCTGGCTATCGGCCCACACAGGGCCTCAGGCCTGTCTCAGGAGGTGGTCTGTGCTGGGCGGTGGGCCTGGCCTGTGTGGGAGCTACTGTGGTGGGCTCGAGGACAGCCGGGGACAGTATGCCACTCACCTGACACTGCACGCATCTTTGTGCTTTCCAGGGCACCACCGATCCCCACTGTGCCAGCTGGGACTACTCGAGAGCGTGAGTTGGGGCAGCCCTAGACCCTCTCATCAGAAATGCTCTCCCATCTAGACAGTCAGAGGGTTCCTTGGTGCCACTCTTGGTCTGAGGGATCAAGAGCCCATCTTGGGGCTCCCTGCTCTTTTCTCATGGACATAGCCTTGCCCCGGAGTTTCACCCGGCTGGGCAGTAGTCCGCTTTGGGGCTACAGAGCCGGGCCCTGGGTTCATGCCACCTCTCCCTCCTCTAAGAGATGCCAGCTCAGGGGACTGGAACACTGAGAACTGCCAGACCCTGGAGACCCAGGCGGCTCACACCCGCTGCCAGTGCCAGCACCTGTCAACCTTCGCAGTCCTGGCCCAGCCACCCAAGGACCTGGTGAGTGAGGGAGAGGCTCCCAGGCTGCTCAAGGCATCCGGGTGACCCCACATGCGGCCCTGTACAGACGTACTTGTGGGCCTGCACACGGGAAGGGGGACTGCTGCTGTTCATACTCAGGACACCTGCTCGGGAGTATGTGGCAGTGGGTGAGTGTGAGCGTGTGTGCACGTGTGTGCATCTGGCTGTGTTTGACAGTGTGGGTGAATGAGCGTAAATACATCTGTGCACGTGTGCCCTTCTGCACGTGAGGCGCATGCCTGCCTGCGTCAGACAGGGAGTCTGGGTGCCCGACCTTTGCCCTCTCCCACAGAGCCTGGAGCTGGCGGGTGCTCCCTCTGTCCCCCTGGTGATCGGCTGTGCGGTGTCCTGCATGGCTCTGCTCACCCTGCTTGCCATCTACGCGGCCTTCTGGAGGTAAGTCGGATGTGGAGCCGGATGGGTGGTGGCCAGCTCTCCAGGGTTAGGCAGGCGGCCAATGCCTCTGCCTCTGCACACTGTGCCCTGTCAGGTTTATAAAATCAGAACGCTCCATCATCCTGCTGAACTTCTGCTTGTCCATCCTGGCTTCCAACATCCTGATCCTCGTGGGCCAGTCCAGGGTGCTGAGCAAGGCAGGTGCAGGCTCCTGGGGTGTGTGTGGGAAGGGATGTAAAGGGAGGAGGACGAGGGGGGAGAAGGAGGAAGAGAAGGAGGGGGAGGAGGAGGGGGGAGAAGGAGGAAGAGAAGGAGGGGGAGGAGGAGGGGGGAGGGTGCCTGCAAGTGAGGGGAGGTGGTTATTATTTTTAATGATTTTTCTTTTCATTTTATGTGCATTGGTGTTTCGCCTGCATGCATGTCTGTCTGTCTGTCTGAGGGACTCAGATCCCCTGAAACTGGAGTTGCAAACAGCTGTGGGCTGCCATGGGTGCTGGGAATTGAACCCGAGTCCTCTAGAAGAGCAGCCAGTGCTCTTAATCACTGAGCCATGCTGAGAGTCAATGTTTGTACGGATGTACACTCAGACCCTATGGTGGAAAGGCGTGTGTGAAGTCAGGTGCAGGCGTACTTGAAGGCGTTGCTGTGTGTGTGTGCGCGTGCGCTGAGTAATGAGTGTTTGTGTGCATCAGTTAATGTGTGCGTGAGTGCCTGGGTGCACGTGTGTTGGACGGGAGGCACCGGGCGCCACCTCCATCTGCCTGTGGATGCTCCGTACCGACTGTCCCTCCTACCCCGCTTGGCCTTCCCTGCACAGTTTGAGCACTGTGGGAGCCAGGTGTGGGGTTCTGCTCGGCCATGACGTGGCAAGTGCTCCTGTCTGTGCGTGGGTGGCCTGCCTGCCCGCCTCCCTGGATGCCTAGTGCTGTGTGCATGTCACCAGGCCTGTGTCGTGCCGTGTGTGGGCGCGGGAAGGCGGGGGTGCCTGGCAGGGCTCTGGTGGGGGAGGGGGGGCTCAGGTAGGCGGCTGGGCTGGCCGTGCAGTACCTAGGCCTAGCAGTCGGTGTGGGAAGCTGACAGCTCCCACCCTGGCCACTGCTCAGGGCCACTCCCTCCCGTTACCTCTCCCTGCAGGGCGTGTGCACCATGACGGCCGCCTTCCTGCACTTCTTCTTTCTGTCCTCCTTTTGCTGGGTGCTTACAGAGGCCTGGCAATCCTATCTGGCTGTCATCGGGCGGATGCGCACCCGCCTGGTTCGCAAGCGCTTCCTCTGCCTGGGCTGGGGTGAGCAAGGCCGGTGCCGAACTCTGCTGTTGGGCCTGGAGCGGCAGAGAAAGCCAGGGCTTGTGCTGCCTGGGCTCAGGCCCAGCTCTCTGGGGAGGGGGGTCATTTGGGTTGGAGGATGATAAGGAGGTGTCGTCTGAGCACCTGCAGCCTTCTCACCTGTAACCCTGTCCCCAGGTCTACCTGCCCTGGTGGTGGCTGTGTCTGTTGGCTTTACTCGCACCAAAGGATACGGTACATCCAGCTAGTACGTGCGCCTTCAGTGGTGAGGGTGGGGGTGGAGGGGTCTGTGGGTCTATTGGGGGAACTGGACTGGGTGTTAGGTCTTCTCAGGCTGAGGTCTTCACCTATACTTCTTGAAGATCTTTGGGTAAACTTCCTTCACACTGAGCCTCAGTTTCTCTGGCTGTAAAAAAGGACATGTTGGGATTGGGTCATTTCTAAGCACCACCGCACTTAGGGGTCAGTCTCCTTGTATTTCTGTGGGGGCCTGATGTGGGTCTCTGTGGGAGAGGAGACAGACTGAATCAAGACACGACTGTGGTTCTCCACCCCTGGAGGCTTAGTGTCTGTCTATTGGTGAGGTGGGCACAGCTGTCCGGGGTCTGCGGATGCAGGGGGGAAGGGCTCGCTGGGAATCTGATTTCCTGTTTTCTCCCCTTCCCCAGCTGCTGGCTGTCCCTAGAGGGTGGCCTACTCTACGCTTTTGTGGGTCCAGCAGCAGTCATCGTCCTGGTATGTGCGTGCCCCTGTCAGCATCCGGGGAGGGATGTTGCCCCAGAAGGTCGTCGTTTCCTCTTGCCTTGTCCCTGGCCTCTTGCTCCCACCTGGGGGTGTCCTTGTCCCGAGGGCACCTGGTGACCCTGTCTTTCCCACTCGGCTCCACCGGGCCCCCAGGTGAACATGCTCATCGGAATCATCGTCTTCAACAAGCTCATGGCTCGCGATGGCGTCTCAGACAAATCTAAGAAGCAGAGGGCCGGGTAAGGGGAGGGTCTGTAACTCAGCCTTCCTGAGGGGCAGCGTGCAGGGAGGGGGGGCCGAGTGCACCTCGGAGACTCAGGGCTTGCTGATGCCAACCCAGGCTCCCCAACCTTGGGACATCAAGGGTGCAGGCAAGGTGGGCACCCGGAGTGCTCAGCGGCAGACCCTCGCCCGCCCTAACCCAGCTCTCTCTCTCTCGTCTGCCCTCCCCCCCTACCCTTCTCGGGGCTCATTCTGCCCCATCTCCCGGCTTCCCATGTGTTTGCCCCTTCTCCCGTGTCTGTGCCGCCCCCCGAGGTCGGAGCGGTGCCCCTGGGCCAGCCTGCTCCCCCCCTGCTCAGCGTGTGGAGCGGTCCCCAGCCCCCTGCTCAGCTCAGCCTCGGCCAGGAATGCCATGTTAGTTGTGCCCCCTGGGGGACGGTGGGGGCGGGCAGGGGCTAGGGAATGGGAGGGCAGTGCCCATGGTGGGGGCTGGGAGGGATGTCAGCCCAGTGCCCTGGAGAGCTTGCCCTGCCCCCGCCCCCCTAACTGCTCTACGCTCCCTGGAGCTCAGGGATGAGTTACCTGAGGACAATGGGACCCCTCCCTCCATAGGGCGCGGTGGTGCCCTGCTCACCCTGCCCTCTGACCCCTGCCCCTGCTCTGGCTGAATTTTCTACACAGGCACAGCTGCAGACCCTCCTATAACCGCCAGCCTCAATCAAGGCCCGGAGAATCGTAGGCCCTTAGAATTTTTTGAGCTATTAAAAATCAAATTAGAATGGAAGAATCTTAGTCTGAGACAATCAGACACTTAAGAACGTTAGAATGACTGAAACACACTTATCTGCCATCGAATCTGACTTGAATTTCAGAGGCCTTGGACCTCACAATCACAGGCAGAATCATGGAGGGAGACAATTATTTCTTCGAGGCACCCCAACCTAGCAGCTAAGAATCTTAAAACCTCAGCTCTGCAAGATTACAAAGCCCTTGGGCCCAACCCTTTTACTGGGGCTGGAAGTCCACCTGAGTCACCCCGTGTGAGGGCATAGCTTTGTCACATTCCCCAGGGGGCCTGTGGAGGCATCTGGTGCCATCACTGTGGGCCTCCGAGATGCTCAAAGAGCTTTTGCTTCCTCTGCTTTGGGCTACCACAGCCCGATGCCCAGTCTGCTGAGCTCGCAGATCAAAGGGTGGGCCTTAGAGTCGAACGCCAAGCTGGATTTTTGTCCCAGATCTCCTCTCCCGGTCCAGCTGGGCACACTCCAGTCTCCTCATCTGTCAATTGGGATACTAGTCCCCGGGCCTGTTTGTTGGAGTTGTTTTGATCACAATTTGAAATAATCTACGTAAAGTGTTCAGTGGAGGGCCTGGCAGAGAATTGCTGGTTAATCAATGGCAGCTCTTATTACTGTGATTAGAGCATCTCTGGTTCTTGGCTCCGCCTCCAGGGCTTGACAGACACTGTGCCTCCTCCATCCCAACCTTGCCTGGCTCAACAGCCCTGAACCTCTCTTCACAGGACAGGTCTTGGCCCCCTGCCCGCCCATCTTTCTGCCTCAGCCTTTGGCTGTCTCTGCAGAATGGTGCCACCCCACTCTGTCTGGAGCTGTGCCTGACTCTCCACTGAGGGGTGCTGGGGGTGGGGTCGAGTGGGCTGGGTGTGGCTCCTTGCTGGATAGGACAAGGCAGCTCCTTCTATCTCCTGTTCCTCGTGGGCTGTAGTAGTTGCTGGGGATGGAGCCCAGTTTGTTGGCCACTGCCTGCCTGCCTGCCTTTTTTCTCCGCAAGGAGGCCAGGGATGCGTGGGTTTGGCTCTGACCCCAGATGTGACCCTTTTGCTCTGGGTTCTGAGCAACCACCAGGAGCCAGAGGTTCCTCCATGCCTCCACCTGGCTGGGCGTGGCCCCATCTTCTCTGCAAGGATTTGTGCTGTGGTGTTCTCCACATGCTCCGCCTGTTCAGTCTTCCCGTCTGGGGCGTCTGTCTATCTCATACTCCTCTTACTGTGGCGGTCATCTTTCTTTGGCCTTCTGCGCCTTCTCTCCCCAACCTACTGTCTTGGAATCTCTGGAGATATGGCTCTGAACTTTGTCTTTTTCCAAAGCTTCCAAGGTGCAAGTTGGGCCTGGCGTGCCCCGTGTTTGCTACTGTCTGCCCTTGCTTCCCCCCTGTTTCCGCTCTCCTCATCTCTGCTTCCCAGTATCACCTCTGTGCCTGCTGAGTCCCACTGTGTCTGTGTGTCCATCCCTCCTACCTCTCCTGGCCCCTGCTCTGGCCCTGTCATTCTGTCTTTGTCCTCTGTCTCTCCTCCAGTCCCTTGGCCTTCTCTGCTTGGAAACACTCCTGAGGTCCTGGAGTTTGGGGCCCTGCCAGTCCCCAAGCTGAGTGGAGGCCCAGGCTCCCACTAGCCTGTCCTGTGGAGTGTCACGCTGACAGGTTTTTCTGCTGCTGTCCCTCTCAGGGCTTCACTCTGGAGTTCCTGCGTGGTACTGCCTCTCCTGGCGCTTACCTGGATGTCTGCTGTCCTGGCCATGACGGATCGCCGCTCCGTCCTCTTCCAGGCGCTCTTTGCCGTTTTCAACTCCGCACAAGGCTTTGTCATCACCGCTGTGCACTGCTTCTTGCGCCGAGAGGTGGCTAGGCTCTTCTTGTTTGCCACCCCCCCACCCCCATGCTGGGCTCTGGCTTCTCCCCACTGTGTGGTCCAGGGTGACCAGGGTGCTTCAGACCCTTGGCGTGGGCATTTACAGCTCAGGCAACCCCGAAGGCCTGGGCCTCCTTCAGCTCCTTCTCCCTGACTTCCCAGCCTATCCCTGCCTCTCCTACCTCTAGTCTGGGCTCCTGGGGTGGGAAACCTTGCCCACTATTGTGGGGTTACGGGGCTTCAGGCTCAGCAGGTATTTCCTGCCCCTAGGTCCAGGATGTGGTTAAGTGCCAGATGGGTGTGTGTCGGGCTGACGAGAGTGAAGACTCCCCAGACTCATGCAAGAACGGGCAGCTGCAGATCCTGGTGAGCGAGGAGGCCTGAGCAGATCCCCCTGCCATAAGCTCATCCCGTCTGAGACAGACACTGGGTTTAAGCCACGCGTGCGTGCGGCTGCTGACTGCAGAGAGGCTCTGGGCAAAGGCTCGCCCCGCCCCGTTCAGTTTCCTCCCTACAGTTCGAGGCTGTGTTGGGTGGACCCTCAGGTGGGAGGACTGAGGAGCCAGGGAGGGAGGACCTGAGCCCTTCGCAGCCTGACACATCTCTCCTTCCTCTGCCAACCTGCTCTCTCCCTCTCCACCTGTAGTCAGACTTTGAAAAGGATGTGGATCTGGCTTGTCAGACAGGTGAGTCTGGTGGATTTAAGAAGCCGTAGGTGTGGGCGAGACAGGTCCCCCCGCCCCCACGATGTCACAGTGGCCCTGATGGGGGACCAGATTGCTAGTGTCCCATTTTGATATTCGTCAGGATCAGGTTAGATTTACATCTGGGAAGGCCAATTACCCCTTACCTCTGGGCAAAAAAAATCCCCTCTCTAAGCCTCAGCTACCCACGGGTGAAGGAGAAAATAGCATCCTCTCGGGTCAGGTGGGAAGCCCGGGGCCTACATGAGTTAGGGGGCCTCGAGTTTACAGTAGCGGCCTTGGCATATGTTGGCCGCTGCGTTCTTCCATCGGTCCAGTGGCTTTCACTGGCATCTCCCACCATCTTTTCTCGAAGATGTATACTTCCCAAGGGAATAGAGAGGAGCAAGGCCTTCCTTCCACAGTGTTGGGACTGTGGGAAAAAAGTTAGGACGTGTCCCAGGGCACTCCTGGGAGCTCGGCTTTGGCTTGGGCCCACAAGCCGGTTGTCTTTCTGGTCCCTCTGGTATATGGGAGAATACCAACCACCTCCCCAGAGCTCAGTTTCCCTCACTGCCCAAGCTGAGAAGCTTAGGCCCCAGCCAAGCGTGGACAGGAGGGTCTCCTCACAGGGTCTCCCTTCCGTGGGGCTCACCTCTGCCCCCACTTCTGTCCCCAGTTCTGTTCAAGGAGGTCAACACTTGCAACCCGTCCACCATTACCGGCACTCTGTCCCGCCTGTCTCTGGATGAGGACGAGGAGCCCAAGTCCTGTCTCGTGGGCCCTGAGGGTGGCCTCAGCTTCTCACCACTGCCTGGGAACATCCTGGTACCCATGGCAGCCTCACCAGGTCTAGGGGAGCCACCACCACCGCAGGAGACCAACCCCGTGTACATGTGTGGGGAGGGTGGCCTGCGGCAGTTGGACCTTACATGGCTACGGCCGAGTGAACCGGGCTCTGAGGGGGACTACATGGTGCTGCCCCGGCGGACTTTGAGCCTGCAGCCTGGCGGTGGGGGGACAGGGGGTGAGGAGGCCCCAAGGGCGCGGCCTGAGGGGACCCCCCGGCGGGCTGCCAAGACGGTGGCCCACACTGAAGGCTACCCCAGCTTCCTGTCTGTGGAGCACTCCGGTCTAGGGCTGGGCCCTGCCTATGGGTCTCTCCAGAATCCATATGGAATGACCTTCCAACCGCCACCGCCGACACCCAGTGCCCGCCAAGTACCCGAGCCAGGAGAACGTAGCCGGACCATGCCCCGCACAGTGCCTGGTTCCACCATGAAGCTGGGCTCTCTTGAGGTGAGGGGCTATGGAAAGTAGGGAAGGGACTCTACCTTCTGTGTACCTGAGACCATGTCTAAGTCATGGGCTGCGGCCAGGAAGGGACAGCTATCAGCGTCCCCCAGAGCAGTGCTGGGGGCTCGTAGCAGTGTGTGTCCTTCCTTCTACCGGGGCTCACAGAGCTCAGCTCGCAGGAAACTGAATTGTTTGCACTTCAAATGGGGGAGCCTCATGCATCCATTCACTTAGAGCTCTGCTACCCACTCTGGGGTAACTGCTGAGGCTCCATTACTACAGCCGTGGCTCAGGTACCCAACTGGGAAGGAAGAGCCTGAGGCTGGGGCCTCTGCAGCATGTGGATCTGAGTCAGGTCTGGACTTGCTGACCAGCAATGAGATGCTGACCACACTGCACCGCCTCTCGGAGCCTCCTCGGCTTCCTCGTGTGTGAGTGGGGATAGCCTGAGAGCGGGATGGTACAAGCCTTTGATTGCTGTGTGGAAAG
The DNA here is from genome assembly GCA_964023405.1 of Apodemus agrarius. Taxonomy (NCBI): domain Eukaryota; kingdom Metazoa; phylum Chordata; class Mammalia; order Rodentia; family Muridae; genus Apodemus; species Apodemus agrarius. The sequence goes on along the minus strand of OZ030009.1, from coordinate 26,242,490 downwards.
AAGTAGACGGTGCAGGAAATTGGAAGATGCTGTTATCACAGAAACCGGCTCGGGGTGCTGCCCTCGGCCTCTGATGGGAAAATGGAAGCCCCTTTGTTTCCTCTGCCCTGCCCCTTGCAGATCATTCCTGGGGACACATAGATTAGTAGAAGCCCAAAGAAAAACTCCGGGGTATTGTAGAACTCTAACTGGCGGGATGAGGGGGGTGTGGCTAAGGAAGGAGGTTAGAGTCCCAGCTTCTACTCACTTCGCTGCTTGTGTCCAGCCTGGAGCAGTTGCTCTCTGTCCTCTGCACAAAGACAATTAAGTTAGCAGCTAGAGAGGTCACAGAGTTTAGCTTCGTGCCTAAAATGTTCCTCGAACATTTGGTGCCTGCCCCTGCCACAGATGGCAACGAATCAGGAAGGCGTTGACAAAGACAGAAAAGACGAGAGATGGCATCAGAGATGGGAGGCAGGTGCTTAGGTAGCATCAGGGTAGGTTTTGTTCTGTGGCACCTGCCCGTGGTTGGACCACTGGGGAGAGGCCGGTGCTTGGCTTCTTGCGTGGGAGGTAGTAATAAATGGCGGAGACCTGGGGGGGAGGGTCTAGGATAGAGTCTAGAATAGTGGAGGCCCCCTGGAGGCCCATGTGTGGGTCTGCCAAGCTCCTGAGCACTGTGGGTAAGGATGGCCGCTCTGTTGCCTGCAGAAATCGGGATGAAGCAAGGGGCGGGCAAGGCTGAGTGACGGGAAGGCGGGAGGAGAGCTGAGGGAGTGGAGTCAGGTTGAATCTTACAGAACACACCTCATGCTCTCAACGTCGCCTCTGAGGGCCTGGGGCCAAGTGCCAAGTCCCTTTTCCCTGGGTCTCAGTTTCCCCACCTAGCTGGAACAGGTGGCCTTGGTCTCCTGAGTTCTCTTTATGCCACCAGCATTCTAAGACTGAAGTCTCCTTAAATGGCACTGGATGTCACCTAGCTTGTTGGGGCCTTGAAGGTGACCTTGGCCAGGCAAGGGTCAGAAGAGCACAGGAAGCAGGGAGTCAAACGAGGCAAGGCGGGGGCACATGGGCTGGGCAGGAAAAGCCTAAAACTCAAGCCGGGCGTGGTGGTTGGCGCACACCTTTAATCCCAGCACTCTCGGGAAGCAGAGGTGGGTGGATTTCTGAGTTCAAGGCCAGCCTGGTCTACAGAGTGAGTTCCAGGAGAGCCAGGGCTACACAGAGAAACCCTGTCTCGAAAAATAAAAGCCAGCAAGCAAACAAACAAACCCAAAAGAAGAATAAGAAAAGAAGAAAAAAAAAAAAGAAAAAGAAAAGAAAAGCCCTAATCCCAGCACTTGGGAGGCAGAGGCAGATGGATTTCTGAGTTCGAGGCCAGCCTGGTCTACAAAGTGAGTTCCAGGACAGCCAGGACTACACAGAGAAACCCTGTCTCAAAAAAAGAAAGAAAGAAGGAAGGAGGGAAGGAAAGAAAGAAAGAAAGAGAAAAGGAAGGAAGGAAGGAAAGGAAGAAAGAAAAGAAAAGCCAAGCCCAAAATTCTCTTTTCAGGACAAGTGCAGGATTCCAGGGAGATGGGGCAGGGTGGGGGTGGAGTGCATAGGGCAGGAGAGACCGCCAGAATCCAGGGCACATGGTGGTAACTCCGCCTCTTCACAGCTAACCCCACCTCTTCACAGCTGACCTGTGTCTGCATCCATGTGTGTGCTCCCAGGAGCACATTTCACCACATATATGCCTGGCAGACCTTAGCTACTATGCTGTGACCCCCAAGGGCTAGCCCATAAGATATGGATTCTCTCGACTCCAGGGTCTGGGTGGGGGCAGGTGCCATAGAGTCCTGGGGCCCCGAGGTTGCCTGGGAAAAGCTCCTCTCTCATGGCCTGCTTGTTGCTCCATAGCGAAAGAAGCTTCGGTATTCAGACTTGGACTTCGAGGTGAGTGCTGGTGCTGGAAGGGGGTGTGTTCTAGAAGGTGGATCCTAAAGTTACTCCAAGCCCCATTGCCGAGCCCAGTCTTGGGCCACCAGACCTCTGGATTCCCTAAGATCTCCCCCACCCATTACTCTGAGGCAGAAATGGGGGACCGGGGCGGGGGGAGGGTGTTGATGGGGGGAAGGGAGATGGAGACAGAGACAGAGAAAGAGGGGGGAGGGGAGGCTAGCACAGGAGAGCAGGGAAGCCCTAGCCTTGCCCCAGCGGGGCCAATGGGCGCAGGGCAGAGGGCAGGGAGCAGTCCCCTGACCCAAGTGGCCCCTAGAAGGTGATGCACACCCGGAAACGGCACTCAGAACTCTACCACGAACTCAACCAGAAGTTCCACACTTTCGACCGCTACCGGAGCCAGTCTTCAGCCAAGGTGAGGGCGGGCTCCTCTGTTGCTGCCCCTGCCCATCCCGCCGAGTGCATGGTTCCTGGGGGGTCCTCTCACTTGGACCCTGTTGGTAGAAGGGGACGTGGTAGTGTGTGTCCGTGGGTAGAGTGGCACATGTATTGCTGGAGTCCTCCTGGGTAAGCGCCTCCTGTCCTGCTGTTCAACTCACTTGCCCGGATGACTTCAGCCTGCCTCACCAAGGGCCTGTCTGCATGAACAGCAGTGTCAGCATTGCATGGGAGCGGGAACGTGCCCCAGAGAGCAAACACTAACAGGGTCTCCCACGGTTAGAAAGGAGGGTGTGAGCCGGGCTGTGGTGGCGCACGCCTGTAATCCCAGCACTTGGGAGGCAGAGGCAGGTGGATTTCTGAGTTCGAGGCCAGCCTGGTCTACAGAGTGAGTTCCAGGACAGCCAGGGCTATACAGAGAAACCCTGTCTCGAAAAACCACAAAAAAAAAAAAAAAAAAAAAAAAAAAAAGGAGGGTGTGCACACCGGAGACATGACCTCGGGGGAACACCACTGCAGTAGTGGTCAATAAGGGTCTGGCAATTAATTGTATTCGGCTGTGCCTCCCACCTAATCATTTGGCGACACTGGGCAGTCTTGACCCTCCTGGGACATCCTTGGTTTGCTCTGTACGGTGGGTGAGAGGGTGCCACAGGCTTGCCCTGCTCCTTTTACAGGAGAAACCCAGCCCCCCCGGGGGACGCCCTGGCTTGTCCCAGCACAGGAGGCATCAAAGCTGGAGCACCTTCAAATCTATGACACTGGGCTCACTGCCCCCCAAACCCCGAGAACGGCTGGCCCTGCACCGGACAGCAGCCTGGGAGCCCACAGAACCGCCAGACGGCGACTTCCAGACAGAGGTGTGAGCGCCACACCGGACTGCCCACTGCACAGAAATATATATCTATTTTCACACTCCACTTTGGAACTACCAGGAGCCAGCGCCCCTCCCCCTCCCGAGGCTGGACAGGAGGTGCAGAGGACTCAGCCTGGCTGGGGGCAGCCAGACTGGCAGGGCCTGGGGGCCAGGGCCCCTCCTTGTTCTCGGAGGCCCCTTAGCCACAACACCAGAGCCTCGTCTTTGCCCCAGCCTGTCTGTCCCTGTCCTGGGCTGGGGAGGGGGGAGGGAAACTTTGTTGGGAATAAACTTCACTCTGTGGAATTGGCTGCTGAATTGTTTGCTGCCCTTAGGCAGAGCCCAGCCCTGGGACCCCACCTTTGCTCCTCCAGCCCCTTACTTGTATAATGGAGCCAGGCCAAGCCTGACTGAAAGGGACTAGCTGCATGCCGACCCTGTCTTTGGCCCTGACTCCCTTAGTACATACTCCCTTACCTGATCTGGGCTGGGATTAAGGAGCTGGAAATGTGAGGTAGGGTACCCCGGAACTGAGTGACTGTCCTGGTCATGGCTACCTCGCACCAGGTCATGGGACCGGGCTGCTCACACTGAGTTGCTGTCAGGGGACTGGACCTCAGGTGAGTGTTAGGAGCATTACACAGATCTCCAGCTCTGCAAGGCATCCATGCTGGGCAATTAATACGTTTTGTGGTTACAACATGAAGAGATTGAAAGTAACATGCTCAGGGCCATGGTCAAAGGCAGAGCCTGGGTTCACACACCCAGGCTCAGGGAGGCATTTCGGCTCAGCCCTCTGGAACCTGACCCTCATCGCCGCAGTGGGGCTGTGAGGAGTGGGGTTGTGGTGGAGCCCCTGGTGTGGTATGGGGTTGAGGGCGGAGAGGCAAAGCTGGCTGGGTGCTGGAGGGCGGGGCTCAGAGGCTCTTGGCTGGATTGGATTTTTCACACGTCTGCGTTCCTGGGCACCAGGACAAGGGGGCACAGGATCAGGGATCAGCGTGTGGAAGGTCTCGTGGTGCGTGCTGTAGTTCTTCCAAACGGGCAGAAGCGAAAGCCGCCGCCGCCGCCGCCACAGGCATCGCCTGCTAGCCTGGTTGTTTAATAACATGACCATCTCTGGCCCCGCAGGGACTCTTGAGACGCGAATCCAGGCCCTTGAGGGACCCGCTGTGGGGACAAGGGTGGGATATAAAGAGGAACAGGCCAATAGGGTGGGTTGTCACAGCCACGACAGACTCAGACTGGCCGGAGGAGGGCTGGGCCAGGCTTTGTTGTTTTGTTGTTTTGTTTTGTTTTGTTTTGTTTTGTTTTGTTTTGTTTTGTTTTTGATTCTGCAGACTTTGGCACAGGCCCGGTACAATCCTGCCTGAGGTGGGTCCTGGTTAGAGTAGATCAGAGTCCTCCCAGGACTGTGCTCCCAGCCCATGTCCTCCGTCTACTCCCCAGTGTTTAATTTCACAGTGTTCACTGGGTCACTGATTTATCTGAGTTCCAGACAGGTATTTAAGTTCCTTTTTTTACAGATGAAGAAATTGAGACTCTGCGGAGGGATATGACTTTTCCCCAACTCCCCCAGTGTATAAGGGGCACAGGGTATGACCCCTGGCCACCATGGGAGGTGGGAGGAAGAGGAGGAGGAGGAAGAAGAAGAAACCAATCTCTCATAGCTTGTGAGTGACTAATTGGGCCATGTTTGGAGAGGAGGCAGAATCTGGTACCAGCCGGCGAGGCACAGGGGAACCTCGCTCACTCAGGAATACACACACCCAGGGCAAGGACAGACGTGGGCGTATGCGGCTGGCCGGCCGTGGGCTAAGTCTCAAAGTGTCTCATCCCCTCCCTGCTCGCTCCATTCTGCTAGGCATTCATTCTTCCTTACCTCCCGGACCAAACAAGGCTCCCCTGCCATCACTCTGCCTTGGCCCCAAAGGGGAAGACATTTTCTCTTGAATTCCAATTAGAAAACGTCCAAGGAAGGAAAAATTCTGATTGGTCCCCAAGCACTGTGATTGGCAGGCAGCCTCTTTAGGAGTCCTGGAGAGGGAAACCAGTCTCAAAGTCGCGGGGAGGGGGGGTGCTTATTCCTAGAAGGGGGTGATAGAGTTGCACAAATTCCCGCTTCGGTGCCAGCAGACCCCTCTTCCCCCACTTCTTAGCCCTGCCAGGCCCTCCTCAGAGCTGCCCCCTGCGTCTCTAACGGATTTCTTACTGCCTTTTCCTCTACCCCCATTCTCTCCTCCCCAGCCCTGGGCTGCAGCAGCTGTCACCTCCCGAAGGCTCTCCGGCTCTGAGCTGTGCAGTGGAATCCTTCCCACCCCATGCCACCCCCACTTTCTTCTCGTGGAAATTAGGTCCACCTTGCTGACCCCGCTCCCTCAGCAGCCAGTGCTCTCAGCAGAGGCTCCTGACGGTTTTGAAATCTATCAGGTCCATGGTCAGGGGCTGAGCTTTGCTAGGGTGGGTTTGTACCCCCACCTGAGTCCCCGCCGCCCCCCTCCCCAGTCCCTACATCCGCAGGCACTCATCATCTTGGGCAGGTTGCTGGACATTGTCTGACCTGAATTTCATTTGTTTTGAAGAGAGAGATTGGAGATTGAACCCAGAGCTTTTTAAAGATTTACTTTCTTTATTATATGTAAGCACACTGTAGTTCTCTTCAGACACTCCAGAAGAGGGCATCAGATCTCATTACAGATGGTTGTGAGCCACCATGTGGTTGTTGGGATTTGAACTCAGGACCTTTGGAAGAGCAGACGGTGCTCTAAACCGCTGAGCCATCTCTCCAGCCCTGAACCCAGAGCTTTTAAGCAGGCTGCCACTCAACCACTTCAGCCAGACTTGGGCTCCCATCCTTGACCTGATGGCCATTCTATGTGCACCGATTTCTAACCCCCCGCGTCTCTTTCCTAGGCCTGAATGTCCCTTCATCATCCTGATGTTCTTTGTCTCTGGTCCCCAGCTCTTCACATACACGCCTCATGTATGATCTTTCTAAAACACTGACCTGGCAGTCCATTGCCCAGAACACATGCCATGTGTGGTTGAGGATCAGTCTAGAAGGCCAGGCCCTCGGGGGCATGGCTGCTGCCTGCCTGTCCTGACCTTTCTCTCACCTCCACGCCTTTCCTTCCACCTCCGCTCTTATTGCCTGTTGAATTGGCAGCTTCCGTTCTCGCAGCTTAGGAGGCCCAGCCTGTGGTTGTTCGCCTGAGCCTCTGGCTCAGCAAGCCATGCTCGCTGGGCCTCTACGGCCTGGGTGCATTGTCACCGTTGCGTGATCGTACAGAATGGTTACCGTGGGCATCCACCCGGTCCAGGCATGTGTGCTCAATCAGGGAGCAGAAATCAGACCTCAGCAGACTTCTAAGAGGCCAGCCTGATCTACAGAGTGAGTTCTGAGACATCCAGAGCTACACAGAGAAGGCCTGTCTTCAAAACCAAAAACCAAAACCAAAACCAAACCAAAACAAAACAAAAACCACCCAAAACCAACCAACCAAGATAGCATTTATAGAGCCTGCTGAGCCTTGGTTTCCTCCTTTGCACTGTGGGGTAGGTAATAATAATCCCTACGGTTTTGAAAGGGATTAAACCCAAAGCCTGTGTATACTGGGTAAGCATTCTAACCAGCTAGCCTGGGGCTGGAGCTCAGTGGCAGGGTGTTGAGTGGTGGGAGGGGGCGGTGAGGAAGGAAGGAAGGTGGGCAGTAAGTGCTCCTCACACTGCCCAGGGAGCACTGTAGATCTACCCGAGCCAGGCGCTGCCCACGGTGCTGAGAGGATTCCCCATGCCAAGACACAGCAGGCAAGACTCCTTGACCACTGAGCTCGCCTGCCACTCCCCTTGCCCTGCAGGTGTGGCGCTCCTAAGATGGACACGCCGGGCTGTCCTCCACTGAGGGAAGCGCCTGGAAAGGATACAGCATCCTGTCGACAATTTTCAGATGACTATTTTTTAAAAAATGTTTTATAAAGTTAAAACCAGGCATGGTGGCTCACAGGAGAGGCTGAGATAAGATTACTATGAGTTCAAGGCCAACCTAGGCTATAGAGATCCAGGCCAGCCTGGACTACAAAGTGAGACTCTGTCTGAAAAGACAAAGTTTAAAAAGTTGAGATTAACTGTAACTACATATTTATCACTATATTAAAATTATAATTTTTTTTTGAGACCTGGCCTAGGCTGGTCTTAAAATTGCTGAAAGGCTGAGGCTGACTTTGAATTCCTAATCCTTCTGCCTTTGTCTTCCAAGTGCTAGAAGACTACATGCCTCTATAACTTGGTTCATTTTTAAAATATAAGATCGATACAAAAATTAACAAGGAAACTTTATCTATCTATCTATCTATCTATCTATCTATCTATCTATCTATCCACCTATCTATCACAGCAGGGTCTTGCAAATAACTCAGACTGACCTTGAACTCGCAATCCTCTGCTGTGTGTATTATTTCTCACACTTGAATTCTCATGTGTATGTGTTACACATCTCAGTGCCCATAGCAAGAGCTCGTGTGGCCCGGCACAGCTTAGGCAGAACAGAAGCAGCCTCTTCTGGCAAGTCCACACAGTATCCTTTGAAAAGGAGGAACTTTACTGTGATATGTCCCACTGGGACCATGAAGGGTCCCAGGAGGTGGTGTAGGTAAGTTCCTAACACAGCGCCGTGTGGAGGCGGTCCCAAGTTTCTCATGGCATCTGCTGTCTTGGGGATCCTGGTAGGGACAGAGGTGGTGTGAGGAAGTAGGAAAATGTTCCGGGGACACCTGAGGACAAAGGCTGGTGTATGATTGCCCCGGGCACAGGAAAGGGCACCCTTTCTGCCATCCCACCTTTGTCCCATCTCCTTTCTCCTGGAACCCCAGACCCTGAGAGAAAGAAATCAAGTTGGGGCTGATGTTTGAATGCACGCATTAAAACTCAATTGGGTCTAATTTTCTTTCATTAGGTACCAATTAAAAGGGAATTAGGTGGCCTGAGGGAAGACCCGTGGCCGTTGCTGCTGACTTCTGACTTGGGACTCCTTTTTCTCTGGACTTCCTCGCGTCCACACTCTGCGTCATGGGGGCCATGTTAGGGTGTTCCGAAGCCAATCTCCAGTGCCTTCATAGACCTCATTTCACTCCCTTAAGGCCACCTGTTCAGGAGGACTGTAACCCCTCAATCCCCGAAGATACACGCACAGCGTATGGGGCAAGAGCAACTCCTCTGAGCATTTGGGTCGTTAGTGGGAGGCCAAGGGGGTGAGAGCAGAGGCCCAGCATGAAGACATTTGGGTAGTCACAGGGTTTCCATGGATGGGTGAGAAACAAGTCAGGGGGGCACTAAAGGGTGAGGTTGGCTGGGGAGAGATAACAAGGAAGCCGTCCATAGGAAGACGCCTGTGGGGACCGCCGCTGAGGAGAAAGGTGGCTTGCCTGTGTGCACAGGCAGAACTCTCTGCCCCTTCCTGAGCCTCTCTCTCTCGCTCGCTCACCTGGAGAGATGACCATGCCACTGGCTCAACACAAGAAGAACTGCTTCGGGAAAGACAGTTGTGAATTCGGCCTTGGGCATGTTAACCTTAAGATGCTTAAGGGGAAGAGGACATTGGGAGAAGGTGGGCGGTTGGACACAGGGGCTGGGACTCGGGGGAACTGCATAGTCAGTGACATGGCAGGGAGCTGGGATGGAGTGGGCTGTTGAGCAAGAGGGAGGGGAAGGAATGAAAGCAGTGTAGACAGGTTCTGACACAAAGCTTTGAAAAGAAAACTCAGGGCCTGCTGTAGACGCTGAAGGTGAATTCTCTGGAGAGGGTTACCCCCCTCCTCCCTGCCAAGTTCCTATATAATGAGAAATAACCAGCCCTACCATGCTGAGGCAGGGTCCTAAGACTAGTAATTGGGGCTCATCACAGAGATCGATTTAAGCTCATTGGTTGGGCTGTAGGCCAGCGACAGCTCCTGGGGACGGGAGGAAGGGAGTTCTGGGGGTGGACATCTGATAATGTCTGGGTCTAAAGCCTCTGGGAGGAGGGTGCTGGGCTTCATGAGGAAGCTCCTGGGCATGAGGAGAAAAAAAAGTCCAACATCCTGCAGCCCCAGCTGCGGCTCCTCCTAAGCAGGCAAGAGCAGGGGAAATCCTCCCCACAGGTCTCGGCTTCCCTTAGTGCCCACTCCAGGCTGGTATGCCCCCTTCTGCTATGGTGGCACTGCAAGGCCCCAGCCATCAATCCAGGCGTCCCTAGAGTCAACCAGGAAAGTCAATATTTAATTTGGGCACCATGTTAATGCCATCGACCGGAGCCCCCTCCCACCCCCCACTTCCTCAGGCTTGTTTGTCTCTTCCTACTTGCAGCATGCTCTGGGGGTGGTGGTGGGATGCTCGAACCCAGTGGAGGCACAGTTCAGCTTGGAGTCGCTCTGAGAGGCTGGCCTGTATAGGTGTGCCATTCGGAGACATCCTGCTTCCTGTCCCCACTGAGAATGAGCTCAGCTCTGAGTTTCCCCAAACAATGAATTGGGGGGGGGGAGGTTGAAGATTGTGGGTAGGCCAACTTTTCTCCTAGCTGGGGACTGGGTCTAATTCCCTTAGAGTCTATGTACAGAGTACAAGATCCCGTGGAATCCATTTGACAAAGCTCTTTCTGGATCCTAGAGGGGAGATTGTGGAAAGTATTGAGCGTTGCTGTCGAGGCTCAGAGCCCAGCCCAGCAGTAAAAAAAGAAAAAAGGAAAAAAGGGAAGAAGGAGGAGGAGGCAAAGGAGGAAGACGGAGAGGAGTGAGAGGAGGACGGAGAGGGGAAGGGGAAAAAGAAGAGAAGGAGGAGGAGGAGGAGGAGGAGGAGAAGGAGGAGGAGGAGGAGGAGGAGGCTGGAACGAGTACAGGGCTCCCTCAAGGCTGGGCTGATCTCTCCCCCACCTCCTACCAACATAGACTTTTATGTAGCCCAGACAGGCTTGGCTCTTACTACACAGATCCCTCCAGGTTTGGAATTAATTGCTCACACCCATGTCTGTCTGTTCCCTGGCAGCAGAAGATGGCCTTGAACTTCTGATCTCCCTGCCTTTGCCTCTGGAGTAGTAAGATGCCAGGCATGAGCTACCCTGTGTGGCTAGGGGTGGAACCCAGGGCTTCCTGCATGCTAGACACAGAGCATCTATGGCTTTCACCAGCTTCGCTACCTGGGTAGCCTTAGACGGAACCTTCCTCATTTTTAGGCATCATCTCCCCGCTTACGGCCCAGCGCTTGTTACTGAACGGTCAAATCATACTCTTCTAGCCCCAGGCTTGCCTCCAAGGCCTAGAGTACATCATCTGGGATGTTGAGGACTCCTTGGATAGCTCAGGATGGCGGTCATCTGGACCAGGTAAGCGTGTGTAGATGTCCTTTAGAAGAGTCTGGCTTTCCATTCAGATCCACTGAGCTACATTCCTAGCCCCTCTACTTTGTTTTTGTTCACTCTGTGGATGAGAAAGTGTGCCGTGTCTCTCAGACCAATGCTGTATCACTGATGGCATTGTTGGGTAAGCCCTGACACCCAGCCCTGAGTGACTTGGTGGGCAGTCTATGTCCAACTTGAAATTATCATCCAAGCAGCCACAATGTACATAAAATTCTGCTTTGATGAACAACATATCCAGAATGTTGACACTGAAAATCCAAAAGAGGTTATTTTTTATTTTAGATAGGTAAATTGCTACATTTCATGGACTAGTGTGGCTTCCATTGTGGATCTGAATGGAAAGCCAGACTCTTCTAAAGGACATCTACATGCGCTTACCTGGTCCAGATGACCGCCATCCTGAGCTATCCAAGGAGTCCTCAATAACCCAGATGATGTACTCTAGGCCTTGGAGTCAAGCCTGGGGCTAGAAGAGTATGGTTTGACCATTCAGTAAACAAGCGTTGGGCCATAAGAGGGGAGATGATGCCTAAAAATGAGGAAGATCTAGTCTCTAAGGCTACGCAGGTGGTGAAGCTGGTGAAAGCCATAGATGTTCTGTCTGGGAGCCTCTGCTTGCTCTGTGAATGAATGTAAATCTTCTCTTATGAGACACAGGACAATCTGGTCCCCACCTGGTCGCCACTATTGTTACAGTTCTCAGACTCAGCAGCGGCCACCTCAGCTGCTTCTGGAACTGGTTTTGTGGTTTGTCTCCTGCTAGGGCCTTTGAATTTGCTCTATGCACTCCTCCAAAGACTTCCCATTCCTCCTTTTCCCTGGTCCCTGCTAGTTTTTGCTAGTTTGGAGACAGGTCATACTATATAGCCCTCCCTGGCTAGACTTGAACTCCGGATCGTGATCCTCCTGCCTCAGCCTCCCGAATTCTGTAATTACAGGTGTGTGTCACCATGCTCAAGCCACTTTAAAAAACATTTATAATAAATGACAGTTGATGCTGGCAAGGATGCAGGAAAGGGGAGCACTTATTGCTGGTGGGAGTGTAAGCTGGGACAGCCACGATGGGAATCGGGATGCCAGTGTTTTAGGAAGCAGGGAATTGATGTGGCTCACGATCCAGCTAGACCACTGTTGTGGGATGCCCTGGTGCTGCTTGTCTTTTGATGTTAATTCTGGTTCGTCAGGAGGGGCTGTCCCCACCGAGGAGTAGATCACTTACTCAGGCGATCTCACTGAACCTTCTCCCCATTCTAACTGGTCAAATAGGCTCAAGCCCATGATTGGGCAATGGAAGAAAAAGGTGGGACTGGAGGTCTCAGAGGGGAGAGGAAGGAGAGAGAAGAAGAGGAAGAGTGAGGAAGAGGAGGTGGAAGCCAATGTGGAGCAGAACCGCATGGCCCGGAGAAGCTGCAAGCAGCAGGGGGTCTCATAGCTGGGGAATAAAGTAGAACAGATCTGCCCAGCCTAGGCATTTAGCTTATAAATATAATAACTGGGTTGTGTGTTTCTTATATGGGCTTATTGGGGTAAGAAATTACCGCAACATACCACTCCTGGGCATAAACCCAAAGGATTCTACATTCTACCACAGAGATACTTGCCCAATCATGTTCATTGCTGCTATATTCATAATAACCAGAAATTGGAAACAGCCTAGGTGTTCATCAACTGATGAATGGTAATGAAAGTGTGATACATTCACACAATGGAATATTATCCAACTGTGAAGAAAAATGAAATCATGAAATTTTCAGGTAAGTAGATAGAGCCAGGGGGAAAAAAAAGCCTTAGTGAGGTAACCCAGACCCTAAAAAAGAAATCTTAGATGTTTTCTCTTATACGTGGATGCTAACTTTCAAGCCTCCCATTTGTGTACTATAATTTGAGTAATTATAGAGGTTAGTTACCTGGTAAGGGACTGCAGGAGAGGGGAAGATCTTCCAAGTAAGGCGAGATGAATACATTGTCATGGAAAGGCAAAGGGGAAGGTAGACTAGGAGGACGATGTAGAGAAGGGGGTGGCTGAGGAGGGTGAGTGAGGGAGTATGGGGAGGGACAACCAACAGTAAAGAGCATCTGAGAAACAATGTGGAAACCTCCTGCTGTAGAAGGTTCTTAAAATACATGCGCCTATGAAAGGAACCTAAATGACGCCACCAAATAATAGAGGGGGAAATGTCCCAACCAGACATCTTTTGCCATCAAGTAAAACGTCCCATGCCAGCTTCTTGTTGAGTCGTTGGTCAAAGGGCTTCCATGAAAACCCCAAGCATCACAGGCGATTGCCAAGACTATCGGTTTCTCTATAACCCGATGATGAAGCCCTGTTACAGAAGACAACACACATATACACCACTAAACACAGAGAAGTCAAGCTGGCGTCTAACCAGAAGCATCATCCTGACCGACCAGCATTCATGGTACTGGGAGGTACTCAGCGTACTCTCAGAGGAGACGTGTGATCATCACAATCTCCCACGTACAATTCCTCCCGCCTATAACTGGCCCGCCTACAGGACATACTGGCACAGTAGTGGCACACAAGTAACCAACCGTGAGATTGGTTAGCCTTAAGGCCTATTCTGTGAGATTGACCCCATGCCTGACACTGCTAAAGTGGCTGAGAACCTGAAGCTAGATATGTCATAGGCCTACGGTAAACCGAAGACTGATATTCTGCTAAAGGAACATAAACGATAAGATGATTCCGGGTGACATTTTGCTACACCCACAAATCAGTGACTCACTGAGTTCTCATCAGGGAAGCTTCTGCAGTAGATGGGGACTAACATGGAGGCCTGTAACTGGATGCTGTGCAGAGAGTTAGAGGCCTTGAAGCACTCAGTCCTAAATGGGATGAACTCATTAAAGCCCTTCCCTCAAAACCCTGGGATCTGTGTGGAAGGGGAGGCAGAAAGCTTGTAAAAGCCAGAGGTGATGAATGACTCTAGGGAAACGGAATGTGTACGTGTGTTATGTGCTTGCCTTGTACCCACGGACGTCAGAGGAGGGCACTGGATAGCCTGGGACTGGAGTTACAGACGGTTGTGAACCACATGCAGGCACTGGGAACCAAGCCAGGGTCCTCTGAAGGCAGGTATTCTTCCCAGGCATAGTGGCAAATACCTTAATCAAGAGGCAGGGGCAGAGGCAGAGGCAGAGGCAGAGCAGAGGCAGAGGCAGAGGCAGACGCAGACGCAGACGCAGACGCAGACGCAGACGCAGACGCAGATGGATTTCTGAGTTTGAGGCCAGCTTGGTCTGTAGAGTGAGTTCCAGGGCAGCCAGTGTTACACAGAGAAACCCTGTCTTGAAAAACCAAACCAAACCAAACCAAACCAGTTTATTTTCTTAACTATTATACCATTTCTCCAGCCTCCTAACTTACTCGTAATAACTGTCACAGTGTACCCAAGAAAGGCCATGATTATATCTTGCCATCTTTGAATCATTAAACAACAATGTATATGTACATAAATATATATATAACATGTTATATGTGTGCAAGCATGCACTCATGTGTATGGACATGCACATATCATCTATGTGTATGTGGAGGTCAGAGAACAACTTGTGGGGGCCACTTCTCTCTTTCCAGTATTTCCAGGATTGAACCAGGTATTCAGGTTTCGTAATGGATGCCTTCACCCACTGAGCCATTTCACTGATCCTGACTGAGTCATTTATTTTCCAAAATCACATCATATTAATCTTTCCATAGTGCTGTTTATTTTTATGTGAAATTATATCTAGTACGCCTCCCCCACTGGCCTGTGAGCTTCTGAGTCCAGAACAGGGTCATCGTCACTGCCATGCCTGTCCACTGCCTGGCACACCGTAGGAACTTCAGAGATAATCCGGAATGAAGGGATGAAGACACACTGGGAGGAAATGCCCAGCAAACAAACGGAACTGAAGGTCTGGGGCTTGGTGGCTGGTCTGCTGCAGACAGGCTGTGTCTGTGCCCACCGCCGGGGTGGGTGGGATGGGAGGCCGAAGCCTGTGCAGGCCTGAGAAAGGGGGAGCCCCACAGGACACCAGCCTCGGGGCATGCATATTGCAGGAGGTTCGTTGCTTGAATATTAACTCGATGCTGGACCGGCAGCCCTGACTGCTTCTGAATTTTTCACTGTCAAGGCCAGTAGCTGACTGGGGATGGGGGTTGGGAGGGCCACGCGCCTGCATCCGGAAGGCTACATACTTTTATGTGAGGGTCACAATGCAACCGCTTAGCAGGGCTTTGTTGCTGGCGGCTGTGTGCCTTGCTATGTGCATCTACATGTCTGAGCGTGCACTGCTTTCAGATGGTCTGTTGGGACACAGGTGAACTGTGTTTTACACGCCATCATGGACAAGCTCAAATGATGGAAGGAGGGAACCCAGGACCGTTGCGTTCTATTCCCTCCATTGTGAGAGAGAGAGAGGGAAACTGAGGCCAGAAGGGATGCTGAGGTCACACCCACTAATCCAAGGGAAGACAGAAAGCCTTTTTTTTTTAATGGTTTTTTGAGGCAGGGTTTCTCTGTGTAGCCCTGGCTGTCCTGGAACTCACTCTGTAGACCAGGCTGGCCTCAAACTCAGAAATCCGCCTGCCTCTGCCTCCCAAGTGCTGGGATTACAGGCGTGTGCCACCACCGCCCAGCTTCAGAAAGCCATTTTTACCATGCTGGGCACAGGTGTCTTGCTACACCAGAGCAGTCTGGGAGACAGCCTGGGGAGAAGACAAACATGGATATGAGCGATCGCTTTCAGAGCAGGAGGGGTCCGTTCTGCCTTGCAGGGGAGGGGAGAGTGTCAGGCAAGACCAGGAAGGGAAGACTCGCCCTGAACTTCTACTAATTGAAGGCTCAGCGGGCAGAGAGAGGGGAAAGGGCACGGAGGCGGAGGTGCCGCACAAGCAAAGGCGTGGAGGCATGAAGCAACCTGGCAGGTCTGGAGAGTTACAAAGAACGCCATTTGGCTGGAGAGGAGCCTGCATGGAGGGGTGCAGAGACAAGGCTGTGAGGGTGAGGGGGTTTTGTGGGCTATGAGAGGGGATTAAGTGTTAGCTTATTTGCAGGGTTTTAAGAACACCCTTGTGTATAGTGCTGAAACAGACTTGACTTTTTGACTCTATTGTGGGAAAGCGAATTCAACAAAAAACATTTTTTGAACACTTATTATGAGCCGGACCCCATGCTGGACCCCGAGGCGGAGATCCTGGAGGAAAAGCATGCTCTCAGCTCTGTATCTGACATGCGCACGGGCACGTGCAGCAGGTAGGGATCTTGGTCCAAGAAAGACCCTGTGTTTGTAATTGTCTGAAAAAAATTACCTCCTCCGACCTGATCCCCTCTAAGCTCTTTCCTGTGAGTTTGCAGAAAATCCCATCTCAGCCATTCCTGGACTCCTCCTTCCTCCATAGACCCGTGCTCCTTCCTAGACCACGGGAGAGCTGCCTCCTGTCCTGGCCCACCTTCCCCTCATTGAGAAGCTTGCCGTGCTGGGCCCATGGCATTCTTGAGATTCATGGACCCAGTTCTTCCTCTGTTGTTCGGGAAAAGTGAAGCCAGGATTTCAATACCCAGGTTCTGTTTTCCCCAGCTGCATTCCCACCCACCCCCACCCCTAGATCCTGTCATCTATTAAGGACATCGCCACTCTCGGTACCCCCCACTGCTGCCTCCCCCCCCAGCAACCAGTCACCAGCCCCTCTCCCCTTTGTCCTATTCAGCTCATCCCTTGAGAACACCGGGCACAGTTGCTTCCAGAAGGTTCGTTTTTCAAAAGTAGGCAGGAGGTATCAGACTTCAAGCAGCCCCTGAGTGCTACCCAGCACAGTTCCCCCAGGCTAGGAAAATCAAAAGCCTCGGCTACCAGCTTGGAAGTGGGAGGAGAGAGACAGGGAGAATAAAGCAATTAATAACTCCATAACCTGTCCTGCAGAATGACCGGCAGTTGGAGTCCTAGGCGGAGACTGGTTGTAAGCAGTAGAGGTGTTCTGGGGGCCATGGAAGCTCCCGCCCCCCCCAATGGTGAGCATTAGATTAATCTCAGGGAGTGCTCAGATGGGATGGAAAGACAGAAGGAGACTCAGGAGGGATGAAATCCACAGAAGGTGAGGCTAACGGTGAAGAGACCGTTAAGTCCCAAGTGTGAGCTTTATCTGGACCCTGAGAAACTACGGGGATATTTTAATCATGAGAATTATAATGCTAGATGTCGGTTGTAGAAACACTGCCTGTCTATTAGGAATAGATGGGGCAAGAGAAAGCCAGGAGGCAGCAGCTGGCCCGTGCTTCAGGGACCGGTGGCTGGGTCAGACTGAGCGCAGCTTGGAAGTGATCCTGAACAACAAGAGACAGGCGGGGCTTGGAGCTGGAAGGCAGCCATGAGAATGGCTCCTGTTTCCAGTGAGGGGAACTCTGTGGATATCCCCCAGAAGGGTGGTGTGCAGGTCCTGGACGAACGTGGAGAGAGGGAGGACACTTGGCGCTCCCCGCATCTCTTCTCCGCGATTCCTCTGCTTCCCACTAGATGGTGCCGGGAGAACGGGCTCCACCTCCCGTCATCCGCCCCTCACCCCGGAAGGATGGTCCTCGACGTGGACCTCCCAAAAGCCAGGTCCCACATGTGTTCGGCTTCCTTCATCCCTCAGAAATGTGGCCTCAGCTTCTGGGGCTTAGTCGTGGAGCATTTGCCTAAGGACCCCTCTCTGCCTAAGAGCCATCGTGTGGCCCCGGGTCTGTCTCTCCAAGCTTGTTCCGGTGCTCAGAGCCGTCTCAGCAGATCTATCCTATACCTTAGGTATCCAAAGGCCTCACCACTGCTGACTTCCTATCCTTCAGCTCCTGATCTAATGCCAGAGAGGAGGAGTTGGGGCGGGGGTTAAAGAAGGGGGCTCATTTCTCTCACATCTAAGCGATGCCCAAGCATCCAGGCCCTCTAAACCTTGGGACAGTGTGGATAGTTAATCACGGGTGGGCAGGGCAAAGTTGGAAACAGGGGTGGGGTGGCGTGGTGGGGGGAGGGCTAGCGTGATGTTCTGGAGAGGAAGACTCGCCTACCATAAAGGAGGCCGACAGCAGTTCCTGGTCGGTGAGGGCGTGGCTATAGTGAGGCTGGGGGCGTGGCAGACAGCTAGGTGGGATCTGGCTTCCTGAACCTGGCAGCTCTCTCGGCTCTCCATCTCCTCTGCTCAGTAGCCAGGACCCCTCCAGCTCTGGCCTTCAGTTCAATAGACAAACACTTCAGCAGCGGGAGGCTGCTGGCCTCACTTAACAGAGGCCACACCCAGCTCTCTAGAACTGCCAGGCCTGGTGGGAGGGGAGGGGAGGGCGAAGGGGACTCGTCTCTGTGCCTGCGATGCACCCCCTACGTAGGTGATGACGCTCGCTCGCACCCTCGTGCTTCTATTCATTTCTAGGTGGACAGCTGGAGGGCCTCAAGGCTTGAGCCCCAGGGGAGGAGCTGCTCAGGCGCGGGCGTCTCAAGCCCCCCCCCCCTTCCTGCTATTCTGTGCTCAGACCTGGAGCCAGGTCTAAAAATAGACATAGGCGCTGGAAAGTGCCCACCCAGGAGGGGGTCAGGGAGGTCTGAGTCACCAGTCCCGAGGGCCTCTTCTCGCATCCCCCGCGGGAGCAGAGGCAGTCTTGATGGCCAGGCATCACTCGGAGGCTCTTGGCCAGACTGTGCTCTTGGCCAAGCGGTGCCCTGCTTCCAGGCCCTGTGAGCAGTAGCAGCCGCAGCCGGGAAGGATTAGGAGTTCCTTGGCCTGATTTATTTGGTTGTTTTTGTGCATCTGGCTGCTGCGCCCATCCCTGGCTGGACAGTTGCGTCTGCACCTGCCCCTCACCACCCAAGTTCATTAGACTGTTCTGGTATTCTGGGTGTGGACCTGGTCTAGACACATGGCCTATTTGGGATCTTAGAGGTTCTGGATCGAACACTGCCCATTCGACAGATGAGAAAACTGAGTTACAAGCGCAACAGGGGACCGGCACCAGTGGGTAATAATAGCCTGATATTCAAATCTTTGTTCTGCCCTTAGCTGACTTGCCTGGCTTCTTGTAGGGCCTGTCCAGTAAAGGGTTCCCACTGCAGATGACCACAGACTGGTGGCTTGTTCACCTGTAAGAGGAGAACCAGGAAACTTACTTACGTAGTATATGCTGCTCCTGAGAATAACTTTAAAAAGTAATAGTAGGGGCTGGCAAGATGGCTCAGCGGGGGAAGCACTTGTTGCACAAGACGGACGACCTGAGTTCGAACCCCAGGCCCCTGTCTCCACGGCGACGTCCTGTGAGCTCCTGTGAGTGCTGGGTTCTGAGCATCTGCCCTTCCATCACACACTGTCATGAATGAAAGCTGTTAAGCAGCAGTGACAGATTGGGAGCAGAGCTTGGTGCGATCCCTGCTCAGCCAGTCAGCTGCCATGCCTGTCTTCCCGCCTCTTGCCTTCTCTGTGTGGCGTGGGCTGGAGTGCTTTGGAGCCCTCGGATGGACGCGGAGTGGCCGCTTCACCGAGGCATGCCCTTGGTCTGAATGACAGCAGAGGAACGCTGGGATTCGCACAGGCCTGCGTCCTCAGCCCACTCTCCATCCTGAGTGGTGAACATATTTGGGCCCTTAAGATTCCAGACTTGGGGGTGGGGGTGGGGGGATTGAATAGACAGCTTAGTCTTCAGTCAGTTAAGAGCACTGACTGCACTTCCAGGGGTCCCGAGTTCAATTCCCAGCAACCACATGGTGGCTCACAACCATCTGTAATGGGATCCGATGCCCTCTTCTGGTGTCTAAACAGTGTACTCACATACATCAAATAAGCAAATCTTTTAAAGACTAATAAGTAAATCTGAACAGTAACATGATTGAAATTAAAAAAAAAAAAAAAGATTCCAGACTCGGAGAATGGATAGGCTGAGTCCCCCCAGTTCAGCCGTCCCTTTTGGCCAAAGGTCACGGAGCCACCCAAAGCCAAATGTTCCCGAACAGACCTGGCCTTGAAGCCACACACACTGCCACTTCCGCCACTGCCCTCTTTGCCCCCAAATTTTGGAGTCAGGCCTTTACTGAAGGTCAAGGCCAACCAATCCCAAAGTCAGTTTTTATTTCTTTATGTGCTATTTAGACCATTTCACAGAAAAAAAGTTATCATATTCGTCAGAAATACCATTGGCTTCTTAATAAAGGCAGCCCGGTAAGTAATAAAGTGGGACAGACGTGGAACTTGGAGATGTGAGGTGACCCTCGCTGAGAGGTGCGGGACTGGAGTCCGCAGCCCGTTACCAGCCCCTCCATAATGATTGTGATAATTAGCAGGTTTGAGGGGTTCCTGTGGCTTTGGCTCAATCTCATAAACATTCTCTTTTAATCCTCTCAACAGATCATCCCATTCAACAGAGGTGGAGGCTGTGGCTCCGAGAACTGAAAGATTTAGCCTAGGACAGCAGGTCTCAAGCTGTGGGTGGTGAGCCCTTTGGGGTTGCATATTAGATATCCCACTTATCAGATATTTACATTATGATTCATAACAGTAGCAAAATTACAGTTATGAAGTAGCAATGATATGATTTTATGGTTGGGGGAGGTCACCACCACAGGAGGACCTGTATTAAAGGGTCGCCACATCAGGAAGGCTGAGGACCGCTGACCTAGAGGACGAAGCCGGGAAACTGCAGGACCCGGGGCAGGCCCTTACTGATCTCTATTTTCTTTCTTGATGGAGAAGTTGGATGCCTGCCTCACCGCTGCAGCTTGTCTCCCTAGCCAAGCTGTCAAGCCTCCGCAGCCTCGCCGTGGGCGCCATTGGCAGGAGGTGAGGCCAACATCAGTCAGAGCTTCTCCCTACCGAGAAATTCCAGGATTCTACACTTTTGCGACTCTAGGTCTCAACCGTCTGAGGCCATTGCTTGCAAAGAAGGAATGTGGGAGGAGTCTCTGGCTCCTCCCATCCTCTCCTGCCTCACCAAGATGATGACTGGTTTGCTCTGGTCCTCAGCAAGAGGTGGGGTCCCTCCTTTAGACAAAAACAAACAGAAAACACTTAGGCTCGGCCACTGGCTTTGGGGAAATGGTACCCAAACCGGGTCCTTCTGGGCCTGGCGTCCAGCAGGGCACTGGGTGCTCTAACCAATCAGCGATGGCTGCTTCCTGGGTGCCAAGCATCTTTCCTGGATCTCCTCTCTGTCCTCTCTCCTCCAAGCATCTGCTCAGATATACCCATCTGGGAGGCTAGTCCCAATTGCCTTCCCTATCCCCAAATGAGAAGGAAGAAAAACAAATCTAAAGTTAATGCTGAGCAGAAAGCAGAAGAGGGAAGGGGAGGGGGGAGGCAGCGGGCACACGTGTACTGTGGAGCTGAGGCTGCAAACACTCACTGGATGTCTGGAATGGCTGATGTGCATTGGGTTCCAGGGACAATGCTCGGTACTTGACGGGCACCTTCTTAGCAACCGTCTTTGAAGGGTGGACAATTCTATTTTGCCAACAAAAAGAGGACACTCACTTGATGGAGTGGGGAAGCACCTTGTCAAAACTCATTGCTGGGCCGGGCAGGGGTGGCCCACGCCTTTAATCCCAGCACTTGGGAGGCAGAGAGAGGCAGGCAGATTTCTGAGTTTGAGGCCAACCTGGTCTACAGAGTGAGTTCCAGGACAGCCAGAGCTATACAGAAAAACCCTGTCTTAAAAAAAACAAAACAACCCCCCCCCAAAAAAAGACAAAAACAAACAAAACCTCATTGCTAAATAGAAGATAGGGGTGGAATCCAACCTTTATCCCAGGGTTAAATCTTGACTTTTATGGTGATTAAACTTTTTTTTTTAAACAGTCTCACTGTGTAGCTCAAGCTAGCCTTTTGTTGTTGTTGTTGTTGTTTTGTTTTGTTTTGTTTTGTTTTTTGAGATAGGGTTTCTCTTTGTAGTCTTGGCTGTCCTGGAACTCACTCTGTAGACCAGGCTGGCCTTGAACTCAGAAATCCGCCTGCCTCTGCCTCCCAAGTGCTGGGATTACAGGCGTGTGCCACCATGCCCGGCTCAAGCTAGCCTTGAACTTCTGATCACTTCACCTCCCAAGTGTCTGGGAATCCAGGACCATGCCATCATGCCCTCCTTTTCTGGGGGGTGCGGAGGTTGAGACAGGGTTTCTCTGTGTAGCCCTGGCTGTCCTGGAACTCACTCTGTAGACCAGGCTGGCCTCGAACTCAGAAATCCCCCTGCCTCTGCCTCCCAAGTGCTGGGATTAAAGTGTGCGCCACCACCGCCCGGCCATGCCTCCTTTAACAGTAACCGTGAGGCCGAGGCCGTGCTTTGAGAAGAGGAGCCAAGTGACAGCCAAGTTATCTGGCTCAGTAAGAGCCCGAGCTGAGCGTAAGCCCAGGCCCACAGTGACATCATGCCCGCCCAGGCTTCTCAGTGTGGTTCTCTGGGTCGAGACACCTGGGCACTTAGAAGCCCAACACTCTGTGTACCCAGCCTTTCCCACGTGACAACAGCACCTCCTTCCCAGGGACTGTGATGGCCCGACACACAGAAGTCATGAGCACAGCTGAGCTCTCAGCCCTCCCTCCCTCCCTCCCTCACTCTGAGAGTTAAATCTCTGAATCCCGCTGTCCTGGTGAAGCAGCGGTGGCAATGCCTTGCAGTCTAGAACCTACTGCAGCGCTCAGTGATGTACCGTGGCCCTTTTGACAAAGGAGTGAAAGGAAGAAAGGATTTGCTGGGCCTCCTGTCATGTGGGCTCTTCCTCGGATAGCTCTCTGTACTTTGGACTTGTCCCCAATGACCAGTTCAAACCCACGTTCTGTCTGTGTCCTTTGTGAGACCTTGTACTGATTACTCTCCGTCTCCCTGCCTGCCTGCTCACCCTTCATATGGAGCAGCAGCTCGTAATAGCGCCGGGGCCTCCCGTGGTGTTGTGAGGCTAAATTGAGTTTTCCATAGACAGTACCAGCCAGTGCTTGATATGGGCTCAGTAAATGTTAGTGGAGGTTATTAAAGGCAGGAGAAGGGTCAAACTCTTCTAGAGTCTTGGGTCTTCTAATGACTCCCATCCTTGGTCGGGGTTTAAAGGAGGTCATGGGATTCTGCAGTTTCTCTGGCCCTGGGAGGCAGGGAGGAGTTCTTAGCTTTCCACTCTTGACGTTGGGGCCAGACGTTTCTTTATTGGGAGGAATGTCCTGGACACCAGAGGGTGTTTAGTGACCGCTCTGGCCTCTACTCTAGATGTCAGTGGCACTGTCCGTGTGGTTCTGGAGGGGCTGTGTGAAATCGTTCCTCTGCTGAGACCCACAGGCATAGAGCAGTTAGGTAAAGTTCTCATGGCTGCTTTCACACCAGGCGGGGTGTGACTGACAGTTTAGCTTCTGTTACAATGGGAGCCGAGGACTGGAGTTCCAGAAAAGGTAGAGGTGAGATTTTTTTTTCTCATCTGCCATTTCTCCATGGTTCATTCAAGAGAAGTAGGAAGAGCCCAAAGAGCCAGCAGGGCTGGGGCCCAGGAAACCACAAGGGTCTTCTTTTTCAAGCGTCTGTTTGCTCAAGCTAGAGACATGTCTACAGCTTAGCCTTTCGGGATCTGGGTGGGCTCTTTCCGCCCAGAAGATCCAAGGTACCCATATTGAGCAAAAGGGTAGCCATGCCCTGAATGCTCGGACCAGACCTGGGTGGTGGGTGACCGTCACCAGTCCTTAGTTGCAGGCCTGGGTGGAGGGAGACCCTTAGTTTGCTGTGGTCCTGTAGGGCTGGTGGCCACCAGCAGCACAGAGCACTGGGCCTCCCACCAGGACCATGACAAAGCTGACAGCCAGTGGTGAAAGATAGGAATGCAGGCAGCTGTGCGGACGGACGCGGCGCTGTTGCTGATTTAGGACAGGGAGGAGCGTGGAGAATGAAAGACAGAAGCAGTCAAAGATAGAAAGCCAGACCTAGAAACAGTTATGGCCACACGTGGGGGTGCCGTAGTAGGTAGACTGAGGCAGGACGATCGTGAGCTCAAGGATTGGTTTGGCTACAGAGGAAGAGCCTGGTGAAGGTGGGGTTGGGGAGAACATCACAAGCAGGTGCTAGAGAGAGATGAAAAGTGAGAGAGACAGGATGGAGACAGACAGACAGACAGACAGACAGACAGACAGACAGCCCAAGAGGCAGAGAAACACTAGCATGAAAGTCAGCAACAGGGACATGAGGTGGGGACATAAACTCCAGGGACATGAGAAAAACAGAGACATAAGAGGGAAGTGCAAATTTAGAGACACAGATCTCAAAGCAGAGGCACACGGGAGAGTTTGTAGAAGAGGTGACAGTGAAGCGAGACAGGGACCAAGTCACTGTGAGGAGGAAAGAGACGATAGACACTGTGAGTCAGGACAGACACCAGAGGCATGTGAGGACGAAGAAAAGAGGCCTGTCTGGTTCACGATCTCTTCTCCCTGATTCTGAAGCTGTGTATGTGCATGTGTGAGCATACGGCACATTCCGTGTGTGTGTGTGTGTGTGTGTGTGTGTGTGTGTGATTGTATGCATGTGCGTGTATGTGTGCATGTGTGTGCATGTGCATGTGTGTGTGTGTGTGTATGCGTGAACCATGGCAAGTTCCCTGTGTGTGTGTGTGTGTATGTGCGTGTGTGTGCATGTGTGTGTGCGTGCATGTGTGAGCCATGGCAAGTTTCCTGTGTATGTGTATGTGTGTGTGAGTGTGTGTATGCATGGGAGTGTGTGTGTATGAGACTGTATGCATGTGCATGTGTGTGCATGTACTTGTATGTGTGTGTGTGCTCATGTGTGTGTGCATGTTCATGTGTATATGCATGTGTGAGCCATGGCATGTTCCCTGTGTTGTGCATGTATGTGTGTGTTTGTGTATATGAATGTGTCAGCACATGGCACCTCCTATCGTGTGTGTGTGTGTGTGTGTGTGTGTGTGTGTGGTTGTGTGCGTATGTGGTGCCTCGTGAAAGTGCAGCCTGTCTGGGTGCAGGGTGCAAGGTGGATAGGGTACAAGTTTAACCACTCAATCGCTCGTGCATGCCTATAAAGCTCCAGGTTCAGCCATTGTGTGCTAGAAATGGCAGGCACGGTCAGTCAGAAAGATAATATGTGACACACACCGAAGCAGGGCTTTCCACAGGGGCCATATGACAAAGGCCACTGGGACTCTTCCACACGGGGAAGTGGAGGAGGACACTCAGCAGAGACCTAGGTATCAAAGGGCCAGTCTGCAAAGACAGACTGGGGCAGAACACTCCAAGAAGAAAGAGGAAGAGTACTAAAATCCCAGAGCCGAGGCTGCATCACGAGGCACTTGGAAAGGCTTGAGGGAAAAACTGGGCCTTTAACTTTCTAAAAACTATTCATTATTGTTTTATATATGTGAGTGTTCTGCTTGCATATATGTCTGTTTGCCTGGTTCCCACGGAGCCCAGAAGAGGATATTTGGTCCTCTGGAGCTATAGTTCCTGATGGTTGTGAGCCACCATGTAGGTGCCAGGAATTAAACCCAGGTCCTCTGGGAGGGCAGCCAGCGTGCTTAACTGCAGGGCTGTCCTCTTTCCGGCCCCCAAGGCTAGGGTTTTATTCTAGGTATAATGAGAGCTGGGCAGGAGCGACCTGTTGGCAGGGCTAGGGGCCTGGGTGGGGTGGGCGGGCTGAGAGTCGCAGGCTGGAGCTTTTGCATCAACTCTGGTAAAAAGTGCTAGTGGCTTGGGCAAGGGTGGTATCAGTGGAAGTGTTGGATGTGACCTGTACTGTGTGGGTAGAGGTGACAGGCAGGAGTGGGGGAGGGGATGGTGGGATGCAGGAGCTGAGCGTAGACAGCAGCCTGGGCATCAAAATGAATTATGGTGGCATTTACTGGGAGGAAGAAGCAGGAGCGGATCTCTGATGAGCAATCCATCAGGTGTGATATGTCTCAGGGTGTATATGCATCTGTGTTCATCTATGCCAAGATCTAGGTGTGTGCGTGTGGCTCGGGGGGCCCTGAGCATGCCTAAGACATCTGGGTCACTTCTGCTTAGATGTCCTGGGGCTCCTGGGTCTGTCCTGGGAATAAGTTCTGAACCCTCCTCCAGCCCCAAGGGTTGCCCCTGCCAGGTGGCGAGCCCCTGCCGGGTGGGGAGCCCCAGTGGCAAGCTGGGGTAACGAAAAGGCCCTTGAGCCTTGCTAACATCTGTGCACATTACCCTAGGCCCAGGAGGCTGTGCTAGCCCCACCCGGCAGCGGCAAGCAGGCTCCAGGGCAGCTGGTGGCGATTAGCAGCGTTGATTACCTCGTGGCGATGCCATCTGGGGTGAGGGCACCGAGCCCAGTCCCATGGGATACCCTACTTGCTCATGTGTGGGGCTTTCTGGGGCTGACTGCATATAAATGTGTGGGCGGGGCTGCATCTGAACGTATGTGCCTATCTGTGCCTGCCATAATTCTGCAGGTATCTCTGCTGGCATAGTGGACATGTCTGTGTATTTATGTGTATGTCTGTGTACATACATGTGCCTGCGTGTGTGCACACTCAAGTCTATACAATTTTTTTTTCAGTCCTGGGGAGGGAGTCTTGTGTATGAAAATGCTCTGCTGCTGGGCTGGCCTTCCCAGCCCTTTAAAAAGACTTTGAGACAAGTTCTGGCCTTGAACTCGCAACCTTTCTGCGTCACACTCCTGGGTTGCTGGGGATGACAGGTAACTCCTACTCCACCTGACACCATATATGTCCTGAGAAGATGCACCTCTTTGTGTTTGGCTGTATCTAGGAACACACTTTTCTCTGTGTGTGTGTGTGTGTGTGGAGGGGGAGGGGTCACATCGGTGTGTGTGCTCAGGTCTGTGTGAACGTGAGTGTCGAAGTGTGTGGAGGGAGCGTGCCCCGGGGCTGTGCACACGTGTCAGAGTGAAGGGATCTCTGAGTACATCTCTACACTGCGATGACAGGCCCAGGCAGGGCGTGAGCTCTGCGCTTGCTTGTTCTTTTTGTGATTTTTTTTTTTTTACCTTTTTTGGTTTGTTTTGATTTTGTTTTTTGTTTTTGTGGACACATGGCATGGTTTCTCTGTAGCCCTCGCTGTCCTGGAACTTGCTCTGTAGAGCAGGCTGGTCTTGAACTCACAGAGATTCCCCTGCCCCTGCCTTGGAGTGTTGGGATTAAAGGTGTGCACCACCACTGCCTGGGTGTTTTTTTTTTTTTAATATTTTTTAATTTATTTATATGGGTATACTGTAGCTGTCTTCAGACTCACCAGAAGAGTGCATTGGATCCCATGACAGATGGTTGTGAGTCACCATGTGGGTGCTGGGATTTGAACTCTGATGTTTGGAAGAGCAAGTCTTCTTTTAACTGCTGAGCCATCTCTCCAGCCCGGTTTGGGGGTTCTTATGAGCACCTCTGGGGTGCTATCGGAAGGTCCCTGGACATCACTCTTTCAGGCTCCTGCATCTTCGATTCTGAGAAACCCAGCGCGGGGCGGGGCCCGAGCGTGAAGGCTGTGTGGTGGTTTCTGCTGTTTAGGTTTGCTGGCCACGGTCTCTGCTCTGCTCTCCCACCAATGGGTTATGTGATGCTAGGCGACTTGTTCCTGTAGTCCGGGTTTCCCTTCAGCCAATGAGGTGTGAACACTGCCCCCTGTAGTGTTCTGTGAACCTGACTGGTGTGTGTTCCCTCCTTTCCCTGCCCAGAGCTGGCCAGTGCTCCCTTAGCAACCCCGACTGTGCAAGCCCAACCCTCCTGACGGAGCTTCTGAAAGCCCCACCTCCCGCACTTCCTGCCTGCTGAGCTCAGCGCCTCGCAGGCCCCACCACTGCCACCGCACATCTGGGCCCAGGCTCCGTGAGGGGACCGCAGCGGGGCGCCTCCGTGGCGTAGCAGCAGCGTGGTTAGGGTTCCACTGACTCAGCACCTCCAGGGGTGGAGGTGGGAAATCCCAGGCCTGTCCCGGCTCTGCCTGGGTTAGGAAGGGCCACAGGGCTACAGCGATACCACCGACGGGAAGCCCATCCTCGGGACGTGGCGGGGGGAGGGGGCTTTAGTGGCTTCCTTTCTAACCCTAACACATACCCCACAGCCGCATCGCTTCCTCCTCTGAAGCACATCCAAACTCAGTTGTTTTTGCCTCTTGAGACCCTGGATATAACGCAAACCGCCCCATCCCTTAATGCCCCGCCCCCACTCCCTACAGACCCTGTCCTCTGCTAAGGATCCCAATAATGAAAATAGCAGCAAATCTCTCTCCTCCTATGTGCCAGACCGCGGCTAAGCATTCTCACAGATGTTAATGAGTTTCCTTTAACAAGGCTGCACGGGCAGCTGCTGGCCTCTCATCTCACAGATGTGCAAATAGAATTAGAGATAAAAAAGTAGCTTTGAACCAGGCCTGCTGGGCCCTGACTACTCAGGAGGCCGAGGCTGGAGGGTTGAAAGATTTAGGCCTGGCTGGATGTGCTAGTGCACCAGTGCTTTAGTCCCAGTGCTCAGTAAACAGAGGCAAGGAGGATCTCTGTGAGTTCAAGGCCAGCCTGGTCTACAAAGGGAGTTCCAAGATAGCCAGGGCTACATAGTGAGAACCTATCTTTAAAAAAAAGAAAAGAAAAGAAAGTTCTAGGTCTGTTACAGACCAGCTCAAGGCCAGCCAGAGCAACTTAGTGAGATGTGGTCAGTTTTTGTTTGTTTGTTTTTGAGACAGGGTTTCTCTGTGTAGCCCTGACTGCCCTGGAACTCACTCTGTAGAGCAGGCTGGCCTCAACTCAGAGATCCACCTGCCTCTGCCTCCTGAGTGCTGAGATTAAAGGCCCCATTCCGGGAGACTGCGGTTAAGAGCGCTGACTGCTCTTCCAAAGGACCTGAGTTCAAATCCCAGCACCCACATGGTGGCTCACAACCATCTGTCATGGGATCTGATGCCTCTTCTAGTGTCTGAAAACAGCTATGGTGTACTCACATATAATAAATAAATAAATCTTATAAAATAAAAAGCCACAGACCACCACCAGGCACATGTGTGTACACCTGCACAAATTTACACATCACACATACACACACACACACACACACACACTCCACTATGCCACAAAGGTTGGAGGTGTAGCTCAGTGGGACAGCATTAGCTTAGAATATGCAAACTCTAGGTTCAACATCCAGACTTTTTAAAAAAAGTTTGAGGGTCATGGAGATGTCTCAGCGGGTAAGGGTGCTTGCCCCCAGCCTTAGTTTGATTCCCCAGAACCCATATTGTGGAAGGGGATAACTAACTCCACGAATTGTTCTCTGACTCCCCCACATATACAACTACGCCTGTGAACACGTTTCTGTGTACATGCAAAATAAAGTATTTAAAACGTCTACTTAAAGTCATAGATCAGGAGCAGGGAGCAGGGAACAGGGATCGGAACCGTTCCAACCGCCTGGAGTCCAAGAGTAGAAATGAGGACAGAGCAGAAGGAGTTAATGTAGCACAGGGTTGGGGAGTGGTGCCCCATCCCCTCCTCCCCTTGCCGGCAGAGGCTCTACAGCCTAGGAAAGCTAGGCCCAGGCACTGGAAAAAGCTGACCACTGAGGCTTGGTCAACAGCCACGTCTCGGCTTCCACGACTATGGAGGAGGGTCCCTAGCCCTCTCCAGCTTTCTGGGGTCTCAGCCAAGGAAGTAGGGGGAGGGACACGAAAGAGGTCCCATAAACCCCAGGCCTGATTCTGGGCGCGCCTAGCCTGGCCTCCCTCCTGCTAGCCAGCCGCAGGCGCCCCTTCCAGGGCAGCTCTGGGCACGCAAGGTCCCGCCTTGCCCCGCTCGCCCGCGGGCTCACCTGGCTCGGGAAAGCGGGACGGGCGGGCCCTGGTGCAGGGCCAGGCCAGGAGCGCGGCGGTGCAGCCCAGTGGCCAGCGCGCCTCCGCAGCCGCCGAGCCCTCGCCGCCTCCCTCCTCCTCCAGCCTGGCGGGCCGACCCAGCTGCGTTCCATTAAGCTCTTGGCTGGCCCCCAGCCCCTTGGAACCGCCCTCTTCCCTCTCCAGGAGCGGCCGGCAGTCCCGGCAGGCGTGCGCGCTGCGCTGCACTCACTCTAGAGAACTCGGGGGCACAGAGAAGCTGGGGACAGCGCAGACTGGCAGGGAGAGATCGGGAATCGCCCTGTGGGCCGTGGACCCCTGGCCCTGCTTCCCATAGCTGGCAGCCTTGGGGCTGCCAGGATTGCTCAGTGAAAGGCTCCCCCGGCCGTTGGTAAGTGGGCCAGCACTGGGCTGCTTCTCCCTCTGAGCTGAAAGGGCATTTTCTGCTGCTGACTCGCTATGTGACCTGGGGCAAGTGGCAAGCCCTCTCTGAGGGCCTCAGCGCTCTTCTCTGCACGGTGGGGGTGATCTGGAAACTCCGTGCTGGTCCTGCTGTCTCTGCCTCCATCTGTGTCTGTGTTGAGGGGGGCGGGGTCTCCCTGGACGCATCTCTTTCGCTCATCCCTCCATCCCTCCACTCAGTCTGAGGCCTGGGAGTGGGACCCAGATGTGAACGTGTTGAGCGCATCTATGTTCACGCCTCCACGTGCACCCACATGCTGCTCGTAGCCGGCTACCTTTCCACTGGCTGTCAGGGAGGAAAGGTCAGGCTAGGGTTGGAGAGTGGGGAATGCACACCCCTAGGATGGGAGATGACAGGGGTGGGGGGCACAGACCCATCCCAAGAGTCCAGCCCCATAGATAGATAGATAGAGAGAGAGAGAGAGAGAGAGAGAGAGAGAGAAGGCATCCTTTATTCTGTTTCCAGCAATAAGGGAGATACGTTAGCATGGCACTGTACAAAATCAGACTTGCCTAAGAAAGTACCAACAGAACCGCCTCCCGGAGGGGTGCTCATAGGCTGGCTCTGGACAGGAGCGTGTATGTAAACTCTGGGCTTATCAGTTCTCATGTCTCTTAGCGTGCCTGCCCACAGCTTGGTTTGATTGCATAGTCCCGGCACCCATGTGCCTGTACGCCTATGTGCATTGTGCCAAACACACGTGGCTTTGTGTGCTCATGATCTGGCTCATGAAGGGACCAGATGATCTATGACTCTGCTGGCCACTTGCTGAGCCTGCATTGATTTATCTGGGCCCATCCATCAGGGTTTAATAAAACGAAAAGACGAGCATCCATCAGCTGGAGAGGTTGGCAACAAGGTCCCGAGCCCTGGCGACCTGCTCTCCCGCCCCTGTGCACGCAAGGGGAAGCTTTCTTGGCCCATACACAGCCCCGTGATCCCTGCCAAGAGACTCAGTCCAGTCCCCAGCCCCTGACCTTGTGGGTGTCTGGCGGGGCTACCTGGGCTCAGCTGAGCACAGCTCTCCAGGTACTGGACCGCTATGCGCCAGTGCAGAACACGCCTGTTAAAGCTCTGGGATTCGTCCAAGCATTTTGATAAATTGCCTCTGCTCACGGCCCCTCACTCTCCCTGCCTCTGTGGTCTTTTAGAGCCCTCTAGACCTCTCCTCAACCCAGTGGCAAGCTCCCGACACAGCCAGAAGCTGCCTGGGCCTTGCTTCAGCTAGCCTTCTGCTCAGACTGGTGGGTGTCTGGGACATACCGGTGGTTAAATATTTTCTTTATTACCACTGCCCAGATTCTCACCCCAGGCCTGTGTTCCGGGGCCTCTGAGAGGAACCGGCACCAAGCCCTTGCCCCTGCAGTCCCTGGTGCGTGGGCCCCACAGAAGGCTGTCATTTACCCACACTTTTGGGCACTCTGAAGCCCACCGCCCATGTTTCTGGTTGCCAGGTGCCGAGGCTGCAACTGATCTCCCTGGACCAGCATGTTGGCGTCCTGGGCTCCCGGCCTGTGGGTGCTTGGGCTCTGGGCCACCCTCAGCCATGGGACAAATCTAGGTGAGCTGACATGGGCCTACCTCTGGCTGCCTGAAGTGCTGGGGCCTTTGCCCATATGTGACCATGTAGCTCTCAGTCATGTGGCATTTATGGCCAAGTATAGGGGAGGAGCCCAGGTTAGCTCAGGTGGTGTTTACATACTTGAGCCTGCGTGAGCTCTCTCTCTCTCTCTCTCTCTCTCTCTCTCTCTCTCTCTCTGTCTCTCTCTCTCTCTCTCTCTCTCTCTCTCTCTCTCTCTCTCTCTTTCTCTCTCTGTGTGTGTGTGTGTGTGTGTGTGTCTTGTTTCTGTATATCTCTGGTTTTGCATCTTGAGAAGCTCAGTCCACACATTTGTATGTACTCCTGGGTCTCTGGGTGGTGGGGAGGGAACAGGCTCTCTCTGCAGTACCTCCTTGCATTTCTTGCTGTCTAGGGAGATGGGAAAGAGCAGGGAACGACAGTCTCCCTACAAAAGGCAACACTTCCGGAAAGCTGCCAGGCCCCTCTGTTCCTTCTCATGGTCATGGCTCCATCCTCCAGGCACAGGCTCCTCCTTTGCACCAGTCTGGTTCTCTGATGACTGCCCACCCCACGGCTCAGCCTCTGGACAGGGAGAGGGTGCAGCTTTCCAGGGCCCAAAGCCAAGAGAAATTGACCAGGCAATCTGCCTGGCCTTGCTGGGTGCCCTGTGGGCTCAGTAGCTGCGTCACCTAGCCAGGAAGGAGCCCAACTCCTCGGGCCCAAGCCCAGGCATCCAGGGTGTATGGGGCTGCTATTGTATGCGCATGTATGTGTATGCAGGTACATCCATGTATGTGTGCATGTGTGTGTGTGTGTGTATGTGTGTATATGTGCATGCACACATGTGTTTCTCTGTGTGCATTGAGAGTTTTCCCCTCCTCTCCCTCACCGGGTCCCCTAGAGGGCCTGGGGCAGAGGATTTCAACATCTGTAAGGAATCTGGGCTCCTTGCCAAGGGTGAGTCACCCATTGCCTGGGAGATGCTCAAGACGGTAATGGTCTTTCCGGCCAGACTCGGGGGTGGAGGTTCCAGTGGGTCACTGTGCCCAGGGACACAGAACTCTATCTTTCAACTAGGCAGGGCAGGGAGTTGGCTTTCTACTGAAAGGTGACTTGACTGGTTTGGTCCAGCGTTCCCATCTGCTTTGTTGGGAGGTCCGTTTGATCTTAGCCCCGTCTGACGTAGCACCCCATCAACATTTCTGGTCTCAGGAAGGGGGGGGCACAGCCTCAGGGAGAGGGAGGGTCATAGCCACGAACCTGTCCCTTTAGAGCACTTTAGACTTGTGCTCTTGTTCAGAAGCTGATTTCGCTTCAACAAGCCTGTCTGGAGCCTAAGGCTCGATGATGCCCTTGAGCTGGCGGTCCCCTCAGCCGCTCTGTTTCTGTTGTGTCACTAGCTGGGCATGCAGGGGGAAAGTCACTGGATTTTCTACTTTGAGTATGGGACATAGAACACCACCCATTGCCCGGGACACGTGTGCACGTGGCATGGGTATGCAAAGCTTATGCATGTACAGTCATGTATACACCATTGCACGAAACCCCAAGGTGCCCGAAGCTATTTCCCCTGTCCCTACCGAGGCATAGCACCTGAAGGAACATGTACATACGCACGACTCCCCACTGTCTGGGCTCCGGTTGAACTGCCTAGCATTTCTTGTTTCTTTCACTCCCTGTCATAGGCCTGGCCCCAGCTGGGGTTGTTGGGAGGCTGAGGTCCTGGGGGCCCTGGGCCTGTTCTGCTGTTGATTCTCTCGGGAACAGGTCACAGGTCTCAGCCGTCCCTGTGCTGAGTTCTTCCTCCACAGCCAGGGTCAGAGGCCAAGTATGCTCACAGCCTCAAGGCAGACTAGTTTAAAGGTCCATGACTATGGGCATGCCCCCTCCTGAGGTCCCCAAGAGTTCTGCTGGCCAGTCGCCCTCCTGAGTTCCTAATGCTCTGGGCCAACTCTGTCCCAGGTGAGCGGTGCCCAACCTCACAGCAAGAAGGACTCAAGCTAGAACACAGTAGTGACCCATCAACCAACGTGACTGGTGAGTGCAGCCTCTGCCAGCCCTTACCCACTTCCTGTACTTCTCCTCACCTGCTTTTCCTCTGGTGTCCCCAAAGGCTTCAACCTAATCCGCCGACTGAACCTCATGAAGACATCTGCCATCAAAAAGATACGAAACCCCAAGGGGCCGCTCATCTTGCGGCTGGGGGCTGCCCCGCTGACCCAACCAACTCGGTAAAGGACTCTGGGAGGTGCTGGAGTTCATCCTGACCTCAGCCACACCCCTGCAACTCTCCTGCCCTGGAGGCTGATTTGGGGGACTCTCCTGCCCAAAGTCTACCTATCGTCCACCGCTGGGCTTGCAGGGTGGGCTTTCAATGTGAGGTGCCTGGAAACCCAGCCTGACTCTCCCAGGCAATGGCAGGGCCGTGTTTAAATCCCATGGTCACCGTGAGAACCCCAGGGTGGTTTCGAGAGCCTGTGTCTATATGAGTGTCCCCTGGCGTGAAGCCCAATTGCAGCAGTTGTTGGGCAGTCTGGCTCCCGCCGACCAGTGTCTCCTTGTAGCTATGTTCATGCGGAACTCTTGGTGTTTTCTCAGCATCCCTCCTTCCACCCCAGGCCTGCACACCACGCTGGCTTCCTTGGGAGCCTCCTTGCCAAAGTTGGAATGTAATGCTGAGATAGAAAAACATTTAAAATTTTACTATGTGTGTGTTTGTTATGCCTGCACGTTATGTGTGTGCACCACATGCATGCAGTGCCTGTAGAGTCCAGAAGGGGGCATCAGATCTCCCGAGACTCCAGTTACAGATGGTCTGAGATGCTGGTGGGTGCTGGGAATCAAACTCTGATTTTCTAGGAGAGCAGCCAGTACTCTTAATCACCGAGCCATCTCTCTCTGGTCCTCTGGGATGATAATTCAAGGATGCTGTTAAGGCTCCTCTGCCCCATCAGACCCCGTGAGACTTCGTGAGGACAAGCTCCTCTCCCATAGTTCCCCACTGGCTGTCCCAGCAGCCCGCCAGCCCTTAGCACCCAGAAGGCACTCAGTGAATATGTTAGGATGAACATGTGTGTGTGTCTCGGAGGTGCGAGCTATGCTTGTCTCCGGCAGGCTCGTCAGTTCTCAGAGTGCCCTCTCTTCTCCACTGCAGACGAGTGTTCCCTCGGGGCCTCCCAGAGGAGTTTGCCCTGGTCCTGACAGTCCTTCTGAAGAAGCACACCTTCCGGAACACGTGGTACTTGTTCCAAGTGACTGATGCAAATGGGTACCCACAGGTGAGTCCGCCCCTTCCCTCTCCTAGTCCTTGGGCTACGGTTGTATCCGTCTAACCCAGCTACTATTCAAACTTTGGTTTCTGGGCTTCTCTGCTCCGCTGAGAGGCTACCCCCAACGCCCAACACATGCTCTCAGGATGCCCTCCTCTGTGACCCAGCTAGCTTTCTCCCCTCCTGTGAGATGAGCTTCAGGCCCCAACTTTGCCAAGCTACGCCTCTAGAGCTCTGATTCCCTGTCCTTTCTCTTTCCCAAATTCGTCACAGATCTCCTTGGAAGTCAACAGCCAGGAGCGGAGTCTAGAGCTCCGGGCACAGGGCCAAGATGGTGACTTTGTGTCCTGCATCTTCCCAGTGCCCCAGCTCTTCGATCTGCGCTGGCACAAGCTGATGCTGAGCGTGGCAGGCCGGGTGGCCTCTGTGCATGTGGACTGCGTCTCAGCCTCCTCCCAGCCTCTGGGGCCCCGGCAAGCTATCCGGCCGGGGGGAAATGTATTCCTGGGCTTGGACGCCGAGCAGGGCAAGCCGGTTTCAGTGAGTACTGGGTCCTGGTTTCTGCTCCCACCTCTCAGGGAGCCTGGAGCTCCCGAGGGTGTGTTTCAGGGCCCCTGTTTGGAGTCATTGCCTTTTCTATGCGGCCTAACCGAGCTAACGCGACCGACGTGCCGGGCCCTCCAGCACCCGGGCTCTTCATGTCTCCAGCATGTTCCTAGCGTCTCTCTATTGAGTCTGACCCATCCTAGTCTGACAGATCACCTGCTAAATTTGCATATTTGCACCTTTGCTCATGCTCCCCCCCTACCTGCAATGCTTTTTCTTGAATATTCATTTACAGAACGGGCCCCAATTTGGACGGAGCCCCCTCTTCCTGCCCACCTCTCCCCCTCCCTCTCCATTCCTTCCCTCCATCCCTCCCTCCCTCCCTCCCTCCCCTCTCTGCTTTTGGCAACAGCTCTATTCTTGCTGACTTCCCCCGTCCAGCCCAGCCCGGAAAGACCCTAAAGTCAAATCCTGGGGCGAAGACGTCTTTGAGCTTCTTTGGGGACCACGTAAAAGCGGTTTGATCCTCTGAGATAAGATGAACTTGTGTGTCCCCTGCAGTTTGACCTTCAGCAGGCGCACATCTACTGTGACCCAGAGCTGGTGTTGGAGGAAGGCTGCTGTGAGATCTTACCGGGAGGGGTGAGTAGCTAGCCCCTAGCACACGCTGTGCTGGGGAGGGGGCAGCCTGAGCAGGGATGGCAGAGGTCTGAGGGGGCATCTGCCTCTGTGCCGACCCTGGCTGCCTTTCTCCCATATTGAGCAGTGTCCCCCAGAGACCTCCAAGGCACGCCGGGACACCCAGAGTAATGAGCTCATTGAGATCAATCCTCAGACGGAGGGCAAGGTCTACACCCGATGCTTCTGCTTGGAGGAGCCTCAGAACAGCAAGGTGGGAGAGCAGGGGAGACACAAGGGGGACTGTTCTACCCCTAACCTGGCTGAGGCCTGCCACCAGGCTCAGCTGGCCATGTGCCTAGGCTGGGGAAGTCCCCCAAGTGTGGGTTCAATGTAGGTCTTACCTTATGGAACTCAGGGAGGCAGAGAGAGAGAGAGAGATTGGCCATGGGGTAGCTCTGTGCCTGCTACTTGTTGGCACTAAGCATGCTGCTGCCCTGTTTCGGTCTCTAGCTAGACCATCCTGTGGGGGGCGGGACCCCATTCACAGTTTCTCCCATGCAGGGATATCTGGGCCCAGAGGCCAGGCTGCACAGCCTCTGGGCTCTCTTACTTTCCCAGCACCATAGCCAGTCGACTCTCAGGTTCTTTGGAGATGGCAGAGGAACCTCTTCCTTCCGTCAGCCCCACCCTCAGGCTGGGCAGTGTCCCTGCCTACCCAGGCAGCATGCCCAGCTTTTGGCTGCAGAAACACAAGATCCCATTGATTCAATGCCTGTTTTCTACGACATCACATGGAGGAGGGGAAGGGGTGCCCGTGGGGACAGCCTTAGGGGCCTGAGCAAACCCTTGATGATCTGGGAGGTGCCAGATGCCAAACTGAGGGGGTACCTGGCATCCATGTGCTCTGCCTGGATACCCCATTCCAGCACGCACCCCAGAGCTGTCCCTCTGTCTGCCCAGGTGGACGCTCAACTGATGGGAAGAAGCAGCCAGAAGGCAGAACGGGGCACAAAGGTAGAGACGGCGGCTGAGGGGGTGAGCCCACGGTGCCCTCTGTCTGCCCTGAGTTCGCTCTATAAAACCCTTGGGAAAGATGCTGCACTCCCAGTCTCTTCCTGCCCGGACAGAGCTCAGCTGCGTGGTGCCAGCTCTGAGAAGGGAAGACAGACTGGGCGGGACACAGTCCTGGGCATTCTCTAGAGAGCTGGCTCCTGCCTGCTCTGTACAAGGGCTCGGAGCGATGTTTGGTCCCAGGTTCCTCTCCCACTCCCATGTCTCCTCTTTCTCAGGCCCACCAGGAGACTGGAGCCGATGAGGTGAGCCTTTTTTGTCTGGGCCGGACGGACTCTAGGACTCTGGGAGGGAGGTGTCAGCACTCACTCTTTGGATAAAAGTTTGAGGCATGGAGCCTAAGGTGTGGGGGCGATGGATAAATGAAGTATCCAACGTTCCTGAGGGCCCAACTCTAGGCCTTGGTTGCCCTGGATTGTAGGGTGGAAGTCCAGGAAGCCATTTCCGCTGAGCTGGAAACCAGTGGCCATGGGCGTCATGGGGAAAACTTCAATCATGGCTGTGGGACCCTTTTCACTGACGTACTGTGTGGCCCTGGGCTTGTTAGTGTTTTGTGTTTCTGTCTCCATTTCCTTTTGAAGAGGTGCTGTTTGGGCCTTGAGAGGTGTGTGTGTGTGCATGTGTGTGTTCGTGTGTGTGTGTGTGTGTGTGTGTGTGTGTACACGAACGTGTGTGTGCATGTGTGTGTGCGTGTTTGTGTGTGTGTGTTCATGTGTGTGCACATGTATGTGCATATGTGTGTGTGCATGTGTGCATGCGTGCATATGTGTGCATGTGCGTGTGTGCATGTGTGTGTGTGATGCACACTCGCGCTGGGCAGGGCTAATCTCAGAATTGACCTGCGGGCCTGTCCTGTCCTTCCTTTGCAGTGCCCACCCTGTGCCCGCAGTGCCCGGGAGAGCAATGTGAGTGGATGAAGCGGCATAGCCGGGCTGGGCGTGGGCGTGGCCTGGCGTGCACTGGAGCTTCCTGGTAGAGGACAAGGGGGGCTTTGTTCAGTTTCCCATCACTCCCCTGCCTGACCCCCAGAGCTATGCTTGTCCCCACCCCTAAGCCCACCAAGCCAGGGTGGGGTGGAGAATGGGACTCAAGACCTTGGTTGCTGGTTCCAGCTGTGCAGTTGCCTGCGGGCCTCAGGCCCGCTTTGATCGGAAGGTACCATATGACACCTTGGAGACCTAGAGCAGGGGAGGACAGCCTGGTGTCACACAGCTCAGAGCCTGGGCATCCTCCTCCTCCTCCTCCTGCTTGAAAGCTAGCCTAGCCCAGCCTTCCCGGTAGGAGTTATAAGGACAGGACTTGGGGCTCACGTGAGCCATTTGGTGCCTATTGCGCCCCTTCTGTGGGCAGAGAGACTGTTGTGAGCATCCATTCACAAGGAACAGGAGCCCCTAATTCCGGGGAGATCTAGAAATACCCACACTTCTTCCTGCCTGCCTGCCTCTCTACCCAGTCTCCCAGCAAATCCCAGATGCGCTGGGGTTGCCATGGCAACCGAGTGACCATGTTAGCCTAACCATTTGAGGTGGGGCTGGCCAAAAGCAGGCAGGTTGGAGAAAGTAGACCCCTATGTTGGCTTTATAGCCTTGGAAAAATAGTCAGCAGGCTAATTGGCCTCGGGGGCAGAACTGGCTTTGGGACTCTGGTCCTGCCATCGTGCTGTGTGAACCCGAGGACTTGCTAGCTCCCTCTGGGCCACTGGTTGCTCCCTGGAGTTCAATATTCTCTTCCTTCTTCCATTCCCTTAGGTCACCCTTGGTCTCTCTGGCCTCAAGGTAAGACCTAGCAGTGAACAGAATTCTCCTGTCTTCCATGGTCCCTCCCACTTTGTGTGGCTCTGTAGCCCCGAGTTTATAGCAAGACACATAGCACGGCTCATGTAGCAGGTGCTGAGCTCCTTTGCCGGCCGTGAGCATGTGTGCTCTGCCCCGCGTGTGGCCCACAGCACCCTGGTCTTTCGTGCTCACACCTGGAGGCAGGTGTTGCATCAATTCTGTTTTATTGATGGGGGATCCGAGTCCAGGGAGGTGACCTGCCTCTGCGTCCCGTGTTAGCAAGCACCAGACGTGAGCTCGGGAGACTTGACAGTTAGCTGCCGTGGGTTCACGTCATCCTGCCTGTCTACGCAACGTGTCCACGTGCAGACGACATGCTGCTGTGTGTGCTAATGTCCATGCCCGGGGGTGTGGGGGAAGGGATACTCCCTGCGTGAGACCGTAGGATTGCTAAGCAGCCTTGTAGTGTATATGGAATCCATGTACCATGTGTAATGAGTGCATGGTGTGGAGGAGTGGGAGGGGGAATGTGTGTGTGTGTGTGTGTGTGTGTGTGTGCGCGCGTGTGCGTGCGCACTTGCAGAATAGATGGATGGAGGAGGCAACCAGGGGTGGGGGGCACATTTTGGAGGCTCCCTTTCAGCACAGTCATCATTCTGGTTTTCCCCACAGGGAGGGAAGGGTGACCGAGGCCTAACTGGACCATCAGGCCCCAAGGGAGAGAAGGGAGCACGGGTAAGTGCCCTAACCAAGTCCTTGTCCCGGGCCTCTCCCACCTAGCTGGGGCCTGATGGGTGTGACCTAGCGCCCCTTCTTCTCAGTGGGAAGCCTGGTCGCCTGGGCGTTTGGACAGGGTTCTACTGGGGCTAATGTGCAGAGGCTTACATTCTAGCGGCACCTGGGCCGTTCCTGGCAGCAGGTTTTTGCTGACACCCCCAGAAGGTCCCAGCATTGACCCCTGTTCCTTACTCACAGGGCAATGACTGTGTTCGAGTCTCCCCAGACGCCCCGCTTCAGGTGAGACTGACTGGGAGGTGAGGCCTATCTCAGGGCTGAGGCTGGGCCATTCTGGCCACTTAACCCCTCGTCTCCTTTGTCAGTGTGCAGAAGGCCCGAAAGGAGAGAAGGGAGAATTGGGGGACTTGGTAAGCCTGGGACCCGCCACGGGGCAGGATGGATCCTGGGCTCAGCCTCATCATTCATTCATTTATGCCCCCTCCTCATCTCAGGGACCCTCAGGACCCCCAGGATCGACAGGTCAGAAGGTAATAGGCTGATGTTTGGAGGAGTAGGTGCCTGGAGGGACACAGGCACTACATTCAAGAGGAGGGAAGTGTCTAAGGTCTTCCTGGAGGATGGCGGCAGTTGGCAGGATTGACTGTTCCTTCCCCGTCCCTCTAGCCTTCTGCCTGGTCCAAACACCCACCATGTCTAGAAGGGAATGCCTGCATGCTTGTACAATGAGTGGTCTGGCTGGTTTGGAAGTTCTATCTGTTGTCTGCCCTCCTGTGGAAGGCATTCCTTTTTTAGAAGAGGCGGCCTCAGGGAGGGGGACTCTGGAAGGCACTTGCCCCTCCCCTGACAGGAACCTTGCTGCTCCTTCTCCTCAGCCCACTCCCCTGTCTTTTCCTTCTTCAGGGCCAGAAAGGGGAGAAGGGTGATGGAGGCCTCAAAGGACTGCCAGGAAAGCCAGGACGAGATGTATGTGGCTGGGAACCCTCTCCCTGGGGTCCAGAATGCTAGACTCTAACTCAGAGATCCACCCTCCTCCTCCTAGCCAAGAAAGGGAGGTGCTATGTCCCAGGAGGCATAGCAAAGAGGGTGCGGATGCTGAACACGGCCTCCGGACTCTCAGCCTTTGTCATCTGAGGGTCTCAGGGCACCCGTTGGGGTCTGGCATTGGGGGAGGGAAGATGAGGGGGATACAGTTGGGTGATTGATTACCCTCCTGTCTCAGTGGGGAAGGTCTCGGGATCCTGGTTGTCCCTACCTGGCCCTCTTATCCACAGGGTCGACCAGGAGAGATCTGTGTCATTGGGCCCAAAGGGCAGAAAGTGAGTTGCAGGTCTGGGTGTGGGAAGGGGGTATAAGGGTAAGATTGTGCCTCTCTCATACTCATGTGTGCGTGTACAACAGGGCGACCCTGGCTTTGTTGGGCCTGAGGGACTGGCGGGAGAGCCTGGGCCCCCTGGCCTCCCCGGACCACCTGGGATAGGACTGCCTGGGACTCCTGTAAGTGTCCCTTCACCTGTCCTGCCGCCCTCTCCTGAAACCTTTGTCCCCCCCCCCCCCAGCGTGGGGCCGAGTTGGGGATAAAACCTGGTCCCAGGAGTGCGGGTTGGAGGGCGCCTTAAGACAAAACTGATCACCATGCTGTAAAGAGGAGATTTGTATCACCCTGTTTCTGCCATCAGGGAGATCCAGGTGGCCCAGCAGGCCCTAAAGGAGAAAAGGTAGGCACAGGGATGTTGTGGGCACTGCAGGGAGGGGTGTGTGATCAGGCAGTGTCTGTGTCAGGGGGTGACAGGCATTGGGCTGAGAGGCTCAGGCCAGTCAGGGTGTATGGGGTAGGAGGGTTGTCTCTACTTCAGCACTAGCTGGGGTGGGGGCCTTGGCCTTGGTGAGCAGCCAGTACTGGAGCTCTCTGTTTGTCTGTCTGTCTGTCTGTCTGTCTGTCTGTCTGTCACCTCCTCCTTGTTGTACTAGGGAAGGGTGCTCAGAGCCCTTGCTGTCTCTTATCTTTTCCCAGAGCTAGGCATACAGGCAGACAGGCAATAGGAAGAGAGGGTTTATCCTGCCAGTGGTCCCCATGGAGATGAGAAGCTCAGCTGGGGGTCAGAAAGAAGGGGCAAAGGTCACATCCATGGGAGCCTCCCCTTTAACCCTTCTGATTACAGGGCAGTTCTGGAATACCGGGAAAGGAAGGCCCAGGAGGGAAGCCGGTGAGTGACCACAACCCACCGTGCCCAGATCTGCTCTTCCAGAGCCTCTAGGGGGAGGGGCTTGGGTCCTCAGCTCCTTCCTGGCATACCAAAATACCGAAGTACCAAAATGCAAACTACCAAAATGCCAATCCCTGTGCCTGGTATTAATGCCCCATGTTTTTTGTTTGTCTGTTTGTTTGTTTTTAAATTTTCCCAATAGGGGAAGCCAGGAGTGCCCGGGACGAAGGGAGAGAAGGTATGCCCCATGCCCGGCCGCCCTGGGGTGGGAGCAGGTTCCACTCTGAGTAGCAGGGACACTGCCCAGGTGCCGGGCCTGCCTCAGCTGACCTCAGGCGACATTTGTTTTATTACTGTGGAAGGTTTGTGATCAGATCAGGAGCTTGCCTGGGGGGGTCAGCCCTATCCAGACCCCACCTCGGGCGTCTGCAGGGTTCATGAGCCTGGAAGGTCACTGAGCGTCCCTCTGCCTGTCTCCTATCTACCAATGGGACACATGTCTCTCCCCTGGCTTGCTTTGAGGACATAGTCTCAGGATGTGGGGGACTCCTGTCCTGAATGAATGAGTCACTTGGACAGGAAGACCCTGCAGTTGTCCCGTTGTCCACTTTGATGATGGGAAACAGCTAATACTGCTGTGACAGGAGGCTTTTTCCTCCCCTAGGTCTCAGCCCCACCCTAACCTGCGATTCTTCTCTTCTGCTAGGGTGACCCCTGCGAAGTATGCCCAACGCTGCCTGAAGGGTTCCAGAATTTCGTGGGGCTCCCTGGAAAACCAGGGCCTAAAGGAGAACCGGGTGATCCTGCTCCGGCCAGGGTGAGTGCCCAAGTGGCCATAGAGGGACTCTGTGCTTCTCAGTACCACCGAGATTAGGCCTAGCGTGTAGCCTAGATGGGATTTGAACCATAGAGCTTGGCGTGGGCTAGAGTGTCATCCCAGGTTTCCATGGCAACCTCCCAGCACTTTCCCCAAGAGACTCTAGGGTATCCTGTGGGCAAGGTAGGGTGGAACCATCTCTTACTGTGAGTGAAGCTTGGCTGGGTTTGGATATTGGGTAGAGAAATGAAAGAAAGTGGTGAGGTCCAGGGTTAAGGTCCTGGGCCAGCCTCCTCATACACCCTCTCTTTCAGGAGGGCCTAGGAACTGTTGGACTGAAAGGTGACCAGGTATGTAAAGACCTTTCTAATGTGGACATTTAGGCTAAGTTTATTTCCCTTTTTGTTCTGTGGGTTGATGGGCGCTGCCTCTGGGGTGCATCCCTCAGGAATAGGGTGATTTAAAGGGTGTATATATGTGGTGTGTCACACTCTGTCCTTACATACGGTTAGAGCATTTGGGCTGCCCCAGTATGTCTCATCTTGGCCCACAAACCATTTTTTTTTCCTTGCAGGGAGATCCAGGCATCCAGGGGATGAAAGGAGAGAAGGTAAGGAGCCCCGGTGCCCTGGTCCTCACCTTCTGTCCGCCTGAGAGAACTTTGACTGTTCTCTTCCTTCCCTAGGGGGAACCCTGCTCATCCTGCAGTTCAGGTGTCGGGGCCCAGCATCTTGGGCCCTCCATAGGGGGCAGTGAAAATGTGGGCTCCCCTGGCCATGGTTTGCCTGGCCTCCCGGTGAGTGACTCGCCCTTGGCATGCTAGTGACTGTCCTGGTTCTTGAGGTCCCATGCTTTGGGGCAGGGACCAAGAGGCAGACACAAAGCAGCCTACACTCTGGCACTTTCCTCCGTCCCTGTGCGAGTAACTGTCTAGCAATCCCTCGTTCCTTTCTCTTGCTGGTGGACACCGGGAGCGTGGAGGGGTGTCAGGCAAAGGCGCCGTGACTCCATCTTGGTGCTTTGTTTTGTTTTAAGGGCAAATCTGGAATTCCTGGGCCCAGAGGCATGAAAGGAGAGAAGGTAAGCCCTGGGCTAGGCATCAGGGCACAGGCGGCAGGGGAGACAACCCCGGGAAGCATTCGAGGCAGGGGTCAAACTGCAGCCTCGCAGAGAGGCACATCCATCAGGGTCTCCCTGAGCGGAGTCAAGGGATTTAGTTCCAAGAAGCTCATGTTCTCCACGAGAATTCCTTAGTGTTGTATTTTTAATTTAATGATAATCTAAAACGATTAAGCACATCCAAGACTACCTTAAAGCAAAATAATATTTAACTCTCCCTTTCTACTTATTACGTGCCAGGCACAGTTCCAAGCCTAGTGCA
This sequence comes from Apodemus agrarius, assembly GCA_964023405.1. Taxonomy (NCBI): domain Eukaryota; kingdom Metazoa; phylum Chordata; class Mammalia; order Rodentia; family Muridae; genus Apodemus; species Apodemus agrarius. The sequence continues at coordinate 26,198,662 of OZ030009.1, read as the reverse complement.
TGTTTTAATCTTGTTTCATTCTCCCAAGTTCTAATGGAGTACATTCCTCTACTCTTCCCATTTTCTGGATGAGGAAAAGGAGATGCAAAAAGGCCCAGGGATCTCCCAGTGCCTCCAGTGCCTCGTGGGTGTTTGAGCCCAGGGAAGTCTGGCCCCGGAGTCGATGATCTCCACTACTCGGCTGGTCGGCTGGGTTTGGAGGCCCATTTTCACATTTGTATTTATGGTTGTTCTGGAGATAGATGAGTGGACTGGATTTCTAACAGAGGGTTGCTCAGAGAGGGGGCTCTGCGGATGTGAGAGTGTCCAAACGGGAGACACACTGGGGCGTGTGTTCAGACTCTCATGGTATTTCTCAAGTGGAGTTTTAGTACCTGTCCTAATCCCTGCTCTCCTTCCATTAGTATGTGTGTGCCTGTGTGTGTGTGCATGTGTGTATGTGCCTCTGTGTGTGCATGTGTATGTGCCTGTGTGTGTGTATGTGCCTGTGTGTCTGTGTGCATGTGCCTGTGTGTGTGCATGGGTGTGGGTGTGGGTGTGCATGTATGTGTGCATGTGTGTGGGTATGCATGTGCGTGTGTGAACATGGGCAAGTGTGCATGTTACTGAGATTGAGCCAGGATCTAGCACATGCTTTGCAAGCACCTACATTGAGCTACATCCCCTGCTTTGTAGAGACCTGAGGAACCTTTATTTTATCCTTTATTTTGTGATAGGGTCTCACTGCATTGCCCAGGCTGGCTTTGAACTCACAATATACCTCAGACAGGCCTCGACCTGTGATTCCCCCTCCCTACCCCTCCTTAGTAGCTGGCTTAGAAGAGGCCCGTGCCACCAAGCGCGACAGGCTTTTCCAACACAGCAAATAGCATGACCCAAAGCCCCCAAGCTGGTGTCATCCTTCACTCCTTCCCCACATCGGTCCCCCCTTCATCCAGCTCAGACACGAGTCCCGGGTCCTGTCCACATCGCCCTCACTCTCCCCACTCCTCTGCATGTGTGCCACTGGGTCCCCATGGTCTCACTCCTGATGGTAGTGACCTTCTCTGGCCTGCGGCCCATTCAACAGCGCATTTATCACCGAGCAGTTAGTGTGCCTTTGTAGAAAGAACTGCAAGACAGAACTTCCTGCTGACACGCCTTCTGGGACCTGACTCTGGGCCGCGCGGTCCTGACGGCCCTCATTCTGAGCATCCTCCTGCCTCTCCCTGCCTTCCTCTGCTTTAGCCATCAGAACCTCCTTCCACTCTGAGATATGTGGAGACTGGTCCCACCTCCGGACTTCCCTCCCGCAAACACAGGAGGCTCCTTCCCACCCGCTTTAAGTGGCTGGCCTCATGCTAGTCTTTCTGATGATCATGGTCCCACCTTTGACCACTCAGTGTAAACGGGTCCCTTCTTGGTCTAGTCATTACCTCGCTTCCTTCATTACACTCGTTACCGCTTACGGTCACTCTTTTAAAAGCTCCAGCCGTAAACTGCTCGCCTTGCCAGTGTGAGGACCTGAAGTTGAGTCCCTGGTGGCATCCACCTAAAAGGCCAGGAGCCATAGCGCTGTGGGTGAGGAGACCCAGCAAACCCTGGAGCTCACTGACTAGTCAGCCACGCTGAACTGATGAGCTCCAGGGTCAGTAAGGAGAGGGGCTAGAGAGATGGCTCATCGGTCAAGAGCACTGGCTGTTCTCCCAGAGGATCCGGGTTCGATTCCCAGGACCCACATGGCAGCTCACAACTGTTTGTAACTCCAGTTCCAGAGGAATCTGACATCCTGACACGGGCAAAACACTAATGCTCATAAAATAAAAATAAATAGGAGACTGGAGAGATGGTTCAGCAGTTAAGAGCACTGACAGCTCTTCTAGTAAGTCCTGAGTTCAATTCCCAGCAACCACATGGTGGCTCACAACCATCTGTAATGGAATTTGATGCCCTCTTCTGGGGTGTCTGAATGGAGCAACAGTGCACTCATATACATAAAATAAAGAAAATATTTTAAAAATAAATTAATTAAAAAGTGGAGAATGATCAAGGAAGATGCCTAATGTCAACCTGGCCGCTACCCTTGTATACATACCACATGCATGCACGCGGGTGCGTGCCCCTCCCCCCCCCCCCCCCGCTGAGAATGTACTTCAGTTGGCAGACTGCCTGGCATGTTCAAAGCCCTGAGCTTGATCCCAACACTATATAAACTGGGCAAGGGGATGCTCACCCAAGGCAGGAGGATCAGGAGTTCAAGGCCATCCTTGACTACATAGCAGAGGGTTAATATATATATTATTATAAAATAGCTCTTTCATGTGCAAGGTCCAGGAGGCATTTTTGTCTGTGGTATTCATATTCATAGCACCTAGTCTAGTGCTCAGGACCAAAGGGCATTTGACGAACAGCTCTTGGAGAAAAGACTACGCCATCTCAGCCTGGGTAGCGTGAGGCCAGGTCTGGGCTTCTGGGATGGGAGCTGGTTTTAGAGACATCACTTCAAGACCGTGGCTGACAAGGTCAGGGAGGAGTCCTCGTCCTTGAGTCTCTCTTTCCCTTGCCAGTGGACATCCCCAAGCTCGTGTTCCTGCAGGCCTTCCCCGTTTCCTCTTTAACTGTGTGCTCTCTGCTTGACCCTCAGGGTAGCTTTGGCGATGCAGGGCCAGCTGGCGTTCCGGTAAGTACTCTTCAGGGGGCTGTGGCTTAGGGGAGTGCAAGATGGCAGCAGGTGGCTCTCAGGGGAACTGAGAGGCTTGGGCTGTGTCTGCATGGGCTAGGCTGATGCTGAACATGGTCTGATGTGGCTTCTCATGCAGGGACCACCAGGACCAGTGGGACCAGCTGGCATCAAAGGGGCAAAGGTCAGTCTGGGGCATCCCTTGCTTGCAGCCAGGGCACACCTCTGAAGATGTCTTTGTTCTGGCCCATTCTACTCCAAATCCTGGGTCCCCTGCAGTCTGTGGGGTAAATTCTGGCTCTTGCTAGTATGGCCTTGCTTCTGCCTTGTTTTGCCCCGTGCTCCCAGTCTCTCCTGAGACACCCCTTCACTCGGTAGATGTGCCACATCGGTGCTGGCTACGTTCTGCAGACCCAGATCCTGAGCCTCAGGCTGCAGGAGCCCCTTAACCCACTGTCCTCGCTCTGCAGGGGGAGCCGTGTGAGCCCTGCGCAGCCTTGTCCAAGCTACAAGATGGGGACACTCGTGTGGTTCATCTGCCCGGCCCAGCTGGAGAGAAGGGAGAGCCTGGTCCGCCAGGCTCCGGGCTGCCTGGGAAGCAGGTAAGTTCTGGAGACGGTCGTGGGCAGGAGGCCAGAAAGAACAGAGGTCCCCGCGGCATCTCTAGACTTCCTGGGCAGAAGGGCCAAGTGGGGTGAGATCAACACCTCTGTGTCCAGCACAGCCTGCTTCCATCCCTTGTACAGGCTTCTGTCCTTCATCCTGGGACATAGACTGGCAAAGCCTCAGCAGAGCTGGGTTCCAAGCTGGCTCTGGGTTTTTTGTTTGTTTGTTTGTTTTGTTTTGTTTTTTTGAGCACTTTTGTTGTCTGTCCCTCTGGGTCTGGTCCTTGGAGGTGACACTAGGTCATGATTTGCGTGAGGCCCTGGGTGGCGCACAGAGACGCTGGAGAAATGGCGGTTGTGGCTGTGGTCTGACAGCCGCTGCTCTAGTGGTGACGGCAAACACTGGCCCAGCCGAAGGATAATCTCACAAGACCTCTGTGGTGCAGAAGCCCCCACACACTGTTTGATCACCCCCGTTTGACCGATGGGGAAACTGAGGCTAGATGAGGGGGATGGGGAGGTGACTTGCCTAGGTCATGCAGGCAGACGCGTCTCCAACACTAGACAGGTTCCCTAGCATGGCCTCTCACGGTCCCCACATCCCCCGGGTCTCCCACAGTGCTGGGTACCCAGGGGTGTTCATTCTGAGGGGACAGGCTCTGAGACCATTTTCTCCTCAGGGTAAAGCAGGAGAGCGTGGACTCAAGGGGCAGAAGGTGAGAGAATGTGATGGGCACAGAGGTGGGGGGGTGCCCTGGTCGCCACACAGGCCTCTGTGTCCCCTCCTCCCCTCCCGCCCTCCCTCCTCTCTCTTTCCTTTCTTCCTTCATTCCTTAATTGAAAACACATATTAATGGAATATATTCTGATCAGTTTTCCCCCAGATCCTCCCAGATCCTCTCCACCTCCCCAGCCATCCAGCTCCATGTGACCCCCCACACCCCCCACACCCCCCACGCGCCTCTCCGTGGTTGCTCCTACCAATCTCCTCCCCTTCTTAGCTCCCAGCCCCCAGGGGACTGTGGGGATTGCCCACAGGTCTCAAGGGGTACCCTGCCCTGAGCTGGGTGACACTTGTTCTCCTTACACACGACTTCTTACAGGGCGACGCTGGGAATCCGGGAGACCCTGGGGCGCCAGGCACCACAGGGCAGCCTGGAATATCGGGAGAGCCTGGGGTTCGGGGTCCTGCAGGACCAAAAGGAGAAAAGGTCGGTGGGCCAGGCCTGGGAGAGGAGTTTGTTGCGTGGGCAAACGGAAATGAAGGGGCGGTAATGAGTGGGACTGTGGAGAGCCTGGAGGGAGCCCGGAGCATCAGATTCCACAGCTTTACTGCAGCTTGGAGATTCTGGGGTCTATTCTGTTTTCTCGGTGGTGGAGGAGAGACAGAAGAGGGGTGGGGCTCTCAGAGGATGGAGGGGGCCCCTTTGCAATGCCCCCAGGCCTAGCTCACAGGCTTCCCCTGTCTCTTGACTAGGGTGATGGATGCACTGCCTGCCCTAGTCTGCAGGGGGCGTTGACCGGTGGATCGGGACTGCCTGGGAAACCAGGTCCCAAAGGAGAGCCAGGTCCTGAAGGTGTGGGTCGGCCCGGTAAACCAGTAAGTGCCACCGGCTCATCCTCTTACCCTTCCCTGCCTGTGTGTGGCCTGTTCAACACACCAAGGGTATCCATGGGTTCCCTTGTACCTTTTAGGGCCAGCCTGGTCTACCAGGAGTTCAAGGTCCCCCAGGACTGAAGGGCACTCAGGTTTGTATGGGAATGGAATGGAGGCTCCCCAGAGTGCTTCTCTGGGAGGAGGGAGAGGGGAGGGAGAAGGGGAGGAGGAGGAGGGGGAAGGTTAGGAGGAAGAGGGGGGAGGGGAGGAGGAGGGGTAAGGGGAGGAGGAGGGGGGAAGGGGAGGAGGAGGGGGAGGAGGAGGAAGGAAGAGGGAGGCGGAGGAAGAGGATAAGAACTGTGGGACAGAAGGCCTGGAATGAGGGATTCCTGACTGGTGAAAGGTGGAAGTGGAGAAGGCTTCAAAGAGGCTGGGGGATGGGCTGAGAGTTTCCACCCAGGGGTTGTTTCACCTCTTCAGGGAGAGCCTGGACCTCCAGGCATCGGTGCTGAGGGACCCCAGGTGAGTATGTCCCTCACCTTTGCCTTCCTGCTTGCTTCCAATACTTCCATAGTCTATCCTGGAACTCTCTATGTAGACCAGGCTACCCTTGAACTCACCCAGATCTGTCAGTGCCTCTGTCTCCCGAGTGCTGGCATTAAAGAGGGCCACGTGCCGCCATGCTCTGCCAGAGTTTAGCTTTGCCCTTCTTACCTTAACCCTTGAGTCTTCTTGGGGAGCTCTCTTGAGTTGGGGATGACAGGCACCCTCCCAGATCTGCCGGTGACACAGGCACAAGGGGCAGGTGCCTTTGGCCACTGTGCCGCAGACTGCTATTCTGACTTGCAGGGGGAGCCTGGAATCCAGGGTTTGCCTGGCACTCAGGTACGTCTCCTATGGCCTAGAGGGGGCTGACAGGGCGAGGGGCCATTTTACCGGAAGAGATTACCAGTTGTGCTTCCTTCTGCAGGGCCTTCCCGGACCTCGGGGACCCCCTGGCTCAACTGGAGAAAAAGGTGCCCAGGTGAGCCTCCTCTGCCGCAGTCGCTGGAGCTGCCGCATGGGCACCTGAGGCCGAGGAATGAGGTCAAAGGGCGCCTGGGATCCAACTGTGTGCATCTCACTGCTGGCTTCAAATCGTGCCTCAGCAGCCTGTCCTCTCCCCGCAGGGACCTCCAGGGCCCAACGGAGCCACAGGACCCATGGGACCTCCTGGTGCTAGTGTCTCTGGGCCTCCGGTAAGAGCCTTTCCTACACAGGACTATGCTGGAGCTGCTGCTGGGCCCATGACTCCCACTGCTGCTGGGGAGAAGGCACGGAGCTGATGCTCCTGTCTCCGCAGCCTGGGGTGGGAGGAGACAAGCCTCCTGGGCTGTCCTCAGGAACGGAAGACACTGGGATTGCCTTTGAATGATAATATATCTCCACCAAATCTCTCTCTCTCTCTCTCTCTCTCTCTCTCTCTCTCTCTCTCTCTCTCTGTGTGTGTGTGTGTGTGTGTGTGTGTGTGTGTGTAAGTTTGGATGCTAGGTATTGAACTCCAGTCCTCTGGAAGAACAGCAAGTGCTCTTAATCTTAACTGCTGAGTCATCTCTCAATATGACCCCCCCATACACACACACACACACACACACACACACACACACACACGTTCAAGGACTAGGGAGCTGGCTTGCTGCACAAGCATGCAGTCCCAGATTTGACCCTTGGGCCCCCACATCCATGTAAAATGTCAGATGTGGCCAGGTATGGGGCAAATGCCTTTAATCCCATCATTCAGGAGGCAGAGGTGCTGGATCTCTTCAAGTTCAAGGCCAGCTTGGTCTACACCGCCTGTTTCCGGACAGCCAGAGCTATAGAGAGAGAGATCCTGTCTTAAAAACAAACAACTCAGGAGACAGACAGGTAGCTCTCTGAGTTCAAGGCTAGCTTGATCTACAGAGCGAGTTCTAGGACAGCCAGGGCTACATAAGAGACATCCTGTCTCAAAAAACTACTTCCACCATTACCCATAACAACAACAAACAAAGGCCAGATGTGACTTCATGTGCCTGTGGTCCCAATACTGTAATCCCTAGGGCTCACTGGCCAGTCAGCCTAGATTAAAGTCCCAGGTCCCCGAGAGAGGCCATCTCCTAAACAAACGGACAGACAGACAAAAACCAGGGTAGATGGTTCCTGTGGAACGACAGCCAAGTTGACTTCTGACCTCTCCACATGCACACACGCATATATGTGTGCCCATGACACATACCTGTAAACACATGCACACATGCATACATGTGTGCCCATGACACATACCTGTAAACACATGCACACACACATACACATGCACGCACACACACACACATACACACACTATTTCCCTTTACTTTTATGTGTATGAATGTTTTGCTTGCACATTCATGCCTGGTGCCTGCAGAGGGCATCATATCCTCTGGATCTGCAGTTGCTGTTGGTCCTGAACTACCATGTAGGTGCTGGGACTCTGACCTGGGTCCTTTGCAAGAACAATACGTGCTTTTAACTGTTGAGTCATCTCTCCAGCCCTGTATTGTACTTTTAAAATCAGCCATAGTAATTACCAGAGCACATTCCCACGAGGTGCGATGAACCAGTCTCTGGGATCGGCATTTCATCTTCTGATCATTTCTTTGTGTCCAGAGCCCTCTGCCACTCTGCTGTTTGTAAACTGGGGTCACCCCCTGCTCTGTAGAAGACTAGAAATTGTTTATCCAAACTAATAGAAATTTGGTCACCATTACCCAGCTCCCTCGGTCTCTCCCTTCCCCTCAGCCTCTAGGAATCACCCCCTAGCGCCCCCCCTCCCCCCTCACCACCCCCTGCTTGGAGATCCACATGTTTAGCTTCTGAGGAAAGAAAACACGGTCATCCCCATTTTGGGAGCAGGACCCGCTGAGGCCCTGTGCTCAGTCAGCTCTGAACATACAGAAAGGGGCTGTTGTGATGATGATGATGATGATGATGATGATGATTGATCTTAGAGACAAGGACGGACATGCTAAACCAGACTTACCTGGAACTCACCTGTGTAGCCCAGGCTCATCCTGGACTTTGGGCAACCCTCCTCTCGGCTTCCTAAGTTCTGGGGCTGCAGCCAGAGCTAGGGGCTGCTGGGATTTTCATACCCATACACAGGGAGAGCAAAGACCAGAGAACAGAGGGTGGGGCTGTGAATGTGAAGCCCAGCCCTTACTGTAAAACCCTGGATCCCGTGGGACCATGCCCTGAGTGGCTAAGGGAATGGAAACGTTTTATTCCGCTCTGCGCAAGACAATGGCCCCCACGCCTAACAGACGTGTCTATTGAGCAGATTGCATAGATTAAGTAATAATAAGTGCATTTTCTTATTTTAGTCATCAAAGACCTGTCTAATAGTCAGCTTCTACTCCACATGAACCCACTAGAATTTTACAAAATGATAATTTTAGCCTGAATCAAAGAAACGCCACCTTTCAGCCAGCCCATGGCATGCTGGGCCGTGGGCAAATGTATAATTTTTCCTGAGCTTTTGGTAATGTTGAAAATAGCCCAGTGAGCCTATCCTTCCCCTATCCTTTGTATCCCTAGAGAAATTGATGTTTGAGTTTGGAGAACATTGATAGACTCTGCCTGGTGGTGTGCCAGAGCCTACGGGGCGGGGCTTTGCCCAGGCCGGGATGGACTGGTCTGCTTTGCCCAGCAGAACTACACAGTCAGGGAGCCCAGGGTAAAGGTGGAGTTGGAGATTTGTCCCAGGGTGACTTTGAGCCCTGGATGTAAAGGTGGACTGTCCCCCAAGAAGGCAATCACGGGGACCTCTGCAGCAAAGCAACCTCTCTGGGCCTTAGCACATCTGTGTGTTTGCTCAAGCTTCATTCCTGGTCAGAAGCATTGACAGACCTCTCCCGTTATATCCTACCCAGGAGGCCTCCTGCTCTGCCACACACCCACTCTGTCACACTCACTAATTGTGTCACATTCATGTGTCACACTCTCTAATGTCACACTCATGAGTCACACCAGCTGTGTGTCACACCCACTAATTGTGTGTCACACCCATCAACTGTGTGTCACACCCACTAATTGTGTGTCACACCAGCTGTGTGTCACACTCCCGAGTTGTGTGTCACACTCACTACCCGTGTGACACTCACTAATTGTGTCACACTCATGAGTCACACTCACCAGCTGTGTGTCACACTCCCGAGTTGTGTGTCATACTCACTATCCGTGTGACACTCACTAATTGTGTCACACTCATGAGTCACACTCACCAGCTGTGTGTCACACTCACCAGCTGTGTGTCACACTCACCAGCTGTGTGTCACACTCACCAGCTGTGTGTCATATTCACCAGCTGTATGACTTTAGGCAAGTGATAATGTCTCGGAGTTGATAAAACAACTTCCATTCACCCATCTCAGAGCACAGAGACGGGGAGAATGTGTGCAAAGAGAAAAAGAAGGAAGTGTGGACTCTGGACCGGGTTTGTGTGCTTGGTCATGTGACCTGAAATTTCTTCAAGCCTCAGTTTCCTCATTTGCAAAGCAGAATATCACTGCCCTGCAGGAGCTGGGGTTGGGGGCCCCACCCATTCACTGATCTCTGGTAGTTGCCCACCTGGCACAGGGGAGGGGCACACCCTCTCCTCCCTCCCTGCGGCCTCCTCTCCTCACCTCCTGGCTAGGGCCCCTCCTCTGGAATATGGGCACCAGGGAGCCCAGGGCTGCCTCTGCTTGCTGTTGTTCTGTTGTCAGGACGAGGGATGAGTGACAGTGACCTAATGTCCTGCTGCCACCCAGCCAGACTGGGGCCCTTTCCATCTGGGGCCAAGAGGGACTGAGAGCACAGGCTGGGCTTGCAGGAGCATCGCTGAGTTCAGGGCCCGGGCAGTGGGGCTCTGTGCTGGACCCCCTTCCCCCTCCCATCTGCTCACCTCTCTGTATTTTTTTTTTTTCTCTGCAGGGCCAAAAGGGATCACGAGGAGAGAAAGTGAGTATCACGGCCTGGGCTGCTGCCCTTTGGGAATGGGTTCCTAGAGTCCATAGCCCCATAGTAACCAATCAGGCTGGAGGATGGGCTGAGTCGCCTTGCTGCCCACAAGTTTCCTGATGCCAGGAACTGTGGGAACTACCCTGACTTCATGGTGACTCAGAATCCAGCCATGACCCCAGGAGCCCAGAGGAGACTGCGCGGTCCCTTTAGTGGACAGCTGTCCTTTCTCAGGGGAGCTGGGTCAGAAGATGAGGCAAGGCAGAGGGACGAGGGACCAGGACAGAAGGACACAGCTCCAGCCAGGGCCTTGTGGAGTGGGGCTGCTCAGGACGGAGCTCCGAGTGCGACAGAGAGAGTACGTGGGCAGCGGCTGATGGTGACTTAACTAAATGACCCTTTCGCGCCATACACGACCTGTCCCCCGGCACTCTGTGGAGTCAAAGTTAGGACCATCCATCTTGGGCAGCTGAGGAGCCTGAGGCCTGTGGGTCGCCCGAAGACATGACGTCGGAGGCTGACCCAGACCTCCCAGATGAGGTTTCCAGAGGACTCTCTGTCTTTGCCACCTCAAACCAAGGCTCTTGTCTTGCCAGGGTGAACCAGGAGAGTGTTCCTGTCCTTCCCGGGGAGAGCCCGTCTTTTCTGGCATGCCGGTAAGTGGGGCTGGACTTCTTTTCCTGCCTTCCCCACTGGGGGAGAGACCTGGCTCCTGGCCTCACCCGGTGCCAGTGGGCAAGAGTCCTGCCAGGTTCTGTGTCCAGCCAGCCCCGCCCCCGTGCAGCTCTGTGCTTGGTGTAGACGTTTGCCTATAACCTCTCCCCTTCTTTTGCGACCCCAACTCCTCCCCAGGGTGCTCCGGGACTGTGGATGGGCAGCTCCTCACAGCCGGGTCCGCAGGTGTGTGTGGCTTGTGTCCTCTGTCTTGCCTCCTGTCGCGGCTTTCCCCGCCATGACACCTCTGCCGTCCATGGTGGCAGGGAGCGCTCTTCCCCTCCCCTCTGATTCTGTCTTCTCTCCCACAGGGTCCCCCAGGTGTCCCTGGACCACCAGGTCCCCCCGGAATGCCTGGATTGCAGGTAAAAGGGCTGGAGACCAGGACAGAGTTTGGAGATTGGGGGGCAGGGACCGAGCAGTTGTCGGGGCCCCTCCGAGCTGGACCCGAGTGCAGTGTCCTCTACACACACGTCTGCTGTGACTTCTTACTGCCGTGCTTCCTAGCATGGTGTGGGGGCTCACAGTTCCCCAGTTTTGGCTCGTGGACGCCCTGCATCATTTTGCGGAATGTCCTATTGTGTTTTAGCCCAAGCACCCCACTAATAGGATCCAAGCCCAGGCCTGGCAGGAACCCAGGCTCTGAGGCCAAGCTTTATAGTGGTTCAGAGTGCACTGTTGGAACAGCCGTCAGTATGTGCTGGTGTGGCATGCATTTCTGCCTTGTGATCTTTTCCACATAGAGTTTTAGATGCTGGGGTATAGCAGTGAACCAAACGTTAGAATCCTGCAAGAGAGACAATAAGCAATGATGGTGATGATGATGATAATGATGGTGATGATGATGATGATGATGATGACAGTGATGGTGATGATGATGATGGTGATGATGATGGTGGTGGTGATGATGATGATGATGATGATGTTGATAATGATGGTGATGATGATGATGATGATGATGATGGTGATGATGGTGATGGTGATGGTGATGATGACAGTGGTTCAGACAAGGAGGACGATAAAGCTGTGTGTAGGTGGATGGTGGGAGAACAAGGAAGACATTTGTTGAAAAATATTGAAGAAGAAAAGGGAAGTTGGCCTAGTCTGTTAAGTGCTCGCATTACAAGCATAAAGGCCTGAATTCAGATCCCTCGCACCCTCATAAAGAGTCAGGCATGATGGCCTGCGGCTGTAACCCCAGTGCTGGGGAGGCGGAGACAGGTGGGTCCCTGTGTGGGGCTTCCTGGCCAGCCAGTCTAACTGAATTGGGAAGCTCCAGCTTCAGCAAGAAACCCTGTCTCAAAAGTGAAGGTGGGAAGCTGGTGGGATCGGTCCACCAATAAAGGCGCTTGCAGGCAGGCCTGCTGACCTGACTCCCATCATGCGGCATTGTGTGTCTGTGTGCATGCACTCGTGTGTGCGCACACACACACACACAGCACATATGCACACACGCATGCATGCACATATATACACACAAGCACATACATGCACACACACATTAAATTAAAATAAGGTGGGGAGCAACTGAGGAAGAGATCTCATGTTAACATCTGGTCTCAACATGCACATGCATACACATACATGCACATGACTTGCACACACATGTGCACATACACATGGACATGTACACACATGCAAATAAAAGGTGACATTTGAATCAAAATGTAAAGGAAATGCAAGTGAACCTGTTGAGGAGAAAACGCTTCTGAGGAGGAGCACCCCCCCAGGGAGGAGCAGCACTGAGGAGGAGCACTCCAAGGGAGGAGCACCTCCCAGAAGGAGTACCCCCCCAGGAGGAGCACCCCTGGGGAGATGCACTTCTAGCATGGAAAGCAGCAGGTACAAAGGCCTAGAAGTGAGAATGTCCATGATGTCCTCAGGAAATAGCACCGAGGCCAGAGATAGCAAGGAAAGGACATCAGGGGAAGCTGAGATCTGTGTCACACTCTGTCCTCAGAGCCAGGAGGCCTCAGTTTGAGTCTCCTTTCCGCCATGTGCTCTGTGATGCTGGGCAAAGTTACTTAACCTCGTGGTGTCTCCATTCCTTTCTCTATGAAATATAGATGATTATAGCACCTGCCTCAGTGGCTTCTTGTGGGTATTAAATAAGCTTGTGAGTGTGCGATGATGCGTGTGAAATCTCTCCTGGCACACCGGAAATGCCCCAGAGGGTTAGCCCTCCCCACAGTGCTTACAACTATTATTCCCTTACAACCGTCTGCCATTCTGCTGGAGCTTGATGTCAAGCCCGGAAGGAAGGTGGCACTGCCCCCCTGTCATACCTGGGACGGCTTAAGCTCTGAGAGGTGTGGTCTTATCCCAGGTCACCCAGCCAGGTATTAAAGCCCAGGGCTTTCCTTAGGAGAACACTTCCTTCCCCTTCCTCTGCATTTCAGGACAGTCCTGGGGGAGGGGTCACTCCCCAGGGACCAGAGCCCACGCCACACCCTTGGCCGTCCCTGCCCTTGATGGAAGTGTCCACGCTCCCTGTGCAGTGCCAGCAGCAGTCAGTGATCTGTCAGCAGGGGGCATGGAGTTTGCCTGGGGAGGCTGATTCATTTCAGAGTGACCCATTAACCAGGGAGAGCTGGCGTAGTGAGAACTGCGCCAAGCCACACTGGGGGAACGAGGACAGGAAAAAGCGCTGAGTGCAGTCCCAGGACCCAGAAGCGTATCTGATGCCAGTGGCCTCGACCAACCCGGAGGCTGCCACAAACAGGCACCTGCCCTGTGCCAGGCGTCTCTGCAGGGCGGGCAGGTGGGCGGGGTCAGAGATGGATGACACTTATTTGCTCGAGGCTGCATCGTCCCAATGCCTTCATCCTGATCCATTTTCCAGATGAGGTTCCTGAGACACAGAGGCTTAGAAATGTGCCCAAGATTCTTAACGACTGGCAGGTAGTAGTCAAACTCGGCTGCAGCCCCTGCCTGTACAGGAGAACATGGATGTGTAGTTCTCTCAGGCTAAGAAAGAATTGCACTCTCAGACTTGAGCTCATACAGCAGCACTGGAGAGTGGGACAGTGCAGTAACGACTGGGGTGTGGCTCCGTTGGTAGTGTGCTTGTCTAGCACACAGGAAGCCCTGGGCTGGGTCCCCAACACCCCATAAGCTGAGTGAGGTGGCACATGCCTGTAATACCAGCCCTCAGGCAGTAGAGGCAGTGAGATCAGAAGTTCAAGACCATCCTCAGATACATAGTGAGTGTAAGGCCATTCAGGGCTACATGAGACCAATTAGCCAAACAAAAATATTCAAAGCATTACCCGTGTGTCAGGTGGTGTTCTTCTAGACCTCGTGGGCCCCAGGGGGCACTGGAGGAGGATGGGTGGGGACGCAGCAGTGGGAGCACCTGCTGTGGATAGCGAAGGGGCCACTTGGGGGCAGCTGACCTGTTCCAGTGCTGGAAGCTGGGTCTTGAAGGAAGGTCAGATCTCAGAGCTGGCCCCGGAAATCCTGTACCGGGAAGAGCAGCCGGTGCAGCGATGCTTTCATTCAACATGTATTTAATGTGCACCTCCCCCTCGTGGGGTGCTGGCGAGTCAAAACCGAACACCCTCCCTTCTTCCGCAGAGTATTTAATATGCAAATGTGCCTTGTGAACATGCAAGGAAGCTAGAAGCTGGGTGGTAAAGCCTGACAGGTCCCCGGCACAGCCCACATCTAGGCTCTGTGCTGTGTCCCTCACAGCATGACCTCCTGGAAGCCGCCTGTGCATGACTGTCTTACAGAGAGGGAAACTGAGGCACAGAGTTGGGCTTATACTCTCCCAAAAGTTACTTGGGCGTTGAGGACTTGCACCCAGATGGTTCGATTGTCAGGCATCCAATACTGCAGGCACATATTTCAAGGGGCGAGGCACACATAGGGGATGAAGGAAGGTTGGGAGCCAGCGGTCCTCTCTCGGACACATCTGCCTCACTCAACCTATGACCTTCTCTGAGTCCCTTTGTTTCCAGGATGGCGACAAAATGCTTGTAGCCTCCAGGAAACTGAGATGGTGATTAATGAGAAAGTATGGGGAAGTGACTTAGGATGGTCCACAGTGGTCACCCTCCAGAAGACCCTCTGCCCAGCTTCTGGCCTGCCGCCCAAGGACATGCTCCCAGTGGAACTACTTTTGAGGACCACTCCTCTGTGCCTCCTTGGCTCCCGCAGCCCCCAACCATGGGAGACCTTGAGGCCGAGAGTAGCCAGAGCTGCCACCTATGCAAGCGCCCGGTGACAGGGGGCAGGTGGCAGGGCTGCGAGCCCTAGCAAGGAGATCAGTAGGCTGGGAGAAGAGTCTGATGTCTTGTTTTTTTCTGCTTCAGGGAGTGCCTGGACACAATGGCTTGCCAGGACAGCCTGGGCTCACTGCCGAGCTGGTGGGTATCAGCCAGGACACACTGGCCATCGCCCTTCTGTCCTTCCTGGGAACGGGCTGGCCATGCAATCCTGTTAGCTCTGGTGGTGGTGGTGGGGTCCTCCTTCACTCGGCATCTCGAGGCCGGATGCTCCTCCAGGCTGTGCAATCCTCCCCTCCCAGCCAGCTAGCACCCCGTCTGTCTCTTGCAGGGATCCTTACCCATTGAGCGGCACCTTCTCAAGGTAAGAGGGAACAGAGAGGCTGCTGGCAGGCCGTGGGGATTCTCACAGCAGGTGCTCAGCTGCCTGCCACCTAACAGCAGCAGGTTGAGCCTGCTGGCTCCCTGCTGTGGGGGAAGGGCCACCTAAGCAGCTGTCTGCTTAGAAGGGCTTGGCTGGGCCTGTGGCTTGAAACAACCCTCCAGGCAGCATTTACTGAGTGAATGCTTAAAGCGAGGCCGCAAATGTCCCCACCTGCTGCATTCCTGGTGACAGAACCCAGCCTGAAGTCAGCTCGCATCAGCTGGCAAAGGAGCACCCTAGCACCTGGGTCATGCCCAAGGCAGGCCCCCCAAACCTCCGAGAGGCATGACAGTGAAGTGGTATGGGGTGGGGGTGGGGGCGTCGGTTTGAAAAGACTTCATCATCGGGAGGGTGGGGTGGGGGGGAGGAGGGACTTTAAAAAAAGAAGCAGCCTTGCAGTCCTGCTGCCAAAGGGCTGTGCTCTGGTCTGGCTGACCGAGCCACCAGGAGCCCCAAGCTTCCCACAGCCTCCTCTCCCCTTGCTCAGTCACTTCCAGAAATGCCATGAGGCTAGTCAGTGTCACGGATGTTATGGCTCCCCGGTGAGCTTTGATCGGGGCACAGGATAAGGGCTATCTGCCCTGCCCCCCCCCCACCCCCTTGAATCATGGATGTGTCCAGAAGCGGCCGTGGAGGTGGTTGAGTCAACCCAGCAGCAGCCCTGAGCTGCAGCACAGTGAGGTCGTGGCAAGGAGTGCCCAGGGGAGCCTGAGTCCCCCAGGACCTGCCCTCCAGGCAGTGACGGTGTCACTCCAACCCCAGATGGGTCAGGCTCCTAACATCTCACATGTTGGCTTTGTAATCAAGGGCTCCACAAGAGGTCTGACACAGGAGCGGAACTCAGGCTGTAATAGAGGTTGGATGGCAGCCAGGGGAGCTGGCCGGGAGACAGTGGTCACCATGTCCACACGAAGCCCAGAGGCAGTGCTGACTCTGGACAGACAGACAGGGACCAATCCGGCTTACCTGGACAAATCCCAGTGCCTCTTTTGAATATCGGCTTTCTTATCTCTACAATGCTCATAACACAAGCGGCCTTGCTGTGCCCTGGGGACTGAATGTACCAAGGCCCATTATAACCCGCGGCCTTATGGGTGCTGTGGAAATGGTGTCAGTATTAGGTGTCGCTAGGAATAGTGAAAGTGAGCAGGGGGCTCCTGCCTCGGGCCCCAGCACCATGCCTGCCGGTGACAGGAAAGCTCCAGGCTTCCCATGGCCCTGGAGCAAGAGACTGGCTTTACCAATGACTTCCGTCAGTCTCTCAGAGAGTCTGTGACCAAACGAGGCTTCCTGATCCAGAGGAAGCCTTTGCTATAAGGACAGTTCAGCCCCAGGGACCTGTGGAGCCTGTGACAGTTGGTGAGCTACAGGCCCGCCCCGGGAGCATCCATAGAGGGCGTGTCCCTCCTGCAGCTGTCTCCTGGCATCCCCGGGCAGAGGTGCCGGCACTGGGAGCCAGCGTTCTCATCCGGGATCCTTGGGGCTTGTCCTCGCCGCGGGTGCAGGTTGCAGGAACAGGCGGGACAGATGGTCCCTCTGCGGGTCCCTCCGCCTCCTCCCACACGCCTGTCTGGAAAGCTCTGGCTTGGCCCTACCTGAGCCTCTTCCTGGAGGAGACTCAGCTAGTTGCTGTGACCGGGTCCCCTGAGGACAGAGTGGGGCTGCTGCAGGGATGAGGTTGGGGAGGGAGAGTGTGAGGGTGACAGACTGCTGGGCAGGGGGCCCGGGCAGCCCCTAGGAAGGAGGCTTTTCCTGCCCATCTCTGACCTGGGTCCTTCTGCCATTCCCGTTTTCCCCATCAGAGCATCTGTGGCGACTGCGCTCAGGGCCAGACGGCCCATCCAGCCTTCCCTCTGGAGAAAGGAGAAAAGGGGGACCAGGGCATCCCTGGAGTGCCAGGTTTCGACAACTGTGCCAGGGTAGGAACTGGGCAGAGGCGGGCTGGTACAGGAGGGCTCCCTGGTGTAGGAGGGCTCCCTGATGCAGGTCCCGCCGCCGCCGCCGTCTCCATCTGGTAGAGAGCGGGCCGGAGAGTGGGCAAGCCTGGTGTGGTATCGTGGGCATGCCAGAGCCTCCTGGCCAGCCTTGCCTAACAGAGCCTCTTGTCTACCACAGTGCTTCAACGAGAGGGAGCGGCCAAGAGCTGAGGAGGCCAGGGTGAGTGGGGGTGCTTCCCTTCATCCATCCCTCCTGCCCCGACCCCTCCCTCAGATTCATATGCCCACCATGTCTGCTCCCCCACCCCCAGGGAGACAACAGTGAGGGAGAACCTGGCTGTCCTGGGAGCCCCGGCCTGCCTGGTCCTCCAGGGATGCCAGGCCAAAGAGGAGAACAGGTAAGAGGAGCGGGCCCTCCTCCAGGCAGGGCCTCAGAGACACGGGGTCCACCATGCCCCAGAAGTCCCTGCTCCCCAACTTTCCCAAGGCCTGGAGCCCCCACAGGCATGTAGGTTCCTGGATGTTTCCCCACGCAGCAGTCAGGGCTGTCAGCTTCTCAGTGAGGCCTTCCTGGACTACCCTTTCTACAATGCAGGTTCCCCAGCTCCCGCACCCCATGCGCCCCCTCTCAGGCTCCTGCGCCCCACGTGTCCCCCCTTTTCCTTCATTGTCCTAATCGACAGCCAACACTTGGGGTCCCCACCTTCAGGAGTGCTCCACAGGTGTGAACTGAGCACCAGCTATGTGCCAGCCGGGTTCCATCTGTAACTGTTCACCTCGCCTCTAGGACATAAGTGCCACGAAGCGGGGTTTTTAATGTTTTGTTTATGGCTATGTTTCCAGCCCCTGGGCTTGTGCCCGGGCACATAATAGCTGCTCAATAAATGTTTGTTGGATGACTGAATGAACTGAATGAAAGGCCATTTCAGCATCAGCTAAGTGGTTCTGCCTCGGCATCAGCGGCTCTCTCCTGTCTGCAACTGCAGGGAGTGAGCGGGGAGAAGGTGCAGAAACACGGGTCCCCCCAAGGCCGCCTCATTTCTTCACCTACGTCCTTTGGTTTCTTCTGCAGGGTCCACCTGGCATGAGGGGCTCCCCCGGTCTTCCAGGCCCTGTTGTAAGTATCCCTGGTATCCTGGTCTGTTAGAACAGATCTCAGAAAGGCCTAACCCACACAGCATCCTGCAGCCAGGCAGGGACAGCCATTGCCCTTTCCTGCCCCTCACGAGAGCGTCTTCTGGGGCTGTGCTCTCTCACTCGGAATACCCTGAAGCACCATGCTCCGCCCCACTCCCTGAGGACCCTCAGGGGCATGCCCTTGGGTCCCCCCCCACCTCCCCACCCCCCACCCCCCACCCCTGCATTTGGTTCTGCACTAGGGACCCAGGCCGCCCCACGGCCAGCACGGTAACGCTGTGCAGCCAGCTGTCACCGCTCACCTTAACACCAGTCCCCACAAGGGCCTGGATGGCGCCCTGCATAGCTCTGTGGGGGCCATCTCTAGGGAGGGCTACAAACGCCAGGCCAGGGGGCTCTGCCCAGAATCCGCAGGGATGTTGATGATGCAGAAAAGATGTGGCTAGGGAAATGGAGAGTGCTGGTGATGTGTTCCGTGGAGGCCTCGGGGCTACTCACCCCAGGGACCTTGGTGGTTGGGTGGCGGGGGAGGGGTGCAGAGTCAAAATGAAGATGCTTTGGACTCCATCGAAGGCCAACTCCAGGAGTCCTGGGAAGGGTTTCCTGCCTGTGGAGGACCCCACTTGGGGTAACAGTGGCCACCCCCTGCTAAGGTTCCCTTTCCGTGACCTTGAAAACTTCCCCACCAAAGCTCCGGACTGCACACTATGCCTCTGGGCTCCCCCAGGGTGACCGCTCTTGTGAGATGTGACCTGCCTGTTTCTCCCACCAGGGCCCCCCAGGTTTTCCTGGTGCTGTTGGCTCCCCCGGATTGCCCGTAAGAACCTAGCAGCACTCCGCCCCCCTTCCTGCCAGCCAGGTCTCTGTGGCTTCCGCTTGTCCCCCCCTGTTGTGCCATCTCCTCTCCCCCCTTCGTGTCCTGGTGTTCTGTTCATTGTCCCCCACAGGCATGGTAGCTAACGACACAGGCTCCCAGGCTCGGCTCTATCGTCTGACTTCTCTCCACACTCCCTCGGCCCCTCCAGCGCTTTCTCCTAGGGTCTCTCCTTCACGCCCCCCATTTCCTTTTCCTTTCCCACACGTCATTTCCCCTCTGCCCCCCAAGCCTCTTTGGCCTTCTCACTGGAAGTTGGTGCCTTTAGGAAGGGAGTCCCTTCGTCTCTCCCTTCTCCCTCCTGCCTCCTGCTTCCCACCACTGCCGTGTAGACTGAAGATTTGCTGAAAGTAGTTCTTGGGGCCCTGCCAGGCACCTGGCTCTGTGCCCGGCAGAGATGCCAAAGCTTTAGGGCTTCTCACTGCAGGCTGGCACAGGTCAGCTGCCCGGCCGCCCGGTAGGCCTGTCCAGAGGCGCTCTGGGGAGTCACAGGCAGCGCTGCGTGCGCCCTGCCCTGCCCTGCCCTCCCCTGCGGCCAGAGGAAACCCATGGCTGCCTCCTCTTCCCTCTTCCTTGGCTCCAGGCTGTCTGCTCCAAGGCCGGGCATGTGGTGCCAGCCTGCTGGGTTTCTGGTGTTAGGGCCCCGCCCCACCATCCTAGGGCCTTGGGCTGATCCTTTGGCCAGGTGTCGTTAATTGCTCTGTCTTGTCACTGTCATTGTCACAGGTGTGTTTACATCGTAACCCCGCCCCCATCCTCACTGTTGCTCTCTCCTGGGTCATGGAAGCCAAACCCCTTGTTTGTTGGATTCTTGTTCCCGGCTGGCTCTGGCCCTCCCGGGAGTGTGGTGAAGGCCAGGCGCCAGGGGCCAGGGCGCCTCCTTGTCACATTCCCATCTGTCCCCATGTCTTTATCCCTGGCGGGACCACGTCTGTTTTTGCTTGCTTGGGTGAAGGGGCCATCTGTCTGTCTAGCCATCTGTCTTGTGTCATAGAGAGGTTTGGGTACCACTGTAGCAGGTAGGAGGGAGAAGGGGGCGGCTGAGGTGTTTTCAGCGTTGGAGCTGTGGTGATCAGGATGAGGAGTGAGGGGCTGTGACGGGAACCAATGTCCCTCTCCCCGTGACCGAGCGCCAAGGGGCTGCTCTGGAGAGAGCCCTCGTGGGCCTTTCCCTTGTGTCCCTCGAGATGGTGATTTGGGCTTGGGTGGGAACTGGGACAGGTAAGTGACCTGGTGACATTGAGAACTCATTTGTGGGGGCACCTGTCCCGACAGCCCCCCTCTGAAGGCGCTCACATCTCCTAAAGGTGCTTCCCAGACAGCCTCTGCGGTAGGCCACGCCCGGGCCGGTGACCTGGGTGGCTGCCCCGTCCGCTGCTCCCGTGATCAGGGGCTCTGCGGCCGCCCCTTGGGAGCTGTGCTCCGGGGAGGCACACATGCGTTTGGACTTACTCTTCCAGAGCACGCCTGAGACAGTCACTTTGCCAGGGACACTGCGTTGCCACTGGTGACCTTTGTGCAGAGTGGGAAGAGGCAGGCATAGGGCAGGGAAGAGCCTCGGCTAGGTAGGGATTAGCCTCCTCTGCAGTTTCTCATGGTTTCTCTCTCTAAGGGTCTTCAAGGGGAGCGAGGCCTCACAGGCCTGACTGGAGACAAGGGAGAACCGGTAAGGCGAGGCAGTGGAGCCGGGTGGAGCTGGCGGAGGGGTGGCCAGTGGGTACAAGTAGGGAGGAGCCTTCTTTGGAAACCCTCAGCCCGGATCCAGAAGGGCTGAAGGCTGCAAAGAAAGAGCCGCGCACCCCTAGGAGCCAGGCCGCTGGGCGCTCGCGAGCACCCGCACGCACCCGGGAGCACATACCGGCTCCTGTACACCACTGCAGCGGCCCCCCTTCCCTCAGCCCCGCGCACTGGTGCTCCCTTCTTGTATGCTCAGTCCTCCCCACCTCACTCTAGGCCTCCTTTCCTGCCCTGCTCCCGGGGCTCTGGTGAGCCTGGGGCTCTGACACCTAGCCCCGAGAACCTGGCCTTGGGAGACGGTCCAGAGCAGTAACTGTGCCAGTGGGCGGGCGCTGCTGGGTGGCAGAGCCGGGGTTCAGGTGTGGGTCACAGAAGTGTTGAGGACTGGTCCATCTCCGTGTCTGCCTTCCTTCGCAGGGTCCTCCAGGACAACCCGGCTACCCAGGTGCCATGGGCCCCCCAGGCCTGCCTGTGAGTAAGAGTGCTCTGGTTCTGGGGTACAGGAGGTGCAGGCTGGTGGTGAGAACAGGGCCAGCAGGGCGCCCCTCAACGGGGTTCCTTCTTTCCCGGCATTGAGTCTTTGTCAGGCCACCCATGTTGACCCCTGCCCCACTTTGGCTCCCTTGGTAATATGGCTGCCCCCACCATTTCGATGGAGGAAAGGAGGAGGCACTGTTGGAAGTCACTGTGCACCCCAGGCTCAGGAAGAACTGAGATTTGCTTTCGGGGGGGGGGGGTTGGGAGAGAGAGGGGACACCTGAGAGGTGCCACCCCTTGCAAAGGTTCCCTCAGGGGTGGGCGCGCCCCACTTTCCAGCGTGGGCCACAGTGGCAGGTGGGAGGCCCTACTGGCTACCGTCTCTTCCCTCTAGCCCCCTACTTTGGTCCCCTCAGCCTTCAGGTGCCAGCTGCACACCCCCCGCCCCGGCATCAGCCCCCCCCCCCCAGGCAGGCCACAGAGCTAATTCTGCTGTCGCTCCTCAGGGTATCAAGGGAGAACGAGGATACACTGGCCCCTCGGGAGAGAAGGGGGAGTCGGTAAGCTGCAGCATGGGTATGGATGTGAGGTGATCTTCAAACAGGGTGCCCTCACCCCTGCCACCCCCATCAGCTGGACTGGAGAGCTTCCTGTGAGGAGGAGCCTGTGACCCCGGCTGCCCCTGCCCCAGTCACTCCAGCTGCAGCTCTGCACAGGCTGGTGGCTGCGGAGGCGGAGGCTGCTGTGAGGAGAACCCAGCAGGCTCCTTCAGAGAAGGCGACTGAGGAGGGGAAGGGCCCAGCCCGCTGGCAGAATCAGGGCCAGGAGCTTGTCTTCTTCTTCTATTGAGGCCACCTTCATGGGGGTGCTACACTGAAGGGAGGAGCTGAGGCCCCCACTAGCACATGAGGCCACAGGCTCCTGAGTGACATGACTCACCCAGAGTCCTGCAGCCAGCCAGGGAGTTAGTGGCAGAGGAGGCCGGGCTGGAGCCCATGTCTATCTGCTGAGGAACCTCAGCCCTCATATCTGCGACCTGATAAGCTAGAACTGGAGCCTTATCTCTCCCTCTCACAAATGCCAGCGAGGCCTTGTGGGACTCTGCCAACCCTGTCGCCCTTCCACTCTGCCACAGCATGGTCTCCTAGGCATGCTGGGTGCTGCGAGTCCTTCCGAGGGGTCTGCACTGAGCAAAATAGGCCCCGTGAGCCCTGCCCTGCAGCAAGAAGGAGATAAAACATGGATGGATGGATAGATAGGTAGACAGACAGACAGACAGGAATGTTGAGAGCTGAGAGTCCTGAGCAGAGCGGGGTTGGGGAGCGGGGCTGGGGTAGTATGAGGATGCTGTAGAGGAGGGAGAGGTGCTCCCCAAGGAGGAATGGGGGAGGATGGAGCTGTGCTGTGCCCATCCAGAGCCAGAGTCATGGCTGGGTCCTGGCAGGAACAGCATTGGTTCCCTAGGGGTTCAGGAGACACGGAAGGAGTGACCAATGGTGGGCATTCCAGACAGAGGGGACAGCAGTGCACAGGCCCGAGGGTGTGGCCCAAGAGAGCATGCTCGGGGAACAGCAGTCTGCACAGAGCACAGCACAGCGGAGGGAGCTGCAGGGGGGTGAGCAGGAAGGGTGGTCAGTGACAGATTACAGGACGCCTGTAAATGCAGCCCGGGTGGAAAGCGGACGGTACGGCTCAGAGTGACACAATCAGGGCTGGGCCTATAACAGAGAGATTACCTCATACCTGTTGGCCAGATTGGCGGAGGCCAGGAGGTAGCAGGATTAGTTAGCAGGCTGGTTCCAGGGAACTGAAGGGCCAGGTGGACAGGACACTCCCACCGCATGCTCTGTCTACTCCTGGGCCTCATTCCTCACGTTTCCGAGTGACTGATTCTCTTCCTTTGGGTCCCCAGGGCCCACCAGGTTCTGAAGGTCTTCCAGGTCCCCAAGGTCCAGCGGTGAGTGAGCAGGGTATGGGGGGAGGGAGGGAGTGTCCTGGCCCCTCCCTGTGGCCAGAGGACAGGAAGATCAGGCTCCAACTGCATTCTCTGTGGTGACAGGGTCCCCGAGGAGAGCGAGGCCCCCAGGGGAGCTCTGGAGAGAAGGGTGATCAGGTGAGCATTGTCCAGGAGGCTGAGGGGGCGTGTCCCAGATCTTCACCTGCTGGTCATCTCGGACAGACCAGAGGACAATGCTTGTAGACTTGCGGCTACCCCGACCTGTCCCTCCTTCCACCTGAGTGTCCAGCGGGGGCTGACCCCCTCATTTCTTTCCCTAGGGATTTCAAGGCCAGCCAGGCTTCCCAGGCCCACCGGTGAGTAAAGACACAACAGTTCCCCGTAAGGCGGTCTCATTGGGAGGAACAGGGCCTGCCCGGTGAACATGAGCCTCGAACAGGGAGGCAGGAGGTGGGAGACACAGCCCAGGTGGCTGTGATAGATTTCAGGAGCCAGTCCTGAAGAGCAGGGCCTCATGGGTAGCCACGGGGGGGGGGGTGTCAGGCAGACAGATGGAACCCACCCAGAAGGGATGGGGGAGGAGCCTACTCTCATCCCTGCCCACTTCTGCGTTGGCACAGGGTCCTCCAGGATTCCCAGGCAAAGCTGGAGCTCCTGGCCCGCCTGGCCCCCAGGCAGAGAAGGTGAGCCGAACCCCACCTCTGCCGAAGCCAGGCAGCCCCGTGGCTGGTCAGGAAACCCACAGCGAGTGCATTGCTGTCAGGCTGTGCTCACCAACGGCTGGCTCGAGGATGGTCCCAAACCCTCTCCTGAGCCTCCCTACGCCCCGCTCAGCCTTTGAGCAGCCTGGGCGCCCATTGCCAGGAGACTGGCAAAGCAGGTGGGGCGGAGGCACGGGCTGGCAGAGGCGGGTTACCAGACTGTGACAGGCCAGCCTCGGCCAGCTTCTTTTCTCAAGGGGAAGCAGAGGGGGACAAGGAGTCAGGGAACGGATGAAACTGGGGCCCCTTGAGTGGAGGCGTGCCTGGAGCGGGGTGTGCCTCTCCCTGTAGGCTGTCTCCAAGGCCCCAGAGACACAGGGCCACCTGTAATAATCTAGGGGCAGCAGCCTTGGAACTCCGCAGGGTTGACTGTAAAACTACCTTGGTGAGCTAGGCACGTAGCCCTGCTGCGGTTTGGAGATACCCCTGGCTCAGCAGAAGCTGGGGCGCCCTAGAGAACTGGGTAGGAGCCGAAGGAGACCCCAAGCTTGATTTCTAAGCTCTGGATGGAGGAGGGGTCCCCAGGGCGCTGTGCTGGCCTGCAGTTTCTGGGAGCCTCTTTTCTCTGAAGCCACACATTACCCTCTCACTGTACAAGTGAGAAAAAACCAGCTGGGAGACCCGAAAGCTAAGGAGCCACCCAGGGCACACAGAGTCTTAGCGTCAGAGATGAGTGTCCAACCTCTGCCGCCTCTCCAAGCTGGTGCCCATCAGACGTAGGCGGACCTATGGTGGCTGTCAGCTCCATCTCGTGCCTACCTTCCCAATGAAGGATGGAGGCGGTAGCCAAGTCCTGCTTAGGCTGGTCATTGCAGAGAATCCCAAACTGCTACATGGAGGCGCTTCAGCTCAACGCTCAGTGGGGCTGGCATTGGCTAGAACTGTGCTGACCCCTCCTGGCAGGTGGTGGTATTGCAACACCCTTGACTTCCTGCCCTGTAGCTATGTCTGTCCTTTTCCTTTCTGTAGCCGCCACCCCTCCCCGAACTCCCCCCTCCACAAGATCGGGACGGTGCTTCTCCCCAGGGGAAACACAACCTTTTCTTAGGCATCTCACCTTCCAGTACACACGCCTATTCTCCTCATCACTGCCCTGCTTTGGGCTTTCAATGGTTCTACGTTTGCAGGTGGTTTTACAGACCTTGAGCCTTTCGTCAGACAAAAGTTCGTGTCATAGAGTTTCTCATAGAAAGCACACACAAGTGAGGAGGCTCTCCATAAGACCTGGAAGAGGGTTCTGGGATCTTTTCCTCTGGGCCAGAAACCTACTTTACCCTCCCAGTGTCAAGGGTCCCCCTACCACCTTCCAAGGTGCTGAGAATTGATTTCAAAGCCACTGGTCTGTTTCTTGACTATGTGCACATATTCGGTGCCCCTCCCAGTCCGGCGCCCACCTCCTCAGCCTCCTCTCCCAATCCATCTACCCTAAGGGTGCTGACACCCAGGCCAGGCAGGCATGGGACCACTTCCATCTCTCTCCTGCCTCACCCCAGGCATCCTTCAGAGTCCACCATCTGGTGACACTCCTGTGACATTCTCCCTAAGCCCTGGCCACCATGGATCTCCACCCCATCCCTGAGCTCCGCAGCTCCATCCATCCTCACAGAGCTGATGTGGTGTGCTGCCACTTACTCCGGCAGGCCGTGGCCTTCAAGGGACCACGAGACCCTGGAGTACAGGAATCTCCTCACCTTCTCCACCGTGAGGCTCGAAAGCCCACATACACAGCATGCTGTTAGAGCGATATAAATGAGACGCATCCACCCACCCACCCACGCACGTGCCGGCCTCTGGGACAACCCTGAGAGGGGCTGGTTTAAGCAAGCTCTCTCCCCCCATAAAGCAATGAAGGAAAGCAGGCCTTGGCAGGCGAGGACATAGGTTCTTAGGAAGATAGCTTGTTAGCCAGAGTGGAACCAAGGCCAGAAGCTGATGTCCCGATTCCCGGGGACCCCAGGACCCCTGGCCCTGACGTCATTGGGTGTTCCTGTTTCAGGGCAGTGAAGGGATTCGGGGTCCCTCAGGCTTGCCGGGGTCCCCTGGGCCACCAGGCCCTCCTGGGATTCAGGTGAGTGTGTGCCCTCTGGGCCCGATGGTGTGTGGGACGGAGTACCCGTGTGAGTGTGCATGTTGTGGTAACGGGGTGGGTTGGGTAAGAGGTAGAGACGGCCCTGGGGCTGGGTCAGACGTCTCTCCTTCCGAGCTCTAGAACAGCACTTAGCAACGCCTTTCTCTTGTGTGCAGGGCCCCGCTGGGCTGGACGGACTGGACGGGAAGGACGGCAAGCCTGGCCTGAGGGTGAGATGGGGCTGGGTGGGAGGGGGAGCCCTCCCCTGCTGACACGGCGCTCTGAGGAGTCACCCTGGATCAGGGCACCCAAGTCCCCTCTAGCGCTGCTCCTCGTCCCGGCTGGCATCAGAGTGCCCTGGCCTCTCACGTCTCCTAATAGACTTAGCCAGGTTAAGTGAATTGGATGGTGACAGAGATGCCACTTAGCTCCCCAAACGCAGACAAATGGAGAAAGTAGGCTGCGTTCTGGAAAGAGTAAGGCTGTTGGCCATGACAGGCCTGAGCAGGTCCTGGCTCATTGGTTGAGTTTTTTTCTGGGCAATCAAAGAAATGCGAACGAGGCAAAGGGAGGGAGGGCTATCAAGGTCATTTCCATCTTTAACCAAAGACACAGAGCCAAGGCCCACAAGGGGCTGGGACCTGGTGTCCCCCCACCCCCCACCAGTCAGAGGCTGAGCCAGGCTGAGCCAGTTCCCTCTGCCCCAGCTAAGGTTCCCAGCAAATCCTGGGAATGGAGATTCAGAGGCGCAGTGGGGGGAAGAGGGAGTCGGGTCAAGGCTGAATCAAACCTCCTCAATGCTCCCTTTTCTTTCCCTAGGGGGACCCAGGTCCCGCCGGCCCTCCTGGACTCATGGGACCTCCAGTAAGTTGAGCTGAAGGAAGGAGTGGGGAGCTCTGAGCCCCTCCAGGCTCTCCTCAGAGCCTCCAATTGCCTGCAATAGACTCCACTGATGTAGCCCCGAGCAGGAAGGGGCAGGGCGTCTCCAGCAGAGGCGAGACACCCCCTCACCCCACATCTCCCTGCTTTTCCTTCCAGGGCTTCAAGGGGAAGACAGGACATCCCGGCCTCCCTGGGCCTAAGGTAACATGGACTCCTGCTCACAGGATTCCCTCTTCTCTTCAGGCCCCACGCCTCAGACACGGCCCACCCTGGGTTCAGACTGCCACCCGACTCCAGGCCTGGCTTCCTGAGGCCACTAGGGCCCAGCAGACCGGGTCAGGGCGCTGATACCCACCAATGAAGGGTGTCAGAGGCCCACTGACTAAAGCCAGGGGAAGATGGCAGAGCCCCTTTGATCCAGGGTCAATGTGGGGTTGAGATGCCAAGCTACACTGCGACCTCTCTCTTTTAGGGTGACTGTGGAAAGCCAGGTCCTCCTGGCAGCAGTGGCCGGCCGGGTGCAGAGGTAAGGCCTGGGTTCTGTGGTCGCACAGCCTTGGGCTCCACTAGGTCTGAGGTCTAGCCTCTCTCCTGCCTGAGAGTGGCTACCTCCTCTCCTTGAGTTTCTGATGTGAAATTTCACCCCTCACTGCACATCTTGACCCCTCTCCATCTTGACAGTTACAACTGGTCCCCTCCCTAAGAGCACAATTGGACAACCACGCAAAAGGCAGGCCTGGCCGTCTTAAGCCCTGGACGGCTAGGAAGGCTACAGTCTAAGGCTCAGAGCCCCGTCCAGCCCTGGCCACTGCTCCATGACACCGCCACAAGCTCTGCCCATCTCTCCTGAAAGCAGCCACAGGTGTGCAGGCCAGTCGGTTCCTGTGTAACCTCTTTCTTTCTGATCCTGCAGGGGGAGCCCGGTGCCATGGGACCCCAGGGACGACCGGGACCCCCAGGGCATCTTGTGAGTATAACTGTTTCTGTCTCTGCTTCTATGAACTAGGATGCCCCTGGAGGGGTGTGGTAAGCTGGTGGTGGCTGCAGGAGCCCCAGCCGTGCAGAGGTGTGAGGGCTTCGGACTCGTCTAATTAAGTGGCTTTTGCTTTCTGCCACTTTTTTTTAATTTTCCGGGGACATTCATGTTTGCTTACCAGACACAAGTCATTTGATTGGTCAATAAGTAATTATTGACCATCTGCTCCAAATCAGGGTCACAGCACGAAGCCAGATCGACACGGGCCCTTGTCCCACAGGACCTCCCCGCAGGCACAGGAAACAAATGAATAAGAAAGGTCCAGGGATGGGGGGTGTTACAGGGGAGAACTGGGGGAGCCTCAGGGCAGTGTTTCTCCACCTGTGGGTCACGACCCTTGCGTGGTGTCATATATCAAATATCCTGCATATCAGGTATTTACGTACCAATTCATAACAGCAGCGACATTACATTTATGAGTTAAAAATGACAATCCTTTCATGGTTGGGGTGTCACCACAGCCTGAGGAACTACCTTAAAGGGTCGTAGCATTAAGGAGGTTGAGACCCTCTCACTGCCTTAGCGGATCCAGAAATGACTGCACCAAGGCCTCAGGGAAGGGAGAAGTCCCAGGCTGAAGGGACACAGCAACACACAGACTCAAAGCAGCCAGGAGCTCGGTGTGTCTGAGGGACCTCAAGAAATCCATCACGCTGGGCACGAGCTAGCTCGAGACGTGCTCCTGGGACCAGAAATTCTGGACTTCGAAAAAAGACACCTCACTGGGCAGGCACACTCAGAAGGGCTGGCAGGAGTGGGTGCGTGGGTGATGGGGAGGGAGAGGGAACAGAGGGCTCAGGGAATCTGGGCTGTGCTTGGCTGGGGGTGGGAGTGGGGGTGGGGGGGTCTGAAGTGAGAGAGGGCTGAGCTGGGAGAAAGAGAGGAGCCAGGAAGTTCATCTGGGCAACTGGGCGGTGCTTTTACTATTAGGTGAATCGGAGAGAGCGTTCATTAATCAATATTGCATCCCCCATCCATACTGTCGCCTCAGTGACCGTGTGATGGCACCAAGCCGGTAGGGCTCCCGAGAAAGCGAGTCCACCGTGCACTAGGGTAGCATGACTGTATGTGATCAGGAGGCCTTTGGAAACATTAAAAGTACTTTGTGACATAAAAAGCAGGGGGAGGGGACTCTCGGGTCCCCACTTTTATGTATCTCAAGGAGTTCAGAGAACCTGTTCTGGGGACCTCAGGGCCCCAGTAGAGACTCATGGGGGCTGCAGATGAGGACCTACTGGGTTCCTCCTGTCACGGCTCTGTCCAGCCTAGGCCCCCTGCTCTGCACTGGTCCCGCAATGAACAGTCCCACCCCAGGAGTCTTACAGGAGTGGCCCAGGAGCCGTGGCCCAGAATGCTCTGGGAAGGGGTGTAAAAGAATATGCTCTATAGAAGCCAGGCATGGTGGCGCATGCCTGTAATCCCAGCACTTGGGAGGCAGAGGCAGGCGGATTTCTGAGTTCGAGGCCAGCCTGGTCTACAGAGTGAGTTCCAGGACAGCCAGGACTACACAGAGAAACCCTGTCTCCGGGAACAAAAAAAAAAAAAAAAAAAAAAAAAGAATATGCTCTGTGACAGAGCTGAGCGCTCACGGTTCAGAGTAGGTGTCGCTCTGGTGAGCAGGTGGCCTCTGGACTGTGGGCATTTAGATACAGCCCCAGGAAGGGACATCCCAGGGGGTTAGCATGTCACTGCGACCTGGGGGAGGAGCCACAGAACTTTCCATGAGGATGTTGGGTCAGCCTTTTGTCTGCCCTAAAGA
The DNA here is from genome assembly GCA_964023405.1 of Apodemus agrarius. Taxonomy (NCBI): domain Eukaryota; kingdom Metazoa; phylum Chordata; class Mammalia; order Rodentia; family Muridae; genus Apodemus; species Apodemus agrarius. Next base: position 26,168,814 of record OZ030009.1, on the reverse strand, counting down.
TCTCCCCCGTCTTTGATACAGCGAAGGGTTTTGGAGATGCCAGGAGTCCCTTCTGTGGCTGTGCGTGGTGGGGGACACAGTCTTTGATACATAGGTCCCTGCTCCTGGTACTTATGGACCCTCTCCCGTAGGACAGGAGGATGCTGGGCTGCCTTTAGGAAGCATAGGCTCGTGGAAGACACCCAGGCTTAGTGGTTCGTTCCCTCTGCCTTTGGTCTCTGCCCTCACAAGCCCGGAGCACCACTCCGCGGGCACTGGGCACAGGATCCTGGGAGTTCAGCCACTCCCCACCTCTGCTCTGGAGCCAGAGCGCCTGGTAGAAGTTCAAGTGTCAGATCAGAAAGGAAGGGCAGATTTCAGGAAGAGAAGAACACTAAGTGCAGGGCAGAGATGTTCCCGCCACTGCCTGACTGTCCTCTCCTCTCCTCAGGGGCCACAGGGGCCTCCAGGCCAGCCAGGTCCGCCTGGGCTCTCCACTGTGGTGAGTGACTTTCTACCCTTTACTCTAAGGACTATTGCCGTTTCCGCTCTGGGCTCCTTCCAGACCAAGCCAAAGGGATGAAGAGATGACTTGTTTTTATTCCCGACCGTGGCCATCTGTCCTAACCATCTCTCCTCTGGGATAAGGCAAAAGGCTTGGGAAGGAGCTCGAGGCCATCCTCGCCATGCCACAGGCACAGGCGAAGGGTCCGGCTTTGTGGCCTCTCCTTCTCCTTCTCTCCAGGATTCTTCATCCTGTTTTTCAGGGCCTGAAAGGAGATCGGGGAGCCCCTGGAGAAAGGGGCCTGGCAGGCCTCCCAGGCCAGCCTGGCACTCCCGGACACCCCGGCCCTCCAGTAAGATTCCACGTCGTATACTCCAGGGGAAAAGATCACTTGGCTTTCCACAGCACACCTGGGATCTTAAGAGAAGGAGGGGGTGTTAGCATAGCAGGGTGGCAGCATCTGGGGATTGTATTGTATTCAGAAGGATGAGCCCTGTAAGCTGGCACTGAGCCAGCTGCACACACCTCTGCGGACACACCAACAACCCGAAGCAAGCCCCTTTGTCCATGTGTTTCCCCTGCCCCTGCACCTGCCCCTACACCTGCCCCTACACCTGCCCCTGCCCCTATACCTGCCCCTGCCCCCACACCTGCCCCTACATCTGCCCCTGCCCCTACACCTGCCCCTGCACCTGCCCCTACACCTGTCCCTGCCCCTATACTTGCCCCTATACCTGCCCCTGCCCCTGCTCCTACACCCGCCCCTGCCCCTATACCTGCCCCTGCCCCTGCTCCTACACCCGCCCCTGCCCCTACACCTGCCCCTGCCCCTGCTCCTACACCTGCCCCTACCCCTACACCTGCCTCTGCCCCTGCCCCTACACCTGCCTCTGCCCCTACCCTTGCCCCTACACCTGCCCCTACACCTGCCCCTGCCCCTGCCCCTACACCTGCCCCTACACCTTCCCCTGGCCCTACACCTGCTCCTGTTCCTGCTCCTGCCCCTACACCTGCCCCTGGCCTTACCCCTACACCTGCCCCTGCCCCTGCTCCTACACCTGCCCCTACACCTACCCCTGGCCCTACACCTGCTCCTGCTCCTGCTCCTGCCCCTACACCTGCCCCTGCCCCTGCCCCTACACCTGCCTCTGCACCTGCCCCTGCCCCTACACCTGCCCCTGCCCCTGCCCCTGGCCTTACCTCTGCTCCTTCCCCTGCCCCTACACCTGCCCCTACACCTGCTCCTGCCCTGCCCCTGCCCCTGCCTCTGCCCCAGTAGAGCTTGTCAGTAACTACAGAAAGTCTTTGAAAACATCAAGAACCAGAAATACAGTGCTATTACTGTAACTTTCTGAGCTCCTCAGAAGCCAGACTTGATCTCAGCCAGTTTAGCATTCGGAGTGATGCTATATTGGTCACTGACTGTCGAAGTGAGCCTTAGCTTAGGTTGGATGTGAGTTTGTCGTCATGTGTTCTGTACAAAGTTTGGAGGTACAATTGTCCCCGGGCGTTCAGATGAGGAAGTGAGGGTTCAGGGTGGCTGAGAACCGCACAGCTGGTGAAGGGAGGAGCTTCCTCCAGTCCTCAGTCAGCCTGGGAGGCACCCCCTCTATAGAGATCTAGAGGGCCAAACCACATGGAGTGGAGCTGATTTCTGGCCTCAGAGATGTAAAGTTTCTGGGAAGGAAAGGAAGGGCACTCAGGAGTCCGTGACAGGGGGTTTCCCACCAACAGACACAGTAGCAAGCTAGGGCTGGGAGTCCCCATGTGACAGCCGAGTCCAGTCATGTGCACATGGTCACTGGGCCTGTTTCCCAGGGGGCCAGGGGTCAGGACTCCTGCTCACCCTAGACTCGGCTCACTTCCCCAGGGATGCTCTCCCTGCCCGGCTCCCTCTCTCCCCACAGACTGGGGAGCTGCCAGGGCCCTGGATGTGGCTACCCTGCTGTCACCTATTTCTCTTCTTCAGAAGCCCACCAGAAAGCCCTGGGTGCGGGGGCGCAGGGCTGGAGAGCTTCTGTTGTGGTGTCATGGGGAAGGAGGGAAGGAAGGTCAGCCTGTTCTGGCCAGTCTCACTGAGGACAGAGTTCCTGTGGTCCTTCGGCAAACATTTAATACGCTCAGAGCCAAGAAATGCATAGAGTTCTCAAGAAAAGGCACCTTGCTCCAGCTCAGGCAGGCTGGGGGTGGGGTGGGAACCCCAGGATCAGGGCTCCTCGTGGCACAGAGAATAGGGCAGGGTGTGTGGCCTGAGCGGCTCATCATGTTTCCCATGCTCTCTGCTCCCCAGGGTGAACCTGGTTCGGACGGTGCAGCTGGCAAAGAGGTATTGTGCTCCTTCTCCCTGTCCCTTGGGGACATTCCTTCTTGGTCCTCACTGTGTTCTGTTCCTCATCCCCTCAGTAAGCACACCACGTGGGCACAGCCTACCTCCTACAGACACTATAGTTTCCACATCAAGAAATGCAATCACAGGTTGATTGAAAATATTCAGGGAAAATTTGCAGGTGTACTGAATATATGCAAACCTGGCCTCGAACTTACGATCCTCCTGCTTTAGTCTCTTTAGCTCACAGGTGTGTACCACCACTCCGGGCTCCCTTTCTTCTTCTTTCTCCTCCTGCTCCTCCTCCCCCCCTCCTCCTGCTCCTCTCTTCCTCCTCCTCTTCTCATTCTCTAAGCAATACAGCCTGACAACTCTTTGTAGCATCTACACTGTGGTAGCTATTGTTAATAAGTAGAGATGATGTAAACCACACAGACAGATACATTTAGCATATAGCCAAGTGTCACACCACTTTACAAATGGGAGCAGAGACATACTTGGGGATCCATGGGGATCCTAGAACCAGTTCCCACAGATACCAAGTACCAACTGCATGCAACGCGTTGGTATCTCTTGTTGGTCTAATGGAACTAGGGGGCCCTACTTGTTGTCAGAAAGAGACAGATAACAGACTCCGAACAAAGGCTCCCCGTGCCCAGCTCCTGCCAGGCCCTCTGCTGTGTCAGTCTGACTTCTGTCACATCTGTGATGAGGGACCAAGGCCATGCCCCAGGGGACATCAGCCTCCTCAGCTGCCAGCCCTTCTGGTTGGCAGGGAAGCTGTCGTCCTTTCTCACACAGCCCAGCTGGACACAAGCAGGATCTGAGGGCGGGAGAGGCTGCCTCTCCCAGTGCACCGCTCCACCGCCACCCCAGCCTCAGTGGCGCTGCCCAGACCAGACCATGACCTTCTGTTTTGTTTTCTTTTTTGTAGGGACCTCCTGGAAAGCAGGGACTCTACGGACCCCCTGGCCCAAAGGTGAGAGGCACTGGCTGGGTTTGCGAAGAGGTATGCAGGGACGCCAAGCTGCAACTTCAGCCACAAAGGAGGCCTAGTGTGGCCAATGGACAGGAAAGGGTGATGTGACCTTACCTGGGACTGTCCCACCTATGGCTCTGGGAATGGAAACCTCTTTAGTGCCCTAACAATTGCTCGCTCCAGGGTCCCTCTGTGTTGGTCTGGGACTAAACAATGAGAACAGTGGCAGTCTGTGCCTAGTCACCGTGAGACTAACGTGCCGCCGAGTTTGGAGATGATACAGTGCTGTGAGAGCCCAGGAAGTGAGGGAGAAAGGCTGGCAAGGGGGCAGGAGTGTTCCCACAGAGGGCAGCAGAGGGGGACTCACTGGGGTGCCAGGGCTGGGGAGGGGCATTCCAGACAGCAGACTCAAGCACCATGGCAGAGCCAGAGTGACAGGTAGTTTGAGCTGGCAAGACCGAGGCTGAGGAAGGCGTGAGGTATGAGTGGTCCTGAGCAAGGAAGGGGCCCTTCCGACTGAGGGCACACGGGCGCCATGGGCATTTCCCAGCAATGCCAGAGCTGCAAGCACTGCCTTCCGGAGTCACTGCTCTGGGAGGTGGTGAGGCAGGGGCTGAGGGGTGTGTGTGTGTGGGGGGGCTGCATCATTGTGACTGTAGCCCAGCGGGAGGTGCTGGGCACTCGGGGAAGGGGCAGGTTGCTGGCACATTGTGACATAGACTTGGAAACATGTGGTAATACTGCACTGTGACCTGTCCTTGTAGGGTGACCCAGGACCTGCAGGACAGAAGGGCCAAGCAGGAGAAAAGGGAAGATCTGGCATGCCTGGGGGGCCTGGCAAGAGCGGCTCCATGGGACCTATTGGACCACCGGGTCCTGCAGGAGAGAGAGGCCACCCTGGGTCCCCAGGGCCTGCAGGGAACCCGGGACTGCCTGGTTTGCCGGGCTCTATGGTAAGGGGTGGCCAGCAACCATGGACGGGCACCATCCCATAGTACAGGCCCAGGGTCGCGTCAGCAATCCTTCTGACATCCTGCAGGAAACAGCTTGACTATGGGGAGATCCTAGTTCTTCTCGGGGAAGCGGGAGCTGCCAGGGTCCCTCCCAGCCCAAACTGTATTTTAGCATAAGATGTGTATTATCTCAGGACGGGTAGCACTTTGGATTAAGACTCTGCGAGAGGCTCTGGGGACCTTTGATCTCTTTGCCATCCTTTATTTCTGGAAATCAAGTCTATTCACTGGGCAAGTGCCAAGTTTAGACATATGATTGAGGCCAGGTCTCTTCTCTTTCCTCAGGGAGACATGGTGAATTATGATGATATCAAGAGGTTTATCAGACAAGAGATCATTAAACTGTTTGATGGTAATTGGCAGCCGGCGGGGTGGCGGTGGGTGGTGCCCGCCCTGCCCAGCCACTTGCCCCTGCCCTGCCTGCACTTTCCTTGAAGCGTCAGAGCCCTCCCCCTTCCCACCCTCACATCTACAGACAGCAGGGTGACAGGCACAGCCACCTATCCATCAGACCTTCCTCGCCACCTGCTCTACTTAGAGATAAATCGGTTCTCCATTGTCCTCCTGCCCCCTCCATCGTCCCCCTGCTCCCCTCCATTGCTCCCCCACTTGAGCTAAGGAGGTCAAAAAGGCAGGTTTCAAATGAGCCTGCGTGGAGGGGGCTCTCAGGGGTGGGAGCAGCAGGTGCAAGGGGCGGCTGTGGTTGGTTTGAAGTTTCTTTCCTGCTTGTGTGCTGTGGACTTGGGGGAAGCGTGGATGCCGGGCACCCTGCTTGGCAGAGAGACCACCAGACCATATCCTGAAGCCAGGGGTGATGTTAGAGGAAAGAGAGCCAAAATAAGATCCGTGCTTCTGAAAGATGTGCATGGGGAGGCACGAGCAGGCTCTAGTGCAAGACCTCCTTCAAGAAAGCAGCCCATATTCTCTGTCCCAGTGCTCCATCAAAGGCTGGCCCATGCTGGTGGCAATGTCTGTAGCATCTGAAGCTACTCTGAGCACCCAGTGACCTGGCCTGTGTCTTTGCTTGCAGAGAGGATGGCTTACTACACCTCCAGGATGCAGTTCCCCATGGAGGTAGCAGCAGCACCAGGCCGGCCAGGGCCTCCGGGGAAGGATGGTGCTCCAGGGCGGCCAGGTGCTCCAGGGTCACCTGGGCTCCCTGGTCAGATAGGCCGAGAAGGACGCCAGGGTTTGCCAGGAATGAGAGGTAGCTCTGCCTTCTGGGTCCCCAGGGTGTCGACATATACACCTCTATGAGGGCTGACTATTGTGAATATGGTGTGTGTGTGTGTGTGTGTGTGTGTGTGTGGTGTGGTATGTGTGGTGGTGGTGGTGGTGTGTGTATGTGGGGGGGGTATGTGGTGTGTATGTGTATGTGTAGGGTGTGTGTGTGTGTGTGTGTGTGTGTGTATGTGTGTATGGCGTGTGTATGCTATGGTGTGTGTGCGCTATGGTGTGTGTGTCTGGGGTGTGTGTATGTGAGCATTGCAGTCCACATGGCTGTCATTTTTCTGCTTAGAGACGGGACTTAACATTATTTCTTTTGTCTCAGGACTGCCTGGCACTAAAGGTGAAAAGGGAGACATCGGTGTTGGCGTTGCAGGAGAAAATGGTCTCCCTGGCCCTCCAGGTAGGAGAATCCAGGTTTGGAGACCATGAACCCAGGGCTGCAGAGCCCCCCACCCAATACACTTTATGACAACATAATCAGGTAGAACCCCAGACACTGCCAGCCTAATTACTACTTACAGAAATGCTCTCCATTCAAGATACTGGGCTAGGCCCAAGGGGGAAGGAGGAGAGAGGCTGAGCCTCCACTTCTGCCCTGAGCTAGCCTTGCATGATGAGGTGTGGTGGGGACCAGAACCCCAAGTCCAAGGCTTGTTTGGCATCCCACTGATGAGGTCACGGAGTCCTCAGCATCAGGACGTTGAGGGTGGTCAAACCCAGACGGCCTCGCTCTGAGGCAGCTTCACTATGTACTTCATGGATATTACTCATGTGTGGCTTTTGGGAAATGGTACAAGCTCAGGAAACCGTTTTGAGGATGCAATGACACATGTGTTAAAAGCTCTCGACCTGTTTCCTGATACAAGATGCTCCTAATACATCTAGCCAGAGGTGTGGCTGTCCTTGCAAAATCAATGTGGGAAGCAGGCAGGTCTCATGAAAACCACACTTTGACCTGGAAATTGTGCACAAAGGTGTCACTTGTCACAACCATTGTCCCTTCTGCCGTCTGGGTCTCCTGACTTCCCTTCTTTGGCTCTTCCCTCTTTAGGTCCTCAAGGGCCTCCAGGTTATGGCAAGATGGGTGCGACCGGGCCAATGGGCCAGCAAGGCATTCCTGGGATCCCTGGGCCCCCGGGGCCCATGGGGCAGCCAGGGAAGGCGGGCCACTGCAACCCCTCCGACTGCTTTGGGGCCATGCCGATGGAGCAGCAGTACCCACCCATGAAAAGCATGAAGGGGCCTTTCGGCTGAAACTCTGCCCACACTGAGATGAAGGACTCTACTGGGAATAAATGGCCACAGCGAACAGGCTCTGATGGGTTGTGAGTGTTTGTGCTATTCCTGTGTGTGTTGTTGTTGTTGCTGTTAATATTTTTTTAACAATAAAGAAAACTATTTGTAACCCCACCCCCATGGGGTTCCCCTGGTGCTGCAGCTGCATCGTCTCTGTCATTTGGTCTCAGGGTTATGAAAGGGTGTGTCCCTCGGGGCCTTGGCAAACCTATAGGTTTGTGCTGTGCTACGCATAGGCTACCCATTTGCCCTGCTTCCTCTCCAGGCACGCCCAGGGCATGCCTTTCTGGGAAGAGGCACTTGCTCAGCTTCGAACCAAAAGCAGCTTTGGAGACTGTATCCTGCTCAGAAAGGCTGCCCCTTGTCTGCTTCCTGAATGAATGAATGAATGAATGAACTCAGTATTTGGCACCCCATTCTTTGTGTGCCCTGAAGCTGAGCTAGCTTGCACCTGGGGAGATGCCACCCAGCGCTGAGGTGTGCTCACCTTCCTGGACTCCCTTGAAACATGTAGGCACATCTCAGTGCACCAGTAATCTCATGACTAGAAAACCTGCACAGACCTGAGGGGGAGAGAGCCTCAGCCCCTGCCAGGCAGCCAAGGGGTGCCTCTCTGGGAATGGGATAGAGCCCCCAAGCCTGTGCCCACGCCGGGCTCTGTCGCCAGCTTTCCAGCTTCAGGCAGAGACCTTTTAGACTTCAAATAGTGCTTTTTGTTATTCAGACAAGCATTTATGCCCATCTCGGGCTGGGCCTTCAGAAATAGCTGGGGTTAGATCATTGAGAAGGGGTCCCAGGCAAGCCATGATTAGATCTAAGCTTGTGGTCCACCAAGTCCACTGGGGCTTTCCATCTGCTGTGCCCTCCATATGTAAAAAGGACAGGAAGAAAAGAAGACAATGCACGGACTATTACAGGAACACGCCGTCTCTAGCGTCTTTCTTCTCTGCTCCTCAGATCACCGTCCTGACGGGCCCGCGGCCCTGGGAGGACGCAACAGGGCAAATCCAGGGGGACTTCCAAAGAAAGCCTATTTTACTGGCCCTGGCTTTCTGGAGGGTTTATTCAAGTTGGATAAACTTCAAAGGATCACAGAGCAGGCTCAGAAATGTACTCAAAATCTAGATGTTTATCCACACTGCCTGAAGCCTTCAAGCTGGCTGTCACACCTCTCCAGAGCCAGCGTTCCAGCACATTAGATTATTCCCTTCTCTGGTTTGGGCACCGGCCTCTGGGTGGCTCTTCAGAACCTTTGCCTTATTTTCTTTCCTGCCTGAGACAGAGAGGGTGCCTGTGGCCAAGCTCTGCTCCCAGCCCACCAGTGCCTCCCGTGCTGCTTTTGGATATACAGGGAACGTCAGTTTTCTTTGCATCTCTCATTGGCAGCTCTCAGTTAACTCTGGTTCTAACAGAAAACATTAAAAAGCAAACACATCATCAGTGCGATGAGGCGGCTGCCAGGTCCAAAGACAGTGGCCGAGCACAGATGTTAAAGCACTCCCCTTGGAAGGCCGCGTCCGCTCACGGCTCAGCCTGTGAGGCAAACTGCTGATGGGTCCCTGTGAGTGACCAGGAGCCTGCTGGCTCAAGTAGAAAGAAAGAGAAGCAAGGACCAGCTGTTGAGTTGAGCAGGTTGGCTCTGAAGGCCGGAGGGGGAGACTGGCATGGGAGACATCAAACGCACACCCTCCGAGGGCCGCTGAGGGTCAACCCTTGGATATGGTGGCTTCCTTCACTCCCTTCCTCGGTCAAATCCATGCCGCCCTCTGGGGGACTCTACGACAGGCTGGTTGAAGCTTTCAAGATTTGAGTGCCTGTCTCCCTGGAGTTGAAATTGCTGTATTTTCTTGGACCATGAAGAACCAGATGGGAAGCTGAGTTTATAGTCTCTTCTTCTGTGGTCAGCAGAAGAAAAAAAAATCTGTGCATCTTGTCAGCTCAGGAGCTGGGGAAGCTGCAGGGAAAGCGCCACAGGCAGCTTTCCCTATTCCTCCCTGTTCCTGTCTCCACTCCTCAGTCTGTTTCAGGGTTTCCAGGCAACACTGAGACCCTTCAGACTGACAGTCTAGCTTGAGGAGTCCGTTTCCGTCTGTGCCAGGAGCTGTAGTAGGCTCTGGGGAACCTGAAACAAACTCACAGATATGGACCCAGCCACCACCATGACAATAGAGACAAGTAGTTCATTAAGTGATTACAACAGAGTTGGCGGGTTGGGACAGTACCAGGTGGCCGGGGAGGTGCATCGCCGCGGGACCTGACTGTCTAGACAGAAGTTGATCCGGCACAGGGCACAGCATGTGCCTAGGCGCAGAGATGATTGGGCACAGCGGGCTGAGGGAGGGGACACACAGTGGGGACGCAGTGCTGGAGTGTGAGCACTGGTCACGCAGTGGGTAGCCGCGGGTGAGTCTTAAACAAAGATTTGCCTAATGGGGAGTTTGCCAATTGTGGTGTGAAGAATGGACTGGAGAGCCCTTAATTTGGGAAGCCCAAGGCTATTGCATATTTATTCTGCAGAGAAAGAGAAAAGCCATGTTGGATGCCTTCAGAGCTGAAACCTTCTCTTTTGTCATAATATTTCCCTTCCACCACACTCAACACAATTCAGCCGCAGTCGCACGTCACGTGAGGTCTGTTAGCCCTTTGGTACCGTCCTCACGGGGCCATAACGGAAGGGGCCAGGGGACAGACACCTATGTGTGCTGGTCTCACTTACAGTGGCTCTCAAAAAAAAAATAAATAAAAACAACAACAACAACAACAACAACAACCTGCAAACCTCCCTCCAGTCCACAGAATCCAAAAGGGAATCCAAACTTCAAACCTAGCTGGAATCAAAGAGAATTCCATAATGAGGTGGGTGTTGGTATTCCTTCCTTTCCAGATTGCCACACGGGAGCTTGATACCCAGCCAAGTGACACTTTAGGGGAGGAAGAACTTCCCAGGGGCCGGCCCTCCTTTCACTACCCAGCCCTGCCTCACCTCTGAAGGCCAAGCACTTCTGAGACCTCCTCCAGAGAGCTCTCCCTTCCCTAAGAAAGGCAGCAGGCCAAGCTTTCTCTCCGCCTCCTGCGGAGCCGAGACAATAACAGGAACGCCCGCGCCCACTTCTGTCTGCCTCGGGTGGTTAAGGTTTGGATGAGCTGGGTGTTTTTCGATCTTTAAAAGATCTTTCTTTCATCTGCCCCTCCAAAATAAACACACCTGCCTCCCCCCCCCCCCCCAGTTTGGCTCTGCTCGGTGTCTGGCTGAGAAGCCTTGGGTGCACCCTTCTGACCCCGGAATATTGCAGACCTCCGACTGTGAGTTCTCCTAAGCCTTTTACTGGAATAAAAGAACGCAAAGAATTTCACGGGTGGGTGAGACTGGTGAGCTCAACAAGGCCCACTTGGCTCTGTCCCTGGAACCCACGTGGTGGAAGGAGAGAGCTGACTCCCTGAGGTTGCCCTAAGACCTTCACGCACTGAACTATGCCAGCAGAGACACACACACACACACACACACACACACACACTTGTGCGTGCAGCCCCCCTAAAATGCAGTAATAAAAAGGATTATCATAGGTGGTGAATCCTCAGCTCTTAAGGAACCCAGACTCTAGTACTCCTGGAATAAGGGAGTGTGAGTCACATGACCTCGTAGCAGGCTGGCTGTCACTACTCTTTCTTGACCTTCAGCCCCAGACCTCAGAACCTCATCCTTTTTGAGATTTCACAGTTCAGACCCACTAACAACTTTTGGAAGACACTATTGGCTGAGAGCCTGCGGTAGGGTAGGGTAGTCAAAGCATCGGCTCTTCCCTGGGTGACTAGGAGCAGGAGGAAAGCCCTGCATCTCCACTTTGATTTTACACGCCTCCTTTTGGGACTTCAAACTTTCAGTCTGGGGCTAGGATGGCTCAGCAAGGAACCACACCTGCCACCAAGCCCAGCGGCCTGAATTTGATCTTTCCAGCCCTGGTGGAAGAACTGATTGCAAATAAGTGTCCTCTGACCTCCGCATGCACAGGACAACAGCACAATAAATAAATAAATAAATAAATAAATAAATAAAATGCAATCAAAGCCTTTGAGTCAAATTCCTGCTCCTCTCTACACAGAGATGTGTTCATCAGCCTAGGAATGTCCTGCAGAACTCATAGTCTTCTTCCACTCAAGACCAAAGACAGTGAGGTCAGAGCGGCCGAGGTATCTTCAAGAGTTGAAGAGACCCCATAACACTGTGGGAGAAGGCAAGAACTTAGGAAATTGGGAGAAGAGGCACTTCTCCAAGAGGCAGCCATCTTCTGCCTTGGAACTTTAAATTGACCACAGAGCTAAAAGGTGACCAGACGACAGCAAATATTCCAACCCGCCGACCCTTCCCTGCCCAGGCTAACGGAGCTGAGCTCGCAGGCACAGTTAGCAATGCCTGTCTCAAACACGGTCCTTCTGAACAGTGTCTTTGACTACAAAAAGGAACGTTCATGGACTGTGGCTGTTTCTTTCTTCATTGGTCCACAGAGGCTGAGCCTGGGTTTTGAACCTAAGGCTCATCTCGTCTCAATCTGCAGCACTTACACTGACACAGGGCTTGAAGGGACCAGTTTGTTTTGCCACCCCCCCAAGCTTATTTTTTTATTTCATTCATATGGGTGTTTTTTGTTTGTTTGTTTGTTTGTTTGTTTTTAAGTGGAGAAGAAGGTTTATTGTAGGTATGTGGGAGAGTATACTCAGAGGGAGGACATCTGGGAGAGTCCAGAGCGGACATGACCAGGTTGAACTGGGCCCTGTGAAGAGAGGGGAAGCAGGTAGAGCAGCCAGGAGGCTAAAAGGTGTTTTGCCTACATGCCTGTGCACCATGTGGATGCAGTGCCCGTGGAGACCAGAAGAGAGCACTGGAGCCAGTCAAACCAGAGTTGCAGACGGCTGTGAGCCACTGTGTGGGTGCTGGGAATTGACCCCACCTCCTCTAGAAGAGCAGCCTGTGCTCTTCTCCCCTGAGGCGCCTCAGGTCTCACCCCTTCACGCAGAGTGCGCTGCCCTTCTCCTGTGCTCTGCTTTCCTCACAAGCTCCCCGGCCTCTGGTCTCTGAGTCTTTCTGGAAAGGAGCTCTAATGTCCAACTTGAGGCTACCTCATCGAAGGACCGAGGTGGTTTTTGGGTTCTCCAGTAGACTGCCAACTTGCCAGCCTTTTGGTTTTAGCTTTCAGACAGAGTCTCACTACAAAGCCCAGGAGAGCTTCAAATTTGAAATCTCCCTGGGGGGAAAAGGTGTTACACATCTATAATCTAAGCATTTGGAAAGTGGAGGCAAGAGAATTGAGAATGCAAGTCAGTCTTGGCTACATAGCAAGTTCTAAGCCAGCCTGGGCTACACGAGACCCTAAATGAAGAACCAAAGAAAAGGCCAAGTCACCCTCTTACCTCGTCCTCCCAAAGGCTGGAGGATGAGGAACTTTAAAAAAATATATTATTCATTCATCTGTTCATCCATTCATTCCTTCATTCATTTGTGTTTGTTTTTCAGGAATGGGTTTCTCTGTATAGCTCTGGCTGTCCTGAAAGCAGCTCTGTAGACCAGGCTAGCCTCCAACTCACAGCTATCCGCCTGCCTCTGCCTCACAAGCGCTGGGATTACCACTGCCTGGCTGGCGTCAGGCTCTTACAATGCCCTGCTCTAGACCATGAGGACGGCACCTAGAAACCTCTAATCACTGCCTTATGCTTGAAGAGACCAACTAGCTCCATCTTGTCTTCCTGACTTCTGAGTCATGCTCTCTGGCAGTTACCGTGGATTCCAGGAATTACAGGTCTGACTGATAAACATCGTGGGCCTGTAGTCAAAGCTATGCCTGGAACAGCAGCAGCTTTGCTGTTCTGCAGAAGGCTCTGTGTAATCCACCGAGATCATGACTACAGGCCACAGCTGGAGCAAGGCTGCTTTCCCCACCAACCTTTGTCCCTTACATAAACTCAGAGCTCTCCTTAACTCTGTGAACACAGGATGGAGGATGCCGGTTCCTCTTTCTTGCAATGATGGCTATGAAATCAACTTCTGTCCTGTGTCAACTACTTCATTTGTTTTGTCTTTTGGGGTGAGTGACCAGGCATGATTTATTGAGTCCCCCCACTCCTAAGCTAGACTTCTGGCCTAGAACTCAACATGACATTAATAATAGCATCAAGTTGTTAAAATATTCTGAACTTGGCCTGAAATCCTGGCTTCTCTGTCAATATTTTTTATATTTATTTATCTTATGTGTATGACGGTCTTGCTTGTGTACATGCATGTGTACCACATGTGCATGGTGCCCTTGGCGGTCAGAAGAAATCCACTGATCTCCCTGGAACTGAAGTTATGAATGGTGTGAGCCATCATGTGAATGCTGGCAATTGAACCTGGGTTCTCTGCAAGAGCGACAAGGGCTGTTGAACCATCTCTTCAAAATGATCCAGGTTTTTGAAGACATAATCTTGCCATGAGGCAGTTATCCTCCTGCTCCAGCCTCCTGCATATCAAAACTACAGGCATGCACCATCATGTCACAGGTCACAATTTATCCTTTTTTAAAAAATTATCTATTTAATGTATATGCATACACTGTAGCTGTCTTCATACACACCAGAAGAAGGAATCAGATCTCATTACAGATGGTTGTGAGCCACCATGTGGTTGCTGGGAATTGAACTCAGGACCTCTGGAAGAGCAGTAAGTGCTCTTAACCGCTGAGTCATCTCTCCAGCCCCACCCCCCCATTTAAGTTTTTAATATTAGGAATGTCATTTAGTGTCTCCAGTCCTCTGCTCCTCTATAAATAGGTAATAACACTCATCTCAAAGACTGCTGTAGTTGAACAATATGCAGGACTTAGCGCAATGTCTCATAGCTAGTAAGCATGATAATCATAAACATTAAAACTTGGTTCATGCCAGGCTCTATTCTAGGTAGTAAGCACAAACAGAAGAGCTGGAAAGATGCCTCAGCAGGTAAGAGAATTTGCTGCTTTTCCAGAGGACCCAAGTTCAGTTCCCAGCACTTAGGTCAGTTGACTCCTAACTACCTGAAACTCCATCTCCAGGGGATCTGACGCCTTCTTGTGGCCTCCACAGGTACCTGCATTCACATGCACATACACAACAACACATAAGCACATGTAACTGTAAATAAATCTTCACACAAGGATAGGACAATCCTGCAATAAGCATATATACCTTATGATGTGCATCTAAATCCTAAAAGGGGACTTTTATGACAAAATGAGATATAGTAGTACTCCTGATGACCAGGATATACTTGAAAGATAAGGTATCCTAGGTGTGGTGTTGAGAATGCCCTCACCCACAAGGTCATGTATCAACTGGAACCTGAATGACAAGAAAGGAAACAGTGGAAAATGAAGGGGAGAGGAACCTAAATGAAGAGAGGGGCGAATCTAAAGGTCTGGAGGCCAGGCCAGCATGGCTGGAGTGAACTTGTTGACAAGCACAGCAGTGACATGAATGAGGCTGATGTCACAGGCTGGGGCTAGGTCCTGAGGGCCAATACAGTCACGAGGATGAGTTTAGATTGTATTAAGAGTGGTGAGGACAACTCAGAGGAGTTTAGAGGATGACAAGATTTAATTCACATTCTAAGGCACCCACTCTGGCTTCTCCGTGGAGAAGGGAGCAGAGCTGGAATTCAATACAAAGCCATTGGCGGTGAGGCCAGACTACAGAGGGGGCTTGGAGCGGAGTGATGGTTGGAACATGGAACAAAACTAGATGATGATGATGATGATGATGATGATGATGATGATGATGTGTGTGTGTGTGTGTGTGTATTTTAATGAAAGCAAATGTAGGTTGGGGGTATGTGGAGAGATACACAGGATGATCCTGGGTCTTTTGCATGAGCAACTGTGCAGATTTTCTGAGACAGAAGGGATGAGTTTTGTGGAAATGATCAGAGAATTCTTATACCGGGCTAGACTGCGACACAGTAGCAGTACTGGGGGAAAGGGAGAGTGAGTGACTAATGACTTGGGAGCCATGGGGGGGGTTAAAGGGAGGGTGGGACAGAAGGCCTGGATGTGAGAGGCCGTTGGTCTTTATGAGTGGTGTAACCCTGAGCATACAAGGTTCAGTTTTCTTTTTTCTTTCTTTCCTTTTTTTTGGGGGGGGGGATTTGTTTTTCTTCGAGACAGGGTTTCTCTGTATAGGCCTGGCTGTCCTGGAACTCACTCTGTAGACCAGGCTGGCCTCGAACTCAGAAATCCGCCTGCCTCTGCCTCCCAGAGTGCTGGGATTACAGGCGTGCGCCACGACCGCCCAGCACAAGGTTCAGTTTTAAGTTAGATTGTTTTAACTCATATTCGGAGAAAGCTGTGACTCAGAGACTCGTTTGAGATCATAGAGCTAGAAACTGTTTTAAAAAGAAAACAGGCCAGGCGGTGGTGGCGCATGCCTTTAATCCCAGCACTTGGGAGGCAGAGGCAAGCAGATTTCTGAGTTCGAGGCCAGCCTGGTCTACAAAGTGAATTCCAGGACAGCCAGGGCTGCACATTGAAACCCTGTCTCGAAAAACCAAAAAAAAAAAAAAAAAAAAAAAAAAAAAAGAAGAAGAAGAAAAAAAGAAAGAAAAAAACAACTGGGTCTGCTCACTAACGCGAGTGAAGGGGGAAACCGAGCAAGAAATAAGACAGTGGGCGCTGACTGGGTCAGGTTGGGCCAGATCACTAAGGGCCTGGAGTGTCAGAGAGAAAAGACTTGTCTTCCTCTGCAGGTATGGATGAGGAATGTGTTTTGCAGACTATCCTACTGATAGTACTATGGTGAACACTGGGGATTTGGAAAGCTCAGACTTTTCTATTTAAAAAGTATAGTGTTGGCTCTGTAGATACTGGGTATACAATTACAAGCAAACGACACACAATTCTTGTCCACATGACATGTTGTAGTTGTTGTTTGAGATAGGGCCTCATTATGCAGCCCTGGCTAGCCTGGAATTGTCTATGTACATATCCTTGCTTCTGCCTGCTGAGACTAAAGGCATGTGCCACCATGCCCAGCCACATGGGACTGTAACTAATCAAATAAGCATCCAAACAAGTTTAGAACCTACATCCCAAGGGACAAGCACAGGATGCTGGTAACTTAGGAGCTGGAATTTTACCTACAGAGGGGATAAAACCTCCTTGTCGAGACCAAGCCATCCACTGACACTAGCTCTAGGCCTTACTTTGCTAAGAAACTTGCTGTGAATTTAGGCTTATTGTCATTGCCTTTCTGAGCCTCAGTTTTCCCGTTTATAAAGAAAGAATCACCATGTCATTTTAATTTCCCATAAACTCTGGCGGTTTGACTTTTCTCCATTGTCCAAAGACCTGTTTAACACCCAAGTTCTAAAGGGCACCTGCATTCCTGGAGAGAGTGAGTTCCCAGTAGCCATGGCAACCGTCTGGGCGTTAAAAATAAAGTGATCACAGAAAGTGACGTAACTAACATGCGTCCGACTTGCCAGGTTATAATATGGCCACTGCAGAAACAACTGACCCAGTCTCCCTATTCGATAGCTACAGCTGACCAGGCCCGAGGTCCGCTCCAGGTCATGAAAAATAAAAACAAACGCGCCACTACCGCCAGCGATACTTCCGGACACTCCTACCCGGCCCTCCGCTCCTCCGGTCCGGCTGTTAGGTACCTGCCCACCGCCTGTGACTTCCTTTTGTTGATCGGAAGATTGACAGCCTGTCTGTCCAATCACAAGCGGACCCGCCCCAAAACCCAACGAGGAGCGGCGTTAAGAGCAGGAAACTCCGTCTACCACAATGGTGTGACGTCACAACCGCCATGGCCAGCTATCCAGACGGGCAGGTGAGTTGTTAGCGGCCCCTGCGTCAATATCTGGGCTTTGTCTACAGGTTCGGTACCCCTCTCCATACACGACTCTTTCCCCTCACTTGGTCCGCGCCCTTTCTACGCAGAGGTTCACTTTAACTAGGCCCTGCGTGAGCGAGAAACAAGAGGGCCAATCCGTCGCGCTCGTTTTACGTCACCTAGGACCCTGGAGGGGTTGTTTTGCGCGAGCCCGGCTTTGGGGTTTTTGCACTGAATAGATCCGGGCTGGACGAGACCAGGTTGCACATCTCAGGTCCCCAGTGGGGGCGGAGTCGTCTGTGCTCACGAGGCGTTTAGAGCTGTTTCCCTCGGAGTCTTTCTGGGCGCAGGGTAAAAACAAGTTTCCCTACTCACTCAGCACGGCATACTGCGACAGAATAATCTGGACAATCAGTGGTAGGAGATGCCAGAAGTGAGATCAAACTGCTCACGGTAGTCAGTCGTCATTTCACACGTAGGAAAAGTGAAACCCAGAGAAGATACGGAGTTTATCTAAGTTATCAGGTAGTTAGGCAGCAGAGCCAAGGTCTGAGCCTGGGTTGTCTGCAAATGCTTCTCTTTCTTTCTAGCCTGCCTTGAACCAGCTAGGAACATCATTGCAGTGTGATTTTTCCTTTTTCTTTTTTCTTTTTGTGTCGCCAAAACTAGTTAGGTAACAGCGAGATGGTTAAATGCAAAGTTTGAGTTAAAAGTGGAGCCATGTCTTTGCCGCATTAGTTTTAAGTCTTTTTTCTGAGCCGGTTTCCTCTCATAAAATGGATCAGGAAGTAGAGTCCAGAGTCCAGCCCTTACAGAGTTATTAGGAAGACCGATGTGATTTGTATAAGCATGTGTTATCCTGTACAGTAAGCTGTAATATCACTTTGTAAGATTTTTCAAAGCAGGCCCCTCACTTCAAAATAATTTGGACAAAATAATCGCCCTGATCACAGAGTAGTTTAAGAGATTAATCTCATGTAAGGAAAATGGAAGGCAAAATCAAATGGGATATTACCAAGCTTTGATTGACCATAGTCACAGATCAAAAGATCTTTAGAGCTCTGTGCAGTTAATACAGCATTTCTTACGTTTACTCTGCGTGTGTGTGTGTGTGTGTGTGTGTGTGTAGGGAGCGGCTACACGTGTACATGCACAGGAATTATTTTTTTCTCTAACGTGGATCTTTGGGGATCAAACTTCTTGGAGCTGGCAGCAAGCATCTTCACCCATCAAGTCATCCTGTGGGCCCCTATACAGCAGCTGGGCCTCCATGATGCCCATAAGACCCTGTAGGCATGAAGGGCTTACTGTTTTGACTTACAGCTGAAGAGCAAACCCAGAGAGGCTTAAAGGTCACACATAACAAGTGAGGATGAGGCCAGGGTTAGAGCTTTGAATTCCATTTATTGCATACTTAGCAGAAGTGAGTACAGAGGCCAGTGTAGGTTCAGAGTAGGAACACGTGGTCACAGCCATGCTTCCCAGACTCCATTCCCCTTGCTGGGTTTTGTGAGATGTGAATGGGTACTGTTAACAGAGGAGGATTTTGTGATTAAGCAAGCTTGGGAATTACTCTGTTAATACAGCCTGATAGTGTTCACCTTAAATCTTCCAGGAAGGCATACAACACGTCATATTTCTAAAAACTTTCTTAAAGCCGGGCGTTGGTGGCGCACGCCTTTAATCCTAGCACTTGGGAGGCAGAGGCAGGCGGATTTCAGAGTTCAAGGCCAGCCTGGTCTACAGAGTGAGTTCCAGGACAGCCAGGACCACACAGAGAAACCCTGTCTCGAAAAACCAAAAAAAAAAAAAAAAAAAAACAAAAAAAAAAAAACTTTCTTAACCAGGGAGCATCCTACCCCATCTGTTTTGTATTATGTCTGCTCATTTTCTGTGTCACGCTGGTATTCCAGAGGGGCTCAGGTTGGGGGAAGCATTCCCATAGTCCATAGTTTCAGTGGCTGGTTTGTGTCAGAATCCCCTGAGAACTTGTTTAAAGGAGAGATTCGGGTCCCATCTAAGGCCTGCTCTGAGCTTAGACGGCACAGATCCAACCCCCAAATCATAAGGGAGCTGTGTGTGTGCTTACCTGTGTGGGGTGGCGAGCATCTTGCTCCCCAACTTTTTTTTCGAGGCAGGGAACAGGGTTCTCACTGAACAGGGAACTTACTGAGCTAGATCACTGAGCCAGTGAGCCCCAGCGAGTCCAGGGATCCTCATTGCCTCTGCCTCCCCAGGCATGCTTTGCCACACCTGGTTTTTTTTACTGAGATGCTGAGAATCCACGCAAGTAGGCTGTCTTGGTTGCATGGCAAACTGATGGAGCAATCCTCCTCACCCCAGTAATCTGCGTCTTAATATATTCTGGGATGATTTGTATACACTCTAGAAGCAGTGACAGACAGACCTGGGCTAGAATCCAGCTCTACCCACTTAATAAGTGTTATATGTCCTTGACTACATCATGTAAGGGATAGGGGCTTTAATTCCCTTACCACAGAAAGAGAAATAGGACCTGTGGAAAGTGTGCAAGATGGTGGGATGCAGCAAAACATGTTTGGAGCTCTGCACAGCATGTCTCTAGGTGCATAGGGTGTGGCAAAGTAGCGACACTTGCTGCCATAATGCTTACTTGGCCATGCTACTTGGGCAGACTACTGAAAGGGAGCACTAGGAGAGAATGTCTGGAATAGAAGAAGAAATGTAGCTTTTATCCCCACCTGAGGGTTGTCCGCCTCCTTATCCCAGGGGTTCTAAGAAAGGAAAGCTGGTTGGTTGAAGTCATGCTAAGGCTCAGGCGGTGCTGCCCCCCTTCCACCCTCTGTTCTGGAGGGCTGCAGCCATTGGTGGGAGTCACGGTTCCTCTGCTCTTCCATCGCCTCCGGCCCAGCTGCCTTGGTGTTGGAGTAGCAAAGGTCAAGTGCCATTGGCTCAGCAGGGACCTGCTGGATAGAGCTCCAAGCTTAAGAGCTTGGTCTCCGGGCCAGAGGGGTTGTTTGCACATCCCTACTGTGCCAGCTTGCTTACAGAAATTTGTTGTAAAGACCTGAGTTCCGTTTCTTGTTCTGTAGAATGGATCATAGCAATACCTACACCAAACTTACTGTGAAGTGAGAGTGTCAAGTGTGGCATGTAGTAAATACTCCACACGGGAGAGGAGTGCAGACATGTAGACTGTAAGTGGCAGGTAGGAGTGGGTTTAAGGTGGTCGGCTAGTACAGGACGGCAGCCCAGGGGTAGGGCAGGAAGAACCACGGGAGGTGTGAGCTGGGGGAAGAACAGAGTTATAGTGGAGCTGAGGAAATAATATCACAAAGACCAGGAAGCGAGCAAGAAAGTGCATTCCATAGTACTTTTTTTCTTAGTGACTTGTTTGTATCAGAATTGCCTGAGCTCTCGTTTAGAGAATAAGAAAGTCCAATATTAGGGGGGCAGTTTTAAGATTAGTCTGGTTTTAATGATGAGGAGCCAGAGACAAGAAAAGGAGACCAGATATGTAAGCAAGGGCCAAAGCCCAAAGGGACTTGTAGGTCATTTTGAGGGGACTGATTTCCTCCTAAGAGTGTTGAGGGAGGGGAGCTGATGAAAGGGTTTGTCACAGTTGCCCCTCAGAGAGAAGAGATGGAAATGGGACAGGGTGAGGCAAGGGGCAGTGTCAAAGCTGTAGAAACCCTCTCAACAGAAGCGCGATGATGGGGCTGTGTTTAATTCAGGTGACGGAGGAAGGAAGGGAAGGCCCCTGAGAGGTCTGAGGCTTTGATTTGGATGACTTGGTGGCAGGAGATATTAGGCGATCAGAACAGACACGCACGGTGGGAGGGAAGGTCAGGGGGCTGCTGGGTGTGTAGGCTTGCAGCTCGGGAGACGAAGCTGGAAAGAAAGATTTTGGAGTGTCAGCACAGAGGTGGTAATTAAAGTCTTGGGACAGCTCTTGGCTTGTTGTTCATTGGTTGCATGTTTCTGTCCTTTAAATATTTTAGAAGGCTCTGCTGGTGATTGCCAGACCATTCCTTCTGTCTTCTTGTGGCTGTTTAACCCCTTAGCTCACACTCCTTCCTTTCCCACCAGGCACTTGAAAGGTAGCTCTGAGCAGGCTTGCCTTTGCAGTGCAGTCTCTGCTCTTCCTCCTGAGGAGTCAGTATGGACCTGCTTTGATACCTCTGGGCCTCTCAAGGGCTCGGAGGTAGAAGAAGGAGCCCTTGGCGCTAAAAGAGTGCAGGGATTTCTGAATCAGGAGGGTCTGAGCTCTCCTGTCACCTGCAGGAGTGCAAATAGAGACGGTTAACTGTGAGGCTGACCTGAACTATCTTGAGGTGCCACAGTGAAAAAAGAATGTGATGTGAGAGTCTCTCTCCTGGGTGCTGAAAAATCCCCTCTAGCCTTTCCCACTACCTGCGCCCAGTGGGAAGCTGTGAGACCTGACAGGTGTTTAGCACAGACATGTGCTGGGCCCTCGCGTGCAGGTGCTGTTTTGAGTCTGTTTCTCATTTTAGCTGCATGATTTAAAATATACTAAACATTGGGCATCTTCATTTTCTCATCCCTAAAATGGGGATGTGTATTTAGCTCTCAGGATCAAGGAGTCAACAAAAGCTGATTAACTTAAAGCACCTCACAGAACCTAAAAACCCCGAAAAATACCAAATATAGCTTATTTTTATCAGCTAGGATCTAGAGATAATTTTTCTGTGATGCTTCAGAAACCATGGTTACTGAACTCTTGTCTTTTGCCCTCCACCCCCAGTTTGTGTTTATGGGTCTGAAATACTGCTAGAAAATGTCTGTAGGGAACATGGAGTCAAAGATCTGCCTCTCATTTCTGAATCAGACCTTAACTTGCAATTCAGTGACCCCGGGACCAACCCAAAGCCTTACACAAGCTTCCTCCCAGCCCGTTGTGCCTTAGTCGATGGCTCTGCCTCGTTCCTTATGTGCAAGCTGAACCCTGAGTCATCCTAAGCACTTGGCTTTCTTCACCCCACCCCACCCCATCTCTTGCCTAATCCAATTAGTTGCCAAGTCATGTCTATTCTCTCTCTGAAATAGCTTCAGAATCCACCCGTTCTTCCCATCCCTGCGTCTGCTGTCTGGTTCATGCCCTGCCTGCCCAGCACCTGGGCTGCTGCCTTCCCCCGACTCCCAGCTCATCCTCCAAACCCACATTGGCTAATTCTCCAACCAGACTCACGGCACATCGCTCCTCCTTTGGAAACCCTTCTGTGGTGCTCTGCTTTCCCCAGCATAACTGCAGAGCAGCACTTATTTGTATATAGCACTATATATGGAGGCTTACAGGTACCAGGCACTATGCTGGGCCTGAGGATGAGGATGGGTGATGATGGTGGTGGTGGGATGATGGTGATGATGATGAAAGAAGCTCTGCCTGCCCCCAGGGAACTTGCTGTTGGTTGAAGAAGACATTGGACAGGCACGGATAGCTCACCCGCCAACTGAAAAGCAGCAAGAGTGGTTCTTGGTCAGGGAGGATGTGAAGGGCCTTCCTTTCTGGGTTCACAGTGTGCTTGTGCCATTCCATGACCACACCATGTTCACTCATAAGTCTGCTTTGTCTGTCTTCTTGTGTGTATAGTGCCCCTCTCTGCTTCTTTTGGTAGAGTGTACCTCGGCATCTTTTCAAAAGCCAGCATGTCACTACTGACTTTGATCAAAGCAACTTTTGGGGGAGAGAGATAGATAAATGCATAAAAATAAATAAACACTGAGTATGTTTGTTTGTTTATTTGGTTTGTGCTCTTCCAAACTCACATAGGGATGGGGGCATGGGACCCTCTGGGCCTCCAGAGCCCCTAGCTAGTAGTGCACAGAGGTAGACAGGAGAGGGAATGTAGCTATAAAAGCTATAGGTCTCTGCGCCACACAGTCTATGTGTGACTTCTCTGAACGCAGGTTTCCTCTCCTCTAGAGGGGCACTGTCATTAGTAGTTACTGCTTGTCAAGATCTTGTTCCATCAGGCTTTGTGAAGGCAGTGTGAGGCAGGCACTGTTACCCAAGGCTCCTGAGCTTGTGAAGGTAAGGGAGCTCTCAGTGTACTCATACCTTTTCCTGAAAATACCTCTTTGATTCAGAGAGACTGAACTTTTTCTAGACCTAGCAGAGAAGTTAATGTGCCTTGAGATCAGTAAAGACTGGGTACTTGATCTGCTGTCCTCCTGTGTACTTAGCCTGTGTAAGTTTAACCTCCCTTTAAGAGAAAACTGTAACCAACCTTACCTGCCTTGGAGTCCCCATGCAGTCAGCTTTTATAACCCAAGCTAAATCAGAGCCTTACTTTTAAGTTACACACTCCCATGCCCCGCCCCAGAACCATGCATGTGCACTGTAGTTATTTGCTAGAAGCAGCCAATGTCTCTGCAAGGTTTTAAGCACTGTTCTGGGTCAGTGAAATAACTTCTTCCTTATAAAACCCTGCTAAAGATCTCTGTAGAAAAGTGTCCCTTAAGAGCTGCATGGTGGTGCATGCCTTTATCCCAGTACTTGGGAGGCAGACAGGCAGATCTCTGAGTTTGAAGCCAGCCTGGTCTACAGAGAGAGTTCCAAGACAGCCAGGGCTACACAGAGAAATCCTGTCTCAAAACAAAACAAAACAAAACAAAACAAAGAAAAGTATCCTTCACTTCCTTCTTGAGCCATTTTCCTGTGCTGTTCAGTAAATAAAGAGCAAAGACCTTCTTTTCCCACAGAAGACACCGGGAGAGGTGGGGTACCACAGCTAGGCTCTTGCCCACTCATTCCAACAGGAGTTGCCGCATTTTCATTCCTCATTACCTGAGGTGGTGGTGGTTGTTGTTGTTCTGTTGTTTGTTTTGAGGTAAGGTTTTTCTATGTAGCCCTGGCTGTCCTGGAAGTCTCTATAGACCAGACTGGCCTCGAACTCACAGAGATCCCATCTGCCTCTTACTCCTGAGCGCTGAGATTACAGGTATGTTAGTGATGTGTTTAACCTACTGTGTTAGTGATGAAGCCATCCGAAGAGCCCTACGAAAAAGGGATTTTTAATTTTGGACATCTTGGTCCCCCAGACAGACAAGGAACAAATGGAATCTCCCCAAAGCTCCTTCCTTGTCTGTCTGCAGGGTGCGGAGATCCCAAGGACAAGGGAAATAGACGTCTCAGATTGGTTAGCTTGGTAGGCAGGTCCCAGGAGCAGGGCACATACTTACTCCTGTTTACTCTCTTTTCTTTTTCTCTCTATCATGCCAAGTGTTTCTCTACTTCTCAGTTAGTCACAAGGAGCAAGTGGGCCTTCCCAAAAGCCTGTTGCCCCTGTCTTTTCTCTTTGGCTCTCAGTCTGCTCTTACTGTGAGGAATTCTGTCTCCTGAAGCTCACAGGTATACAAAGCAATTGAAAACTTTACTTAAAGGGACTGGAGCTAAAATGTCATTAAGGCAGATTTATAAACTATAAGATATATTATCTCTGGTATTCTAACCATAGGACACTCCTATGATTCAGGAGTCTTGGGAAAGAATTGGCGACTAATTATATTGCTCTGTACAACTAAGACATTTGGATTAGCCATAAAGCTTTCCAAAGAAAAGGAGGTGTCCCAGGAATGTCTCCTATTGAATCTTTTGCATCACCACTGCCTCTGCTAACTGATAATATAATTAATTACCCACACCCATGAAGTGGCCTTATAGAAGCTTCTCAGGCAGGAGAACTGGTGCCTGCATTTCCAGTCTAGAGTAGGACCAAGTCCTGCCCATGAAGGGCTCCATTCAGCACCTAAAGATCTCACAAAACTTGTTACAGAGGATGAGGTTCAAACCATTTTACTAGATGAGTAGTGGTGTTATTGCAAATACGTATTAGTGATACCTTTTGATTGGCAAGCCCTTATAAAAACAATTTTTACCACTATTCAATAATGACTCCGGGAATGAATGAACAAATGCCTGTCCATTGCTGCTTTTAACCTAGGGAAGTGTACCCACGCATGTACACACACACACACACACACACACACACACACAGCTATTCATGATCAATTAATCAGACAAGGAAAAGTTGGAACCCAGGCTCAGCAGCTTTCTAACCCTCGGCTACTACAATGGCTACAAAGTTCCTGATCCTAATACTTCCTTAGGGTCCTTTTCCACTATCAGAGAAAATTCTACAGAGCCCTTTATAAACCATATTGGTCACCCACACAGCAAGCTATGGAAAAACAGACAGATAATAAAGATGTTGCTGTCACCTTACCTTTCATTAGCTCAGAAAAATGCAAAACAAACAAAACAAACTATTCTGACTGCAAAACAAACAAACAAAAAATGTTTTTTTGCCTGGTAGTGGTCCTGTAGCTTTTTAATCCCAGCACTCAGAAGGCAGAGGCAGACTGATTGATCTCTGTGAGTTCGAGGCCAGCCTGGTCTATAGAGCTGGGTCTAGGAGAGCCAAGGCTACACAAAGAACCTGTCCCAAAAAAATAAAACCCTGTTCTTCACTGTGTTCTTGCTAATCTTTTCCATGGTAAACTGATAGGGTAAAAGCCTGCAAAAGCCTTGGCACCGAGGGGCTGCAGGCTGAGACACTATAGCAGCCCTGTAGCCCTCTGGGTTTCAAATGTGGAAAAAGACATTTCTAAAAACAGTGTAAACAAAACTTACTAACACCAGTGTGGGAAACCCCTTCCTAAAATAGGACCTAATGGGAAAATGGTTGCCCTGGGCCAGTCAGTGCCCATCTCAAGGTGACAGTGAAGGCAATCCAGTCTGGGGGAACATAAGACTGAGTGCAAAGGGTGGCTTGACGATACAAGGAACCCCTCTTTGACCGGCAGCCTGTGGTGCCAGTGCCCTCTGCCTGTGCTGCCTCCCTGAGGACACAGTCTGGAATCAGTTTCCACATCTTGTGGTGCCTCTGCTGCACACCACCCAGCTCGGTTCCAAACCTAAACAAAGAGATTTGATTACCAAAAATAATTCTAGATTAGACTTACCTATAGTTAGACATAAAATTAGATGTAGTAGGAGAGGTAAAGAGGCTCCCACAGATGTATGAGAGTCCCTTCCAGAGAATGTTTGACTTCACTTTAGATAAATCAGACTGGACTAAAAGGAGTTTGGCTTTGCTTTCTTCCAGATGCCATTGGTTCAGACCACACCAGTCAGATTACAGTTTGTTCCCAGCTGCTCCAAGGAATTCCAAGTTAACAAAATTGATTATTATTCTGTATGCAACCCCACAGACCTTTGATAATGGTTGCTAAGCCAAGAACTTGATTCCTCCGAGCACAGTGGACTCAGTTTGTATGACCGAATCCCCACGAAGGGCATTAGAGACATAGCAGCCGGCATTTCTATTATAGCTAAATAATCCTGGCCTTCCAATTGGCACACTCAGTCCCCAGTTTTAGATTTTCAGTGAGTTAGTGACAAAAGTAATAGTTTTCCAAAATCAAGCTGCCATTTTTCATCCCTCTATGTTACCCTTTCTTCCCTGGGGTGGAGACCCCCTGTCTCAATGGGGTAGTGACAGTTCTGTATCTGAATGTCCTTTGTCCTTGAGTCCATGAGAAATACCCAAACTTTCTTGGAGAGAAGGGCCCCCCTGATTGGGGAGATCAATGGTCAGTGAGTGGGAACAAACTTAGCTGCATCAGCTAATCTAGGAATGACTTTAGACAGACCATACAGAAGCTTTATTTAGTGCCTGGAATAATCCTGTTTTCTGTACTTCCCAAAAGTCTGTTAAATGGAGGATTTCACATGATCTCTGTGCTCCTAATGCTTGTCTTCATGCCTCGGTGCTACCCCATGAGAGTTCCCTCAGAACTACCATATCATAGTTACTGATTTAAAATACTGCTTATTTATTCATTCATTCATTCATTTATTTATTTTGCTGTTCCATTACATGATGGTGATATGAGTTTTCAGTGCCCACTGCCATAAGCAGGCACCTACCTCACTTCCAAAGAAAAGTACTTTGCCAGCTGCCAGTAGGTATACAATACCTACCATGAATCCACCTTATTGGACAAGAGTGGCCTGATACTTACCTATTTCACTATATGGATAATACCCTGTTATGCCAGGTCTGGCATGGCTGCAGAAGAGATGGTGTGACGTGGTTCCTGCTCCTGGAGCAGGGCCACTGGTCGTGGGTCTTCTAAGTGCTGACAGGGCTGTAGGAGTAAGGCTTCTTTCCATGATGATGTACATATTTTACTTCATGTTCCTCCTTTGGGGAATGTTCCCCCTGCCAAGGTTAATGGCTCTGTGACAATCTGAAACAGCACGATTCTTGGAAGCAACAGTATGTCTGATGTCCCTGTGCAAAACGGTAATGCTGTGACCTTCAGGATAGCCCTAAAGGCTGTGGGAAAGAACTCTGAAAACATGAGTTCAAGGAAAAAAAATATAAGAATGTATAATGTAAGAATTGTCCTTTACAGGATTTCTCAAGTATGCAAAATATAAGGATTCAGTATGGACCTGAAGAACAGAGGTAGCTGCACTAATGAGTCAGTCAGGAAGATGTTAAGGAAGGAGATGTGATGAGGTCAATAGGAAAAAAAAACTGGATAATGAGAGAAAGGAATAGTTACAAACAAGGCTCAGATAGATGGTTATATGATATTAGTGGTAAGACAGTGGTCTTCTCAGAAGATTGATAAATTAGTATAGCAAGTTACATAGATGTTTCTTTTTATTTGCCTAAACATCCATTACTATATTTTCTAAAGACTCAAAAGATTATATTTCTTACTAGTTATAGAACAAGTCCTATTGAACAGACAGACTTGGTCTTTGCAGACTGGTCTTCTAATGGTTTAGCAGCTATAGTTAAAAATGGAAAGTCCTGCCAGGTGGTGGTGGCGCACGCCTTTAATCCCAGCACTTGGGAGGCAGAGGCAGGCGGATTTCTGAGTTCAAGGCCAGCCTGGTCTATAGAGTGAGTTCCAGGATAGCCAGGGCTACACAGAGAAACTCTGTCTCGGAAAAAAAAAAAAAAAAAGGAAAGTCCTTTTCAAAAAGGTTTAACTTTAAGTCAGCTCAAAAGGTTGATGTAGCAGCTGTAATTTGGGCTTGTGAAATGAGTGAAAACTCCCCTATTAATGTTTATGTAGATTTATAATATGTAGTTAGGCTGTTTGCACATGTTGAAACAGCTATAATTAATGTAGATAAAAGTCAGATTAATGTGTTACTACAGCACTTGCAAGAAGACTTGGTTCAAAATAGGAGATTTCCTTACTTTATACCTCA
Organism: Apodemus agrarius; assembly: GCA_964023405.1. Lineage (NCBI taxonomy): Eukaryota > Metazoa > Chordata > Mammalia > Rodentia > Muridae > Apodemus > Apodemus agrarius. The sequence continues at coordinate 26,140,410 of OZ030009.1, read as the reverse complement.
TATAAGGTCACATACTACTCTCCCTGGTCCCTTGTCAGAAGGAATTCAGAATGCTGATTCCCTGACACAGATAGTCATTCCTGCAAGCCTCTCACACTTTACATCATCAAAATTCCCATGTGCTGAGCTATCGTTCATCTAACCCGGGAAGCTGCAAGGCAGAGTGTAAAATGTCCAGCTTGTCCCTACGATCATGTTACTTCATCTGTGGGAATGCTCCGTGAGGCCTACAGCCTGGCTCGTTATGGCAAATGGTCGTGACTTATGTTCCTTCCTTTGGAAGACTTATGTATGTTCATGTCTGTGTGGATACCTGTTCCCATGTAATTATGGCTTCTGCCAGGACAGGAGAGGCTGTTCAGGATGAGATACAACATAGGCTTTAGTGCTTCTCTTACCTTGGATTCCTCTGTATATGAAGACAGATAATACTCCTGCTTATACAGGCAGAGCCTTAAGGTGGTTGTGTAACCTTCTCTATTACTCCTGCTGCGGGTGTTCCCTGGAATCCAAAAGGACAGGCAGTTATTGAGAGATCTCATCAGATGCTAAACTCTCAACTTATAAAATTGCAGGAAGGAGAATTCAAATACTATTCTCCACATCACATGTTGAATCATGCACTTTTACTTTAAATTATCTCAACAAAGATTCAAAGGCCTAAGCCCTATGGAACACCATTGGACAGTAAGGTCAGAGACACCCTGCCAGTAGTAAAATGGAGAGACTTATTAATGGAAGAATGGAAAGGCCAGGATGCCCTTTTGACATCTGGTGAGGCTATGCTTGTGTTTTTCCCAAAGATGCCAAAACTTAGTCTGATTCCCCAATAACTCAGCAACCCCTGGGCTGTGCCCCGCCCCCCTGCAAGACCAGGAGGCCACACCTGAGAGAGGAGACAGATCCTCTGCTTCCTGTGAAGACTCAGGTTTGCAAGCAGTCATCAAAAACAATACAAACAGAAATCTGACGCTCCTGATAAAACAGAGGAGGTCCTGTAAGTTGTCAGTCACCTCCTGCTGGCTGGCAGGGAAAGACTTACTCCTCAGGAGAGACCCACTGCGAGTGCAGCATCCACATGTGATGGCGGCATTCCATCTTGGAGTCAAATCTTTGACCCAAAAATCAGAAGTCTTTGTGGTAGCTAATCACCTGTCCTCTACTATTCAACATTTGTTTTTGGCTATGCTTTCGCTCTTGGCGTGCAAGGTAGGACGTCTTGTGTTTAACTTTTTTGCTTGTCTTCCTGTTGGTATGCTCAGCCTTCAGCTGCTTATTGAGCTTATTAACCTGCTGCCAATATTTCATCCCAAATCCTGACGCTATGAACTTATTAAGGTCACTACTTACAATACCAATATGCTTGGAGGGGACTCTAGTTCTTAACTAGAAAGACAAATGATAAGTTTACTTAGGAGGGTCAGTCTGACTGTTTGCCAGTTTGCTTTTTGATTGGGATGTCTGTGCAGGGATGCCTTCTCTTCAAGAACATACATTGATTGCTGATTCTCTCTCTGCCAGTCCAGACAAGAGGTGATGGTGCCCATCAAGATAAGAGGGATGTATGGTTTTTAAAACTGTTCCTGCCAAAGCTTTATAATGCTACTCATTACCATACAGGAAATTATCCACTTCCCCCTAAGCTTTCTTCTTGTCAACCGGCTAAGGAAAGATATCCTCTATGGTTTAGTTGTGGCTTTAAGGCTAAAACTGTACATTAGTTCCCTTAAAGTGTAACAGCTTTTAAGCTCATGGATTGTTTGCCAGTAGTTCAGAGCATGATTATAAGATTCAACTGAATGATAATAAATATACTTATGAAAAGCCTTCCTTGCCAAAAGAGATAGCCAGTGCCTGGTATCCTCTAGGCTGGGCCTTTCCCATGATGCAGCCACATTTTCTTAAGTGAGATTACCTGTCTCACCCAGATTGTTTAGGCTGTTTACTGCTACACATGAGGCATTTACTGCTACACATGAGCACATTTGCTCCCTCGAGGTGCCCATAAGCAAACCCCAGCCCTGCGTTGCATGTGTCACAGCACCTTTGTCTGTACTACATCAAGGAACAAGGGAAACCTGAAGCTCAAGCAGTCGGTTCACAGCTCCTGTCATATTAGATGCACAGACTGTTTTATCCAACTGTATAGGGCCTTTATTGTAGCCTTGATATTGGGGATTATAGCTTTAATAGGTGTGATTTCTAGGTTTGCCTTATCTACTACATCCTTGATTAAAGAGATTGACACAGCACATCATGTAGATCAATTACCCCAAAATGTGTCAATAGTACTCATGATCCAGGAGAATATTGACAGGAAACTTCAGGGTCGGCTCACTGCTTTAGAGGAAGCAGTTCTATTTATGGAAAATCAAACTCAAAAGGTTAAGATCAGTGCAATACTCTTCTTCACTGTTCTGCTGGTCTGTGTAACCTCCTCAGCGTCTAGTCTAACACTCAGTCTCACTTATAAGGGTCTTTGGAACAATTCTAGTTTGGCTTTGGATATGGACTCCCTACATAAGATCGTGGATGTTAGTAAATCTAGCCTGAGACAGAGCAAGTTCAAGGTAAAGAAAAGTTTAGGTCCAGGCGTGGTAATTCATACCTTTAATCCTAGCATTCAGGAGACAGAACCATTCAGATCTCTAAATCCAAGGTCTGTCTATAAGAGCACATTCTGGGTTGGCCACACTTAGACAGTGAAAGAGTTGGGAAACAGAAAGCTAACTCTCTCACTTAAAAGTAGTGTCCATGTCTAGATTTGGCAGCCATAAGCATTGTGCCCAGTGAACCACATAGGACCTGCTTGAGTGTCAAGGGGCTAAGGTCACTAAAATGCTGATTAGTGGGATAATCAAAAGAGAACCTGGAATAAATGATTGAACTGATATGCAGTTCCTAAAGAAGTAGCTTATACAAACAAAAAGACAGGGCTTTGTTGTGCATGAGAGAGCAGAACATAGAGCTGTCAGCCTGCACCCATCACGGACTCCAGGCCGTTCTTCCCCGACTCCCATTCACCCCTTCCTCAGGTCCCTCTTCCAAGTCCAGGCTGGTCCTTGGCACCACTAGCCTACTCTATTAAAGATGTAAATCTGTTTTTAAAGAATTTACAAACTTCAATACAAACCTGTGTTCATTTACAGCTTACCCCCGCTGAGTTCCACTCGATGGTCCATGCTAGTTACAGCTAGTGGTTTGAGTCCTGGAACAAAGACAGCTTTCCTGAAGATCCTGAGATTTACCCTTCTCTGTCTGTCGACCTTAGACACTCTTATTTCCCTTGCAATCATTAACTGGTTTTAGCCATTTTGGATGGTGGTTTCTTTCCAATATACCTAACTTTTTCTCTCCTAAACCAACAGAGAGACTTCTTTTTTTAAAAAATAACTTATTTTTATTTTATGTGCATTGGCATTTTGTCTGTGTGAGGATGGTCAGATCTTAGAGTTATAGACAATTGTGAGCTGCCATGTGGGAACTAGGAATTGAACCTGGGTCCTCTGGAAGAGGCAAGCGGTCAGTGCTCTGAACCACCGAGCCGTCTCTCCAGCAGAGTGACTCTTATTTAACAGCACAGACCCAGAGCTATCCAACTCACTGGACAAGCTTTTGATATTTTTTTTATCCTTCAGTATCTCAAAATAATTTCAACTTCCTCTCACAAGCCCCAGAAAAATTTATTTTAGCAGGAAACAAACCTCCTTTCATTCCGTCCTATAAGGACTCTATAGAATTGCATTACTTCCGTGTATTCTTTCTCCAAAAAGTACATCCTGTTTGTAATACACTAACTGGTCTTTGTTGGGGTCTCACAAAAGGCAGAGGGAGAGAGTGGGGCATTCATATTTGGGTTCTGTCCTCCTTCCTTAATGCATTAGTGACGCGAGTTAGTGGGGGACAAACCTGAACTGTGGTGTTTGGTCATTGTACCTACTGCCCTGAGGACAGGCTGTCCGCCTGCCTCGGATACATGAGGATAGGGAATCTTCATGCATCGTCGTCAGCTAATGACGCCAGGAAGGGCTGCTGGGCAGGGTCCATGCTGTGGTTGCTCACTGGTGGCCAAGGGGGGCCAGGGCTGTGTGGCAGAGGCTGTACTTGTGCTTTGAGGTCTGTGGGTGGAGGTGGGAATCCCAAAGGTGCGTAGTCTGCCCGACTCACTCACCTGTTCAGGTAAGGATTTACTGAGCATTCGCTGTATACTGAAAGCTAGGGCTAAAGCTGCAAGCCAGGCGTGAGCCCAGACTTTGTAGGACCTTTGATGTGCAGGAAAGAGGAGTCAGGAGGACAAAATTCCAACCTAGACTCTGCATGGCCTTGGCGTGACCTTGAGTAACTGGTAGCTTCCCTGGAAGCCTCACGGCCACCCAGGCAGAGAACTGAAAGTCCGGCCTCGGCTGTCGAATCAGTCGTAGGGACGCCAGTGTGGGCGCTCTGTAGCTGTGAAGTGCTATGCTGTGGTCTTGCTCACCATCCTACTTGTGTGTGTTCTTCCTGCAGAGTTTCCCAGGAGCTGCAGGACAGGTACCCGGACCACCCCCGGGTGGCTATTATCCTGGACCGCCCCATGGTGGGGGCCAGTATGGCAGTGGTTACGGAGCTCCTGCCCCTGGAGGACCCTATGGATACCCCAGTGCTGGAGGAATCCCCTCTGGAACTCCAAGCGGACCATATGGCGGTGTGCCTCCAGGGGGTCCCTATGGTCAGCTACCTCCAGGGGCTCCGTATGGGACCCAGCCTGGACCTTACGGACAGGGTAAGTAGGATCTCCAGCTCCAGAACCCAACCTAGATCCTGAGACCTGGTCCACGTCCCATCCTCCTCCTTCCTTAGATGTGCAAGTATTCTGGTCTCTGACGCCATAGCCCCTCGCTTCCTGCTCGCTCTACTGGCAGAATGAGAAGCCTGTCCTTAGCTTTTTGGGGCTAACGTCTCTAAAGTCCTCTCGGCTTTCAACAAGCTTTTCTATTGCTTGCTTGCTCTCCCTGGTGTGTCAGCGGCTGAGTTTCTGCTCCAAGCGTCTCCATTCTGGAGCAGAGCTGGGGAGCATTCCATCTAGCAGGGCTGCGTGGCGCCTCGTGAGGCTCTTCTCAGAAGGACGGCCACCTCATCCACTCCTGCTCTCTTCCCTGAAGTATACCTCAAGGCTGACCCCAGCAGGAGATGGTGCACCTCTCACAGGGAGAGCCTTAGGCTACCAGGCAGTGGGCGGGGCCATACAGTGCTTGGGCTGGGAAGGGAGCTCAGCAGATACCTGGCACAGCAGTGTAGTCCACCGGGGGAGAAACTCCATTGCTGATGGGGGTGCGGGAGCTGCCCTCATCTGGAGGACAGAAAAGTGGTGTCATTAATGAAAGCTTAGCTTTAAAGGTCAGACACTCACTCACTCACCTGGCCAGACGGCCTCTTTACACCTCCGTGTCCACCTCTGCTACAGACTCACAGGCTGTGTCACACGTGAGGCTGCAGCACTGCCGAGCACAGCGTCTGGGTTTAGTGGCCAGACAGCACCCTATGAGAGGACTTGTTGGTGGCTGGAGAGTACTGGCATTTACCGCGATGGTGGCTGTGGCAAACCAGAGGGTGGAAGAGACGGAAGGAAGATGCAGGCTGGAGGTGTGGGCGGGACAAGGAGGGCAGAGATTGAGGAGCAGAGGGTGGGGGAGGGGTGCCTGTCCTTGCTTTCCTGGGACTAGCTTTAGTGAGTTCCTTCCCAGAGTGGCTATTCTCAGGAGGCTGAGCACCAGCGAGGCGGCCTGGACCAGCCTGGGCCCTGAGAAGGGCTCCAGGGAACATCGTGCTTAGGAAGCAAGCGGCAGCTGAGTGGATGGACCCGGGCAGGGAGCCCCAGGGGAGATGCCCAAACCTCTGGGGCTCTGAGCACTGCCAGCCAGTGGGGGTTATCTTCTCAGAGCCAAGCGCTGCCTGTTAGCTTTCGGCTCAGCAGCTCTGCACTGGATTTCCATATCCTCCAAAACACAGTGTCTGAGCTCACAGACAGACAGCCTGAGGGGAAAGGAGGCCTGGCCCCTCACCCCAGCCCAAGAGTAGCAGTAATCTCTAGGGACACGGGTCACGTGCTCAGCCTCCCTCTGCTGCTTCCTCCCAGCTTGCATTGCTCCTCTCCAGGGTGGCCAGCAGCTCCTGGAGCGTACTGATGCTCCGCTGTGGCCTCACTTGCCTTAAGGTCCTGGGAAGTTCACCTCCAAGGTGGAGGACCACTTCTGCAGAGGGCAGCGCTGACATCAGAGGTGCTGCCCTGCCTGCAGGACGATCCCAGGGCCTCTCGGGCTCAGCCCGTGCCTTCCATCCAGCAGGAGGCTGAGTGCTTTGCCGCCTTCCTTCCCTCCTCCCAGGCCTCATCCTCAAATACAGCTGAAATACCCTCTGGAAACCGTCCCTCCCTCCCCCTTTCCAGCCCGCGCTGCAGACTTCGTTTTTTGCTGTTGTCTCTCTAATTCATTCCTGCCACCCTTGGACATGGTTCATGGTATAAATATGGAAGTTGGCATTTAAAAAGATTACTTATTTCACCTGAAATTACACAACTAGTAAAAGCCAGTCAGGACTTGAATCTAAAGCCGAGCTCTTCTGTGTGAAGTACATAGCCAGGCCCGCCACAGAAGCCAGCTGCCAGTGGTGTGGCTGTCCTTTCCCAGTCACCCTGCTTGTTCCAGTTTGGTTTCTGTTGTGATGAGCACCGTGACCAAAGGCCACTTAGAGGAAGAAAGGGTTTATTTGGCCCATCATTGACAGGAACCAAGGCAGGAAGCTTAGAGCAGAAGCCAAGGAGGAGAGCTGGTCCTGCCTTGATCTTTTGCCCTGTGCCATGCTTCTGTTAAGCACAGGCCCACCAGCCGGGATGGCACTGCCCACAGTGGGCTTCTGTATCAACCATCCATAAGGCAGTGTCCCACAGATGTGCCCACAGGCTAAGCTTAAAGGCAATCTCCCACTCCAAAACCAGGACCATAAAATGAGCCCAGACTGTCTAGAAACCTGCCGCCTATGGAATTCTAGTTCCAGAAAGGTAGTCTGACTTCTCTCCCACCCTGCAGCTTCAACAAAGTTTATCCAGAAAAAAGAGTTTCTGGGCCTGGCTTCATGAGACCCTCCTGCCCCCACTCTCCACTGCAAAAGCTGATTCTCAAGCTGTATGGCTGCCACATATTCCTGGACCCTCGCATGCTGAGCTGCAGGGTTTGCAGGCACCAGCCCCTCATGTTAGTATTCTGTCTAAGCTCCACCCCACAATTACCAGGCAACAGCCAGGTATGTCCCGCCCCATAGGCCTGGCCCACTATAAAAGAGGCTCTTTGCCCCTCCCCCTCTCATCACTCTTGCCTCTTGGCACTCTCACCTCTTTGTCCCTCTTGGGCTCTCCTCCCCTCTCCCCTCTCCCCACATGGTCATGGCCGGCCTCCACTCTTCCCCTTCTCTTTCTCTCTCTCTCTCTCTCTCTCTCTCTCTCTCTCTCTCTCTCTCTCTCTGCCTCCACTACATCATTAACTCCCATCCTCTGCCCTGAATAAACTCTATTCTATACTATGTCTGTGTGCATCTGGTCCCTCAGGGGGAAGGGGGGCCTGGGCCTGGGCCCGCCTAGGCACTCCCTTCCCCCACACCGCCATGTGCCACATTCCCTAAACCCCTCTCTCTCTCTCTATGAACCCATCATTTGGTGCCAAGACTCGGATACAACACCTCAGGCCAGAAAATGTGTAGTCTGCTCTCCCCACTTGTGGTCACACTAAGTGTCCTTTGTTTTCCTCCACTGACCTGTGTCTTAGCTTTGGTCTGGGCAGTCCTCAATTGAGGCCCCTCCACCCAGGTGCCTCAAGTCGACAGTAAACATGAACCAGTGCACTGTTGTTTTAAGTGGGCAAGCCTGCTTGGCTCCCTATACTAAATCTTCAGTCAGGCAACCTTTCCTTCTGGCCTTCCTGTCTGTTTCTGATACCTTCTTATGTGAAGAGATCCCTTGTGTGGCCTGTCAGCCCTCCTTCGCCTGACTCTGACTCTGACAGCCAGGCCTGACAGCCTGACTCTACTTCTCTTTGTCCCTTAGGCCATTCACAGAGATTTCTTGCTATATTGGGGGGTGGTGTATAAATCAAGTAGAGAAGCTGTTGGGATAATACATAGTGCTGCAGGCCTCTGCTGTAGAAATCGGCTGCAGGCCTCCCTCAGAAGGGCATGGAGGACGGATCGTGAGGCCTGTGGGTAGGCATTTGAGGTTGCTTTCCATTGCTGTGGTAAAACTCTGTTGGGGAGGAAGAGGTTTACTTGAGCTTAGTGGCTGTAGTCTGACACTCAGAAAAGTCAGGACAAGAACTAGAAGCAGGAACCACGGAGGAACACTGTTTGCTGGCCCCTTGCAGGCTTACATTTTCTGAGTGGTCTTAAACAACCCAGGGAACAGTGCCACCCACAGATTGGACCTCCTAGTCAGTTAACAATCACAGCAGTCTCCTGCAGGCCAGTCTGATCTGGGCCTTCAGTTGGGCTCCGCTCTCAGATGACTCCAGGCTGCATTAAGTTGGCGATTAAACTAACTAGAGCGTAAGGGAAAACCTGTGGCCAGAGGAGGTCCCCAGAGTGGCTCACCAGCATTCCTTTGACCTGGGTCTGACTCTGATGGTTCACATCCCTTTCTCCAGGTGGTGTCCCCCCCAACGTGGATCCCGAGGCCTACTCCTGGTTCCAGTCAGTGGATGCCGATCACAGTGGCTATATCTCCCTCAAGGAGCTGAAGCAGGCCCTCGTCAACTCCAACTGGTCCTCATTCAACGACGAGACATGCCTCATGATGATAAGTGAGTTCCACACGCAGTTCCTCGAGCACACAGGCTCGGGCCAGGCCAGACTGCCTGACAGTGGGCAGAAGTGTACAGTACTCAGTCTGAAGGGAACCAGCTGAGGAAGAAGCTGGCTGCACCATAGGCTCTCCTTAGCTTGGACCATTGTCAAGTTCTAGGTTGCTAAGTTACAGGCTGGTCCAGTTTCCCATTCTGCAGGTAGACACTCCCTCTCCTGGTAAGAAACTACAGGCAAGGAGTCAGCATGGACCCAAGTCTTGGAGCTAAGCCACCAGCCCTTCAGAATCTGGGTGGGACAGGGCTGAGTGGCAGGGGGAGGGCCGGTGCTGGAGTTGCCTGAGTCACAGGGCTTTGCTTCAGCCTGGGAGAAGGGTCAGTGGCCCCATGGCCCTCAGTCTTAAAGCCTTCCTTCCTCCTTCCCCTCCTCCCCCTCAGACATGTTTGACAAGACCAAGTCTGGCCGCATTGATGTCGTTGGCTTCTCGGCCCTGTGGAAATTCCTCCAGCAGTGGAGGAACCTCTTTCAGCAGTATGACCGGGACCGCTCGGGCTCCATCAGCTCCACAGAGCTGCAGCAAGGTAAGGGCCCTGTGGGCACTGTGCCTGTGGCTGCTAGACTCCTTTTCACTTCTTAAACCACCTTGAAGGGTTTGCCTGTCGGTGCCAGTGCCTGCCTTACTGTGCATTGCACTGTGTGAACCTGGACGGGGCCTTGAGCCAAGCTCGGGGTCAGATAACACCTGTCTAAAATCAGTGCGGGCCTTCCTGGTGGCAGGACTCCAGACTGCTCAGTGGCCTCTGGCATCAGAGAGATGGGATCTTGGAGATCAGTGTGGCCCTTTCTTGTCCCGGCATGCCACATGGAAAGAGCTCTGCTTCAGAGCTCACTTCTGTTGTCATGTGGCCAGAGGCCGTTTCTCTTCAGCTCAGACCCAGAGCCTTCTGAGAGCTGCGGGTGGGTGAGGACCTGGGGCCACAGTGCCACATCTGGTTCCAGTCTGACTCTAGGTCAAGCCTGCAGCCTGCGCTAAGGCCAGTAGGTTACAGGGACAGATGGCTAGTGTGTCTGTGAGCACCCAGTGAGGAATCTCACCTTCTTAGTGGAGAAAGGGCTGGCCAGAGAGTGAGTCCAGGTCCTTTGTCCAGGCTGTGCCTTTCAGTCAAACAGAAGGCGGTGGCTGCGATAGTTCACCATGCCTGCCCCTGCTGGAAGGGAAGGGTGAGCAGTACTGAACGCTACCTTGCCGGCTTCTTTCACGGATGCTGGTGAAATTAGAGCAACAACAGCATTAGCACTTAATGCTGCCGTGCCCCCGGCACTGTGATACGCGTTGCAGTGGGTCCCTGAAATCTATCTGCCCGAGGGCTCGGGCCTGTTTGCCACTCCACACAGATGGGTGAAGGGTCCCTTCTGGTCTCCCTTTTACAAGTGGCAAAACTGAAGCTTAGCTCCTTGCTCATGGGCTCACAGTGCAGGGAGCAGGGAGCAGGGAGCTCCGGGGCTCACAGTGCAAGAGAAGATGGCTTCTGGGCAGGCAAGGAGTGTGAGAAGGCTGGAGGCAGTGCAGTAGACAGGAAGGGGCATGCGGACTGCGGCCTCAGGGGCAGTGTGGGCACTGTGCCAAGTGCCATCGTGACTGCCTTTAATCCTTATTAGAGCACAGGTTAAGCCCCATCCCTGCATGAATGGCAGTAAGGGGCTAGTGAGGTAAGCAGGGAGCCAGGAGCCGCCTGCCTCCAGAACAGCTCTGCTGACCCTTGTGCTGCGCTGAGCTCTCTGATGTTGGCTCCTCAGGGTCGGGTGGTTAGTGGCTCACACTTCCTTCTCTAGGACTGAGGGTCACGGGTAGACTGCTGGCTTTTCTGGGATCTCAGGAGCCTTGATAGTGAAGAGATGGGAGCTGGGGCACATGGGAAGAAAGCCCCTGTGCTCCTGACGTCTGACTGGCTCCCCGAGACTTCGCTGCCCTCATGTTTCTAAGCTGCTCTCCCAGAGCCCCTGGTCTGCTGTGCTCTAGTGCTCCACTTCCATGAAGTGCTCACACCAGGTCTCTTCCTGTGCCCTCCCTCTCCAGCGCTGTCTCAGATGGGCTACAACCTGAGCCCTCAGTTCACGCAGCTCCTGGTTTCCCGGTACTGCCCGCGCTCTGCCAGTCCCGCCATGCAGCTTGACTGCTTCATCAAGGTGTGCACGCAGCTGCAGGTGCTGACTGAGGCCTTCCGGGAAAAGGATACTGCTGTGCAGGGCAACATCCGGCTCAGCTTTGAGGACTTTGTCACCATGACAGCTTCAAGGATGCTATGACCCAGCCTACCTAAGGGAGCGGAGCACACCAGGGGGTGTGGGCCGCGCCTTTCCTCCTCTCTTAGCAGAGTGTTTCCTAGCCTGCGCTAGGAAGGGACAGAGCTTGACCATCCTGGGCTCTGGAGTGGCACGGCCTTGGAGTAGGGGCCCTAGAGTAGGATGGACTTAGCGTCTGGTCAGCTGTCCTGGCCTCTGGCCTTTCCCCTCTGCTCCCTGATCCAATGCTAAGTGCTCCCTGGCTGGCCTGCCTGTCCTCCCTCTCCGAGACCACCAGGTAGGACGAGCCCAGTTTCTGCACGGTGGGATCTGACTGAATGTGAGGGGACTTGTTGGGACCAGAGCCCGGGACTCCTCAACCCCCTCAGCCCTTGGATGTTTGCATTCATTTTCCCAAGGCTTTGCCTGCACGAGGAGCTTGGACGCTTTGCCATCTTGGCCATATCTGATGAGGCTCATGACTCCAAAACTCGACCCCTCCCTGGCCTGCCGCTTTCCGCTCCCCTCCCCTCCCCAGGGGCACCGTCACATCCTACTGCCAACGTGGTTTGTAATTTGCTTTCTTTCTTTTTTTCTTTTTTTTTTTTCCCATTTGGGGCCAAAAGTCCAGGAAACTGTAAGCATCAATAAAAGAAAGACTCTGCAATTCCATGTTTCTCACCGTGGCTTCTCTGCTGTATGTCCGTCTCCGTCCATCCATCCATCCACTCCCTCACTATGGAGGCAACAACTGTTTACAAGGCATGTGAAAGAAGCCGTGTTAGGGCCCTTAGTGACCATCTTGTGTGCCAAGGTGAAGTCAGGGCCCTGCCAGGTTCCTCTGTGTCTAGGATCTGCCCACAAGGCTGCCTGCATTTCTTAAAGTTTTAGGGCTGCCATTCTGGACTGAAAGCAGCCACCCCAGACCTCTCCCAGCGTGGTTCTTTTATTATCTTAGGCCTGAGTTTTATCTTCCAGACAAACTCCATTTATGAAGTTATAACTCTCCCCCTACTTTTATTAAGCACAGACACCAGTACCTGCCAGTTGGATTTCTAGATCAGCGTGATACCCAGTCTGCACTGTGTCTGTAATGAGCTGACAGAATTTCAATCAAAAGCTGAGGACACCAGACATTCTAGTTTGCTAGGGGGGCCTTATCACAGATAATGGTGTGATTATCCTCTGGCTTTGGGAGATGGAGATAAGAGCTCTGAGGTTTAGAGGCTTTCAGCAGGGCGGGCCTCCCTGCAGGGTGGGGGTGCAGAGCGACTGGGATTGTTTTCCAGGTCACAAAGGCCAGCAGGCCTGCCAGGCTCAGCCATTTGAGCTCCTCTGGCCACTGTAGCTCTGTAGTCCAGATCCTAGAGGCCAGCCCCATCATTTCTGGAGGGGCCCCTCTTTAGGCCCCCAAGGACTCCAGCGTCCACTCACTAACCTCCAGTGACCAAGAGAAAAGGGGTGTGGGGCGTTGCAGGTTGCCTGTGTTCTCTTCAGCTCGCCGAAGTGTCTTCCTGTTCTAACCTACAGCTTTGGAAACACCACCCACTGGCTCTCTCTCTCTCTCTCTCTCTCTCTCTCTCTCTCTCTCTCTCTCTCTCTCTCTCTCTCTCTCTCTCTCTCTCTCTCCTGGACAGTTGGACCTACTACCAAATCTTCCCAGCCCTGTTGCAGCTTCTCTCATCCGCTAGGTCGCCCTGGGCTAGCCTGCCGTTCCCCAGCCTAGGCTCTCTTGTACAGCAGAGCCCTGAGCTTGTCAAATGCCCCTCCCTGAGCATCCTTGGCATCTTGGCTCCCTCCCCAGGCTGTGCCTGAGTGCATCAGAGCTCCCCAAGGCGCGGTGTAAAGCCCACCCTGGTGCTGGCTTCCGCCAGCAGAGTGAGGCGGTGCTGTGTCCCTACAGGACCTGCACTCAGTGCTGCTCTGCAGATCCACATGTTCACTCGAGATCATCTTTGTTTTTGTTTCTTTTTAATGTGGTGCTGAGGATGGAACCCACTGCCTCATCAGTTAGACAAGTTCTCTCTCACCCGGTTACACCTCTGGCCCCCACATCCATCCATCTTTAGAGTGATGTCAATAGCCATCTGCTTTTTTCCCCCGAGAGCTCAAGACCTCTGGGCTCGTCACGCCTTGTCCCAAACACATTGCACCTCCGGGCTTGCCTTACACTTTTGACTTGGATCCCAAGACCAGTGGGAGCACAGAGTGGTCAGGACTGCTCACCCCTGCTGGCCAGCCACGGCTGCCGGGCTGATGAGTCCACAAAGCAGAGGGGGTACTTAACACATACCCCTGCTCCGGACGAAAGGATACGCCTACGAGGGGCCGTGATGTCTAGGCCCTCCTGGGCTGGGCTCCAAGGCCCTGTCCCACTTCCTGACTGGTGATCTGTTAATGCCTGCAGGTGTGCTCACCACCCCCAGTGGCCTCAGCCAGCTGTCCCCTGCTTCTCGTAGCAGAGTGGCACTCCAGAATGAGCTCACCTTCTGCTCTGGCAACAATACTAGGGCCTTTTGGGCAGCCTTGTAATCAGCTCAGTGGAAGCCGGAGCACGGCTGGCTAAGTCCATGGTGCTCTCTTTGTATTCTGTGAGTTCATAGAAAATAAACGGAGCGCTGATTTCCAAGAAGGTTGCAAACAGTAAATCTGTCAGCCCACTGCCTACCCACCTACCTCCTTACCTTCCGGTCCAGAGGCCACTGGGCAGGGAACAAAATGTGTCAGAGATCGGAGTCCTGGGCACCAGAGGCTGGGCACTACCATAGGCGGCATGGCCTGCAGTCAGTCCGTCTGGCGTGGGGGTGGGGTTTCGCAGATGATCCCATTCCAGAACCTTCTCTTGCCATCCCCCAGCTGCCCCACCTCCCACTCCTAACTTGAGCAGCACGGATTTTGTGTAATGACAAAGGAAGGGAACAGTCGGTGCCAGGCTTTTAATTACAGTTGCTACGGGCTGCTGGCCTCCATGCCGAACGGCCACATGGAGTGTCTGAGCACTCCACAGTGCCAACGAGATCCAGCCTGTGCTTTGTGCAGTCCACACCTGGAGAGGGTAGACTGAGCTTCAGAGCTCACTGAGAAGGGCTGAACCCACACTAGTTCACAGGGGCACATCGGTGCAGCTGGCCATGTGCAGTCTGGGCTTCTGGTGGCCTCCAGGCCCGGTGAATATGCCTGTGGGGACCTTTGGAGCAGACTCCTGCCAGGGAAGGCCTATAATTGAATAGGAGATAGGTCTTTGGGAGGAAAGCCAAGCTCTGATAGGGCGAGGTGACACTGTAGGGCATAGCCACAGGAAACAGGGACCACAGTAACCACATCCACAGCACTAGATGGTTTACGACGCTCTCTGCTTTCTTGAGCGTGCTTAAGCCCCTATCACCCCAGCTTAGGGGACACAGCCTCAGAGAGGGAATGACTCTGGCCGAGTCACTCAGGCAGAAAGCCAGGACTGGAATCACAGCCTCTCACTGAGCAGCAGGGGTCCTCCTGTGAGTATTGGGGCGGATCCCCGGCAGAGGATCAGGCCTCCCAGAGCCTGGGGCAACCCCACTCAGGACAGCACAGTAGTGACAGTGGTCAGCACGACGTGCTCAGAGACTTTGGAGACGGAGCAGCGGCTCTGCAAGGACAAGGACTTGTGTCTGGCAGAGGAGCCGGGACCCAGACCAGGCAGGCAGCAGGAGAAGGCGGCCTTGAACTGCTCCCGGAATTTGCCTTGGTTGGGAGACAAAAGACACAGCCATAAGGGGACAAACGCAGCAGGAAGGGGCTTGAGCTGGAGGTACACCCACACCTGCCTGGTGGAGCCCAGAGGGAGGGGCAGAGCTGGGCGGGAGAGCCCGAGGCTACCTCAGCCCTGGAGGATGGAAGGGCCCCAGTCAGTTCCCGGAGCAAATACAATTGTCCTTAACTGTGCTCTGACAAGGAGCTCACACTGTTGCCTCCCCCAGCTCTGCCCAACGGTATGGGGATGAAAGCAGCAGACCGTGCAGGTGACAGTCACACGGCACCAGGGGCTGTGCCAGTCCCTCAGACTCCACCCCCACCCCCCCACCCGGAGCATCCTCACACCTTCCGCACCACAGATGAGAGATGCAGAAGACTACGGTCTGCCCAAGGCCGCCCAGCCTGAACTTGAACCTGGGCTTCTCACCCCAAGCCCGTCTCGCAAAGGGGAGGGTGATGTAGGAGAAGAGAGACTGCCCAGCCCGTGTTCAGTTCACGCCTTGATGTGTTCCCAGCCTGGCATTCTCTAGGCTCCAACCCAGGGAAGAGCACACAGTAGCTGCTCAGCAAACACAACCCAGGCAAGGCGTGTGCATCTGGGTGGCTGCCTGTCCCCTCCGCCTCAGTAATACCCCTCTCCTCTGCCCTGTCCTCTGAGCTGGGAAGCAGCCAGGCAGCCTGGCTTGAATAAGTCTTGAGTCTCAGTGAAAGTTAACACTAGTGACCTCTGACCCTTTCTCAAATGTCTTAGTTTTGAAAGATTTGTGTCGATGCTTGGGCAGTCATCTTGACGGCTCCTCTGAAGCCTTGTCCCAAATCTGAGGTCCGATGCATCACTTCTGCTAAAGCCAAGGTAGGGGGCCCCACTGAGGCGGGGTGGGGGGTAGGATACAGGACAATATGGTGGGAATAGGGTTGAGGGGCCTAGACTCCCAGAAGAGAGAGTGGACGTTTGCGCTGAGACTCATAGATCTGAGGTAGTCAAGCCACACTCTCCTGTGTCTGCTGATGACTACCCTTTGTCCCTTAGCTAGACTGACTGTATAATCTCCCTTCAGTCAGGGCCTCCAGGGTCCTCTTCCCTCAGGTCTGGTTTCCTCTAGCAACGTAGATTGCTATGTCTGCACCA
Source organism: Apodemus agrarius (assembly GCA_964023405.1). NCBI lineage: Eukaryota > Metazoa > Chordata > Mammalia > Rodentia > Muridae > Apodemus > Apodemus agrarius. Next base: position 26,124,443 of record OZ030009.1, on the reverse strand, counting down.
GCCAGGGAGGAACTAGCCGGAAGTCTCACTGAGCATGCTCCCTGGGTGGGCCCAGGCCCTGGTGCGCCTATGATGTCACACTCCATCCTGGGTACATCTGCGGGTCAGAGCTCAGATAACGGCTCCTGGGAAGGGCAATGTATTTGACTCTTCCCTGTGAGTGAAGGGATCCCAGAGAGCCCCTGAGAGCAGGTGCCTCTTTCCCTCCCGAGCCTGCGAGGGACCCAGGGACCATGGCCACCCTCAGTCATCACGTCTGCAGTCCACTTACCACTGAGGAAGTTGTAGATGATAGGGTTGGCGGCACTGTTGGCGTACACCAGCCAGTGGGAGAAGGTGAAGCAGGCGTAGACGGCCTCCCGGTCGCTGGCCTGGCGGAACATCCCGAACACTCTAGTGCCAGGAGAAGGATGGAGAGAAGCAGGATAGGTGGGCACGCGGGAGGTGGGGGGGGGGGCGGGCGCCCACAGGACCCTAGCTAGAAGACGTCCCCACTGCTCACTGCTGTCCCCTTGGGCTGCTTGGTCTGAGATCTTGGCCACTGTTTTTGGTAGCCAAGCATGGATTTTGACCGGAATGGACCTCGGGACATCGACCAGTGATCAGACTCCAGCTATCCGATCCCCTGGATCTCTCGAACAATACATCCTGGACAGCACACACTTTTCAGTTAAAGCAGCTGAGGCTTAGAGAAGTTGATGCCCAAGATCACACAAGACTGGACATGGCCAAACCCAGGCTACCCTGCCAGTCCGCCACGGCCTTCCACTGACAGTTCATGACTCCTCATCTGCTGCATTCTTGTGTGCTTCTGCCCAGACCGCTATCCCCCAGACCCCTGATGCTTGCTCCTGACTTTGAACTCATGATCTTGCATTGGGCTGAGATTGGGGACATGTACCTCCCAGCTTCTCAGAGAAGCCTTAATAACAACAGCAACAACCATAACAATAACAACAGCAACCACAACAGTAACGACAATGACAACCATGTATCCGAGACAAAACCAAACCCACCAGCCCCCATAATGGCTCTGTTCTGTTCTCCTTTGGAATTTCATTTTTCTTCATGGCCCTCACTGCCTGATACACACTGCTTTTTCTATTGATTTTCTGTCATTCTCACTGGAATGCAGCCTCTATGAAGACAGGGCTCTTGTCCGTCATTTGTACCCAGTCATCCTAGAACTTGATAGCCGGATGCACAGAGGAAGGATTTTCTAATTGCCCTTGGAGCAATATATATCCCCATATCCCCATGCACGGATAGAGAAGATGGAAACAGAGCGGGTGATCTGCCCATCCGAGGGTGGAGTGGTGCGGGTGAACGGTAGTTTTTCTCAAGCCCCGGAGTTCCTCCCCTACCCACGTGCTCCCCATGCATCCTCACCTCTTAAGGACATTGAGGACACTGATGGGCAGATAACAGAGCGCAAACACCAGCAGGACCACCATCAGCATCTTAGCGGTCTTCCTCCGAGCTCGCATCTGCTTCACCTCGGCCAGGAAGGCTCGGGCCCGGGGCTGCGGCTCTGTACACAGGCCCTGGTCCTGAGCCTCTAGTTGCTCTGAGGGCCGCTTCCAGTTCCGCACCAAGGCCGATGTGGTACCAGGGATCTATCCACCACCACACACACACACACACACACACACACACACACACACACACACACGAGGGAAAGGTGGATGTCACTCCTTGAGAGAGTCATTCCCTTTGGTTAGGGCTTGGTGACCAAGGCGGGGACATACAAAGAAAGTGCCACCCTGTGGGGTCTGAACACCCTCCTAGCTGCTCCCCCATCCTCCTGAGATCTGCAGCTCCATCTCTGGGACAGGATGAAATCATAAAGAGATGTCCATGTCACACCGGGGGAAGGCCTGGGAATCAGGAGGGCCTCGGGGAAGGCCTGGACATCAGCTCGCCACCTAGGTAGGGGCCTTGCAACCGCCCCACAACCAAGAGGCATGGATCCAGAATGCAAGAGCCTAGAGTTTAGACACTGCACACACATTCATGAGCTGTGTGACTGCTCTAAACCTTTGCTTCCTTAAGGTAGACCAGCTAGGAAAGGCTCTAACTGGGGATGCCTGTAAGGCTGCCCTGGGTTTAACCCACCCAACTCCCAGCCCAGTGCCCTGCATAGCCTAGGCATGGGTTAGCACTGTGCAGAACATAGATGACATCCCAGCATGTCACTGAGACTAGTCAGCCTATGACCCATGCTCTCTCACTGCCTAGACACTGACCCAGGACTTACTGCCACAGGACGGATGGCTCCTAGCACCCACCTTTCTGTGAACCCCAGCAACCCCATTAAGGCCCCATGTGATGAGGAGAAAGTCAGCCCTGGATCCAGTTGGCCTGGCTGGTCTTGGGCAGTCACACCCTGGGGTGGGCAAGAATGCCCCTCTGCTTAGCTATCTGTAAGGCACTGGGCTTGAAACCTAGCTGAGCAAGCGGTCTGGAACTGCAAGGGTTAACGTTCTGCTACTAAGCTGAGCTCCGGAGCCTCTGCTTTTCTGCTGGCTAGCTGAGTGCTTTAGGGGACAGTTCTCTGGGGCCTGTTTTCTCACCTATTTAGGGGAGGGAAGGGAATAAGATCTGGTGGTTAAAGCTGACTCTATAATCCTAGCTACACAGGAAACTGAGGCAGGAGAATTGTATGTTCAGTCTAGTCAGGTCAACTTAGCAAGACCCTGCCTCAAAAAGGACGGAGGAAACCTGGATTGGGGAGAAAAGCTCTGCGCATAGTCTTCAGTGCTGGAACACTTGTCTAGCGTATGCCAAGGCCCTGGAAGGTAATTGATTAATTAAAAGAGGCTGCAAGTCACTTTGGGGCCTCCAGCTCCTGGGGCCTGGCCTCGCTACGCTACATTCGCAGTGCGGATAATATGTTCCAGTGTCAGGGGCCATCTACTCCCTTAGAAAAGCAGCTTCCCCTTCCCAGCCCAGACGGCGGCGGCGACAGAGGATGAGCTCACCTGGCGGCCCCAGAGCTTGCGGAAGATCTGGAAATAGGCCATGGCCATGAGGCCCAGAGGGGCCAGGTAGGTGACAATGAAGAAGCAGCTGTGATAGATCTTGGGGTAGAGTTCATCTGTAGGTCACAAGATGCAAGGATCAAGTCCACCCTGGGGGTCCCGGAATGCCTCAGCAACGCCACCCAGTCCCAACACAAACCAAAGCAGACGACTGAGTTTCACTAGGCACCATGTAGGGGGAGAGACTAGAATTGCCCCATCTGGCGGTGCCATCCTGAAGGGATTCTCACACTAGGGAAGATACCTACCCTAGGGGCACCCACCCTGAAAATCCCCTGCCCTGCGGGTATACACCCGCAGAGGTGCCCGTTACCTCCCCAGTGCTCATCACAGACAGAGAAGAGCCGGGTGCGATTCGCTAGCTCGGGCAGTACGCTGCTGCACTCCATGACAGCGGCCTGGGGCACCATGACAGCCAGCGACACGGCCCAGATGCCCAGGATGGAGCCACGGGCGCGGCGAGCTGTGCTCTTGAACAACAGTGGGTGGCAGATGGCATACCAGCGGTCCAGGGCGATGAAGCTGAGAGTCAGCACTGCCACTGACACCGACACGGCCTGCTCCGTGGGGACACAACATCAGAGGTGTGGGGAGGGGTGGGGGGAAGCAGTTCACAGCCCAGACCTACCAGTGCAGCAAATCGTGACTCCACCCCTTTGTGCTGTGTGAATTTGGGCAAGTCACCCACCCTCTCTGAGCCTCATCTGCAGAATAGGAATATAGCATCTCTCTGGCAGGATACTGGTAAGGATAAATGAAACCATGTATGGAAAATGTCCAGTTGGAGACCCGACACACACGGTGAGACTCTGTGGCAAACACTCCTCTTCCTATTTTTTTTCTAAATAATGTATTTTTTTTTTTAATGAACATTGATGTTTTGCCTGCATGTATGTCAGTGTGAGGGTGTTGGATCCCCTGGGACAGGAGTTAGACAGTTGTGAGCTGCTACGTGAGTGCTGGGATTTGAACTCAGGACCTCTGGAAGAGCAGCCAGTGCTCTTAACCCCCGAGCCATCTCTCCAGCTCCTCCTTTCTCTGAGGTAGGTGCCATGGAACAGTGAAGAGATGAGACACACGATCTCCTCCACAGAAGGGTCAGTTGGGGAGAAAACCTTAGTGCAGCGTGAAGTCCATGAGACATCACTGTCACCCTGCAAGATCATCCATTCCCCATGCTGCTGGGAAAGCTCTCTGGGTCTGAGAGGCGCAGATGAATCTCCTGGTAGCATAGACAGGAACTGACTTGGGGCATCCCGTTTCCCAGGATGCAGAAGAGAACCAGGGCTACTGAGAGGCCATGGCAGTCTCTGGCCAGCCTTGCTCCCATTCCACTGATACCATCTGCATCCTGGTGTCCGGGATTGGGGAAGGAGACTAGAGAGGTAATTCTGTTTGACTCTCTTGGTCCCCACTGGGGTCAGGGAGCAGACCCCCTGTGAGGGAAGGTCTGTCACTGTGGGCTCCTGTCTCCTCTCTGCATGTGCCTGTGGACCTGGAAGTAACTGTGTGCATGTGTGTGTGTGTGTGTGTGTGTGTGTGTACATGCTCACACATATGTGGCCAAGTTTGTACCTGTCACCAGGAGGGGAAGTCTATGTGTGCATGTGAGGCCGTGTCTGTGTTCCTGACTGTCCAGCCTGGTAGTCCAAATGGCCCCACAAGAGTCCTAAGACATCATGACTGGACTGAAAGGCAAACCTTAAGGTTACCAAGAGCCACCAAGGTCAGGATGTGGACAGGATGTGGTAGAGGTGCTGAGGCCCGTGGGAGAGCTGACCTGGAGATAGGGAATGACTTTGCACAAAGCATGGCCGAAGAGCCACGATTCAGTGATGTCCACTAACAGGCTGGCAGGCAGGCAGATGGCCGTCACCAGCACATCGGCCAGGGACAGGTTGACAATGAAGTAGTTGGTGACGGTCCTCATGTGGTGGTTCCGCCACACAGCCAGGCAGACTGCAGAGAGCAGCAGGGTGAAGCCGGTTAGAAGCAGGGCCACACCCATTCAGGCCCTGTCCCCACCTCACCAGCAGGAATGGGTATGAAGGGAAGGCCCAGGACTCCCTCCAGTCCTCAGAAGAAGACAGACACCTACCCAGGGTGTTGCCCACCAAGGCTATGAGGAACACAGCCACATAGGCTGCGATGAGAACCCACTCGTACTGCTTCGGGTAGAGATAGTCGCGCCACAGGTAGTGGAGGAACTCGTCCTCATAGTCTGGAGGCAGATGGAAGGACTCCCCACTGCTGGTGGGGAATCCGGGCTGGGCCCCAGGAGTGGCCGAGGGTTCCATGAGGTTAGGAACCACTTCAGCTGAGGAGCATCCTGGCTCTGTGGAGAAGGAGAAACTCCCACGAGCCCTCAGCCCACACCTTTCAAAGGCCCTGGTCTTGAACTCAGGTCTTTGGGGTCCCAGACCACACTTCCTGAGGGAGAGAAGGGAGGAAAGAAGGGAAGGGAGGGAGGGAGAGAGGGAGAGAGGGAAGGAAGGAGGGAAAGGAGGGAAGGAAGGAGGGGAGATTAGGGACTGTTTATCTTCCATCTCTTTATTCTTAGTCACGGGTTGGGAATGGTGGAGCTCAGCACCTTACCTCCCTCATTCAGACTCAGTTTCCCCACCCAGTGGCCCAAGGGATTATTAAAGGTACCTACCTTCCCAGCGCCACGATGAGGAGTATGGAGCTCTAAGGTTTGGAAACCGCTTCACCCAGAGCCTGGTACACCCAGAAGCGGGCCCTCCAGTCCGTGTCTGGTATCATTACTAGTGAGCCCTGTTGTGTGGATGGAGAGACGGGAGGCTGAGAGGTTGAATCCCTTGTTCAAGGTCACAAAGCCAATCTAGGTCTGAGTTCTCCAGCCATCTCAGATTTAGGAAGGAACCCCATTCCCAAATATTCTTTCTTGAGTCAGCCCTCAAGCCGTAATTAAGGCTTGGGAAAAGGGTTCACGATGATATTGAAGACCTAGGTCCCGCCCACTAGACCTGCCAAATCCTCCCCAGCGCGCGGGGAGCGCACACACCGCGGAGAGGAGTGCGGGTAGGCACCTTCCGAGGAGAGAGGAAAGGATCCTCACGCCAAGAAACAGGCTTCTCAAGACCCCCTTGCTAGGTCTCCTGGAATCCCCGGGGCCGCGATGCGCCCCGACGGCCGCCAGGGGTCGCTGAGCCAGTGCGCAGGCCGCTCTCCATTCATAAATCCGGCCTGGCTCAGGCCGCTCCCTCCTCCCTTGCTCAGACCCCTTCTTTGCTTGGCTGGGTAGAGACGACCCTTAACTGGTGTAAGAGGCTGGGCAGTCCTCCCGAGAGCCCTAGGGGAAGGGGCAGAGACATTGGTCTTCCGATTTCCCAGCGGGACCTCCCTGCTCCTTAGGGAGTCTGGGAGGATTCCCAGAGGGGCAGCAAGTGCGCTAAAGGGTACTGCGGGAGCCGCCCGGAGGTGAGCGGAGTGGGTGGCGGCGCAGTCTCCCGACACCCAGGTCACACACCCACCCACGCCCCCGCGCCTCCCAAGGGACTCCAGCTCGACCATCACCTGCGGATGCTCCTCTGGAATCCCCACGTCAGTCCTGGGGGTCCCCCACGTCCCGCACCTGTTGGCTCCCGGCCCCGGGCATCCTCGGATGCTGGTAACCTGGACCTTGCTCGCGGGACTTCGCCTTGGTGCGGAGCTGGAGACGCGGCGGGGTGGCCCCCTCCTGAGGCGGCGCTGTCCGCTCCGTGGCTGCGTGGTCCCGGCTCTGGGTGGCCGCGGTAGCTCGGGAGGGCTCGGGAGGGCTGAGCGCCGCGGGGAGGGAGGGGAGCGGAGCGGGAGGCTGGGAGGAGAGGGGAGGGAGCCCCGGTCTGTCTGCACTCGAGGTCACCCAGCTGGAGCCCCGCCTTCTACTTCACGCTTCCATCCACCTCCATTCACGCGTCCACTGGCTCATTCATATCCTGAGTCCATCCTTTCCACACTTACGCTCCCGCCACCCCGCATTCAGCGCGCACCAAGGAGGGGGGGGGCGGCAGAGGGCCACAGAGCAGGGGTGGACCCCGTCTCTACTTGCTGCCCCACCTGACCGATTAGGGTGTTGGCATGCACAGGTGAGTGGCATAAGGGTAAGAGGCTGCGGGAGCAGCTAGTGTCCAGAGACTGCAGAAAGCCCTCCCAGCTCTCCCTGCCCCAAAGCCTTCTTGTTCGCTTTTACCGTCCCCCTCCCAAAGCAGGGACCTGAGGTTGAGGCAGAAAAAGGGAAGCTGGAGGCGTTCATTAATTCAATCTTTACCAAGCTGTGGCAAGCAACGAACCTGTAATTGGCCACCATTTCCACAATGCACGATCTCATCTAATCCCAACGTCAGCCTGGTAAGATAGTTATTATTGTCCCCATCTTAGAGATAAGTCCTTGGATATACACACAGCTCGGGGCTTTGCCCAAGATCAGAGGCAGAGGTGAGGTTTGAACCCGTGTTTCACACTCAGATCTCCCAGAGCCCCTCTCTGCCCCAGTCCTGCATAAGATCTAGGCTTCCTGGAGTAAGGCATTTCCTTATGGTGTCCACCAATATGGGAGAGATCTAGGGGGGCTGAGAGTTGCAGCAGGGCAGAAGAGCTCACCCAGGGCTTCCTAGAACACGAACACCTGCTCTGAGCTGTGAAGGGGACCCCCTGGCCCTCAGGCTAGGTCGAGAGTATAGGAGGGGGTCTTTAAGGCAGGCAACACCAGGTGCAAATGATTGGATCGGGGCTCCTGGGAATCCTAGCAGGTGGGCGGGGACTTTGTCCACCTCTTGCCTCAAGACAGGGTCATCCAAGCAAGTGCCCTTTCTCTCTCACATCCCTTCCTTCCTGGGAATGTAGCCACCATCTTCCCTTTGCAGCCAGACCCTCCGCTAAGGCACTTGGAGATGCAAACAAGGGCATCGCCCTTGTGGGTCTGGTGACCTCCACTCTGGACGAATGGGAGTGGCTGGACCCAAGGCAGAGGCTCTGTCCTTGGGTAGCTGTGGCATCTGTATGCAAGAATATGGGTCATAGATCTCTAGGATTCTAAAACTGTCAGGTCTGCTCTGAGCGCTGCCTGAGGCAGGGAATGGATGAAGGACTCCAGAGAAGAGAGACTGGGGTGTGTGTGTGTGTGTGTGTGTGTGTGTGTGTGTGTGTGTGAGAGAGAGAGAGAGAGAGAGAGAGAGAGAGAGAGAGAGAGACAGAGAGAGAGAGACAGAGAGACAGAGAGAGAGAGAGACAGAGAGAGAGACAGAGAGAGACAGAGACGGGGGGGGGGGGGAGAGGGCTTATGTGTTCACAGAAGGGTGGTTTGGATGTGTCTGAAGAATATGGCCATGGGTGCTTGTGTGTCTCTGTATGACAGCAGGCTTTTGGATGATGACTGGCTTCCCCCTGGGAAGATATGTCTTATGGGTCTTGATTTGTCCCTGTGTTTTGGTGTCTGTGTCTAAGGACTGTGTGGGCGTGGGCGTGTGTGTGTGTGTGTGTGTGTGTGTGTGTGTGTGTGTGAAACCACACAGGGGGTTTCTGTCTCTGTGGGTCTCAATGTGCATCTGTGGTTTGACCAGTGCTGGCCTCTCGGCGTGTCTCCCGGTGAGCTTGGGAATGTGTGCGTGGGCATGCCTTTGTGTGTACAGCTCTGCAAGTGTGTGAATGTGGAATTTGGTAGTCTGCTCCCATGGTGATGATTCATCCTTCTGCGTCCCCCCCCACCTCCCCCCCTCCCCAAACACCAATCTGGAGCTGCGACCATTTGCCATGTAGGGGTCCCAGAGGAGGCTACAGCGTGTGGGGGATGGGAGGCAGATCATGCAAGGACATTCAAGTAACAGCTGCTGCGAGCAAGGTGCAGGCAGGGATGCGGGAGGTGCAGATCCCTGCGTGGGCAGTGGGCAGCCCAGGCTCGCACTGCTCTACAGCTCGGAGCTGTGGCTTCCAAGCCCCCTAGACGCTCTAGGCTGGAGAGAGCCAAGAGCCTCCATTCTCCCAAGTCCCTGTGCACGAGGAGGGGGACGCCTTTGTCCCTCTGTGTGTGGAGGGAGACTGGCTGCTATTCCTTTAAACCACTGAGAGCGTGCAGTGTCTTGGCCTCTTAGCGCCAGTCCCAGCCCCACTGACCAGGCTACCCTCTGAGACCAGGCTACCCTCTGAGAGTCATGAGGGACTCCTGAAGGTGGCAGACTTCTGTTCTTTGCCTATCTGACCCTGACCAGTAAGAGACTATAGGACCCAGGGCTGTCTGGTCCTGAATTGGGTCCCCCAATTCAGCTGCAGTTGCCTAGAGAAACACGGAAGAGGCCTTGAGTGTCTGCTCAGAGGACCCCTGAGCCGGGCGTGCTCTGGGAGACTGGCAGGAGCTGCCGTTGTTTAGTTCTTGGGCACCAAGGTACTGGCTTCTGGGAGCTCCTGGCAGAGTGCCAGCACCCAAGAGAGGGATCAAGGACTCCGGGCTTTCCATCTTTGGACTGGGCCCACAAGCCCTGGTGCCTCGTCTGCTCAGGGAAGGCCAGCCTGACGCCTTGGCTTTGCTTGCGCTGTCTGTCAAACCGTGTCCACATGACCTTTTTCCTGGAACCAGCCAGCCCCAGCCTTGTTGATCTAATCCTGAGCCTCCAAGCCACAGGTCCCTGTCACATCCATCTTCAAGTGTCAGCCCAGGAACTGTCCTAAGGTGCTGCTGCACCCTCCCTCCCTCCCAATGCCAGTGCCACTTACGGTGACCTCTGTCTGGCTGGGACTGGAGCAACTGAACAGTAATTGGCTTTGCAATTTGTGGATGCCTCAGGCCTGACTGTCGGTGGGCAGCTATGGCCAGGAGGCAGAGGTGTTGTTTAGAAGGCTCCGAGTCAGGAAACAGAGGGTAGATTGGGGTGCAGGGCTCTACTGTGCTCCGGGAAGGGGGTTCCAAGGACAGGGACTAGGGAAGTCACTGAGGCGGCTGTGAGGGTTTGGGTTCCTGGGTTCAGTGGTAATGACTTCTAGGAAGAGTTAGCCAAATGTTCGTGCCCCAGAGTGGTGCCCAGGTGCCTCATGCCCTCGTCATCTACGTAGGATGTCCTTATCCCCCGGAGGAAGAGCTCCATGTATCAGACCTGAAGCCTTAGAGGGACCAGCATGCCCCGAGAAAGGAGGGGTGCTAGGACTGGAATCAGGACCCTCGGAGGCTTAGCATCTTCCACACAGGGGTGGGGCAGGAGAAGGGGCTTAGTCACCCAGCTACTCACTCAAGAATCCGTGAGGGCCGTGCAGCAGCAGAGCAGACCCTGCAGCTTAGGCTGGGGAGCCCCTTATATAGAGGTGGTTAGGAGGACTCAAATGCATGGAGGGGTATTATAAGGAGACAGACTCTGTGGAATGAGTACAGGAAGAAAACCTACCCTTATTGTTGGTCAAGAGGTGGTTAAGGGGAAGACAGGGGCACAGGCTCTTGGGCCAGAAAGGCCTGACTTAGCTACCAGCTCAGTGCTCTCTGATAGGTACTCCTGAATAGTTATTTCTGTGTCCCTAGGACTCTGTAATCAGTTAGATAATACCTCAAAGGGACTCTAATCTGACATAGATCAACCATAGATTAACTTGAGCATGTGCAAGGCTGTGGGTCCTATCCCTAACACCGAACAAGGAAATGTGGGGTTAATGTGGTCACATTTGAGGTCTGTCTGGAGTCTGGGGTCGTAGCTCAGAGGTGGAACACTTGCTTGTCATGCACAAGGTCCTGCGGGGTTGAAGTGGAAACTTAAGGATTCTTTGGAAAGTTGGTTGGATGGTGTTTCACTGGGGCAAACACATGCATGAAGGAACATTTAGCTGAAGCAGACACAGGTGAAAGGCTAAGACTCATGAAGGAACGTTTCACTGAAGCAGACAAATGAAAAGATGGTCTGCTAAAGCAAGCACGTGAAAGGACACGTGACGAGGGATTCTTTGTTAATGACACGCGGTCATTAACAAAGGTTTGGTCCGCCTTACATTGTGTAGTTGAGCTGCGTTTGTCAGAACTCCATAGAGAGAAACACACCACAAAACTTCTGGTGGTGTGCTGCTGTTTCTTGCCACTTTCACAGACTCAGGCTGATTGGCAGAGTCATGTCGGCTGAGACAGAGGCACGTGCTAAGGCAAGACCCGTGGAGGACACGTGATGTTTGAAGGGAGGATAAACAGGACTGGACCGGCAGTGGCAGAGGCTGAGCCGGGCTTGCTGTGCTGGGCGGCACTGTGGGTCTTGTGTCTTCGCTGATCTTTGATTCACTGAGACACACGGCCGAGAACTTCTCCTGGTCCCTCCTGCTGACTCAAGCCGAGGCTGAGGCCTGGCTGTCTCTGCTAGGTCTAGTTAACACTGTTGCTAACCCGTCTCTGCCGAACTGGACTGCTGGTGGATCCCTGGAGTGTTTGTGAGTGGATCAAACCGCTGCTGCTGACCTGTGAACTGAACAGCCAATTTCCAGACAGCACAGATGGGAGTTGTGCCAAAGACCCTTTCTAAACAGGCCCACTCCCCAGCCCCGGCCCCTCCCATGTCCTTTCTTTCTCACTACCTCTGGTAGGTGGTGGGCTACAAGGGAGATTAAGTATTTAACCATCATTAAAAATAGGATTTGAAAAAATTAAAAGCTACAGGGGTTCTACCCCAATGCTTCAAAAACAAGAACAAAACCCAAGTCTCGACTATCCCTGGAACCAGACCATGAGTCCCACAGTCTAGAGGACTGTGCAGATGTGACTGTATTATAAAGCCCCTGAGGTGGGGAGATTATGCTGAATACCCAGGAGGAATTAGGAGCCTCAGACTGGGTTGCTGTGAGGAAGGGGGCTCAGGATGAGTGTGGGAAGTAGCCACAGCTGCACCCCAAGGGCAGCCTGTGAACTTGGAAAAAGGAGGGAGTCACTCCCCAGAGCCAGTCATAGGAGTGCAGCCCTGCCTATGCCTTGGTCTTCCTCCTTGAGGATTTATCGGTCTGTGGGCCCTCAGCACTGGAGAAGATCAGCTCATATTGATGTTATAGTATGCCAGTGCACATGTACATACACACACACACACACACACACACACACACACACATGCTGCCAGTTAAAATCAAACGCCAGTAGATTTTTCCATAGGGAGGCTTGTGGGAGGACTTCCTGAGACCAGGCAGGCGTGGAGAGTGTCGGGGCTGGAAATCAGCAAGGTGAGGATTAACATCCTTGGATGCACGATCATTCCATGGTAGCCTTACATTTTCAAATCACAGCAGGCACAGGGAGGAGAATTAAGCCCATCAGACAGGCTTCTGCTTAACTTGTGGTTTGGTATTGCATGTATTTTGAGCATCTGTTAGTGCTTGGGGGTTGGGAAAGCTCCAAATTATTAAATGACACTAATATTAATATCTTAACATTTCTGATGCTGTAATGAAACACTATGACCAAAGGGACTTGGGACGGAAAGAGTTTCTATGGCTTACACCTCCCAAGTCACGTTCTATTGAGGGAAACCAAGACAGGAACTCAAACTGAGCAGGAACCTGGAGGCAGGAACTGGTGCGGAGGTCATGGAGGGATCATGCCATTTACTGGCCTGTCCATCCTGCTTTTATTATAGAACCCAGAACCACCAGTTCAGGGGTGTCACCACCCACAGTGGTCTGGCCTCTCCCCTCCACTGATCAGTAATTCAGAAAATGCCCCACAGGACTGTTTACAGCCCCGTAGTCTGGAGGCATGTTCTCAGTTGAGGCTCCCTCCTCTCAGATGACTACGGCTTGTGACGCTGACTAAAACTAGTCCGCACAATTGGTGAATAATAGTCATTGTGAGTGTGCATGGGTGTGGTTATTTTAACACAGAAAACCAAGAGGAACAAAAGCAAGAAGTGGCTTGTTCCTCTGGGGTGGTCTGGGTGGGAGCGGTCAGAACAGGTAAGGGGCAGGCAGGTGTCAGAATGATTAACTAACCAGGTATTTGAGAAAAAAAAAATCTTAAACAGGAAAAAAAGAAAATCTAGAGACAGAAATATTCCAGAAGCAACTTGGGCTAGGTCTTGAGGACCGAATAGGAGTTTGCAGGTCGTTTTGGGAGTGAGATGTTGTAGTGGTTTGGATGAGACTGGCTCATATATTCAAATATTTGGTCCACAGGTGGTGGAACTGTTCAGGAAGGATTAGGGGTGTGGCCTTGTAGGGGGAGGTGCATCACAGGAGTGGGGGTGGGGCTTTGAGATTTCAAACATCAATGCTGTTCATTCTTAGTGTCTCTGCCTCATGCTTATTGTCTCAAGATGTGTTTCCTTCCAGCTACAGTGCCATGCCTGCCAGTCTGCTAGCCTGCTGCCATGTCTCTCTCGTGCCTTGGTTGTCATGGACTCATCCTCTAAACTTTAAGCATTCTTCAAAACCTTTTTATCTTATAAGTTGTCTTGACCATGGTGTTATGTCATGGCAATGGAGAAGTACGTAAGATGGAAATGGTGGGCAAGGGTGAGAAAGGAAGAGGGGAGGTGGTCTAACCTGGGACAGTGTGAGCAGAGTTGAGGAACAGGGCTGGTTCGAGGGCTACCAAAGCAGCATTTTGTTGGTAAAAGGAACAAACTAGAGAGATGAATCAGGCTGTGTCCCAGTACTCAGGAGGAAGAGGCAGGCAGGTCTCTGTGATTTCAAAGCCTGTCTGTTGTACATGGGGAGTTCCAGGCCAGCCAGGGGCACATAGAGAAACTTAAGAGAGGGAGAGAAAGAGACAGAGACACAGGAAAACAGAGACATAGGGAGATAGAGACACAAGTAAACCGAGCAAGAGATCCAGAAAGACAGAGACTCAGAGACACAGGGAGACAGAAACACAGGGAAACAGAGTGAGATATCCAGAGACAGAGACACGGAGACACAGGGAGACAGAGACACAAGGAAAGAGAGTGAGATATCCAGAGAGACAAAGACTCAGAGACACAGGGAGATAGACACAGGCAGACAGAGACAAAGACAAAGGCAGAGACAGGCAGACAGAGACAGAGACAAAGACAGAGAGAGGCAGACAGAGACACAAAGACAAAGACAGAGACAGGCAGACAGAGACAGAGACACGGGGAGAGAGGGGGGGGTTAAGGTTAAGGCCTGGCCTCCAGCATGGACTGAAGAGTCTGGGTTCCACCCACCCTAGGGGCAGTACAATCTCAGCACAGGTTCAGCAGGGCACGATCACCACCAGTCTTGTCCTGCAACTTTAGGATTTTTTTTTTTTTTTAATGAATGAAGAATACACTCTCTGCTTTCAAAATAAATCATTTGCAAGAGAAATAGAGTAAGATCATTTTTAATTGTGTAGGGTGTACGGATCCTGGCATTTGAACACAGCTACCATAACAGAAGGCGTCGGTGTCGAAAGATGACCGTGTGTGTGTCTCTCTCTGTAGGCCATCCAGGACTGACAAGGCAGCTCTGCCGTTACTAGGACACCAGCACTCAGCTAGGACAGAGGGGAGCCCAGGTTGTGTGCAGAGAGGCTGGAGTCGCACTGGACTTAGATGGTGGCTCAGCAGCTTTCCTGCTGTGTGACTCTGACGCAGTGCTTAACCTCCCTGTGCTTGGGTTTCGTCGACTTTAAATGGGAACACTGGACCAAGCTGTGGTGAAAAGAATAATGTCCCCCCGACAGGTGTCTACATCCTGGTAGCTAGAATCCGTAGCAAATGGAATTTGCAGAAATGACTAAGATGTTGAAGAGGGTAGGGATGGAGCTCACCCGGCAGGGTGCTTCCTGAGCTCGCACAAAGCCCTCAGTTTGATCCCTGGCACTACTCACAAACTGGGCATGGTGACACACACCTGGGATGCCAGCATGTGGGAGGTAGAGGTTGGACCATCAGAAGTTCAAAGTCATCGTCAGCTACATAGCAACCTAGACTCCATGAGACCCAGTTTCAAAAAACGTTTTGTTTTTATTTGAGACAAGGGTACCATTCGTAGACCAGGCTGGCCTGGAATTCAGAGATATGCCTGCCTCTGCATCTGCACCATCACAAGTGTTGTCTGGAAGAGAGGGGGGGAGGGGAGGGAGAGGGAGAAGGAGAGGGAGAGGGAGAGAATCTTGAGATGATGAGATGGGGTATTATTTTAGATTGCCTTGGTAAGCCCAACATAATCATAAGAGGCCCTTCAAGAAGAAGAAGTCTGGAAGTCGGACTAGTCGGATTTGCTGCTAGAAGAAGCTCAAGGATGTGGCGATCCCAGGGAAAGCAGGTGATGTCCCCTCCCGGTCTGAAGAAGGAAGCAGAAGGAAGCATTCCTAGCTAACACAGTTTTTAGACATCTGCCCTCCAGGCAGGCCCATTTTAAAACCACTGCACAGACCAGCAAGACGGCTCAGTGGGTAAAGACACTTTCCACCGAGCCCGACAGCCTGAGGCCAGTTCTCAGGATGCACACAGGTGCCTATATGCACACACAATAAACAGATGCAATCAAAGTCATAAAAGCGCTTAAGATGGTGTGTGTGTGTGTGTGTGTGTGTGTGTGTGTGTTGTCCACTGCAACGTATAACAAGACTCAGCCTGGGCCAGAGAAGGCTTGTCACACTCATATTCAACCGTAATGAAAAGAAGAGTCATTTCTCCACATATCCAGGTAACCCGAATTTGATTACCCGAATGAATGTAGCTGTAAGGGATGGCGGGAGATGTGCTTTTCCTCCAGAGAGGCATTCCAGCTGATGATGCACTGGCTTGAGTGTTTTATGACTCAGGAAATCAGGTGGTTTCCAAAGTGCTACCGCGTCCAGCATTGCAACAGCCTTCCGGGGGTAACTTCCTCCTGCGTTTGCTTACATCTGCATTTCCCCACTCTTTCATTTCCTTTTGCTTCACTGTGGTGCTGGGCGTGTTTCCCTGGGCCTTTGAGACACTAAGCAAGTGGTCTTCCCCGTGAGCACGTCGGGTTTGTGGACTTCCCCGTGTATAAAATGAGCCCCTGTTCATCACTCTTCCCTGCCTGCCCCATTCATGCTTCCACTGACTGTGTTTGCGTCTGGTTCTGTATCCACAATTAAAACATCTATCCTTGGATTTCAAATATTGGCAGTCAATAGGAATGCCGCCGTGGAGCTGAGTAGCCTGCGGGACCTATATGACCTTCCGGTGTGAGTGCCGCCGAAGGGAGATGCTCGAGGCACTGAGTTCAAGTGAGCTCTCCCGCTTTCCCTTTAGACCCCACTTGGTGATTCCTTCCCTAACTTGCTCCATGATGTCCTCACACAGCTTCCGGCTCTCTCGGAGCTCCTAACTGTGTTTCTCTTTTCTTCTTCAGAGAAGAAACGTTTGCCTTTTAAATCGAGACGCTGAAACTTTCCCATGTGTCCACTGCAGTACCTGTTGTAAGAAGCCCACTTCCGTCTTGTGGCTTTTCTTCTCTGGATCCCCGGATGTCCTGTTCTACATTTTGATGGATGGCCGTGGGGACCTCGGGTATTTCGAGCTGTTGACCCTCGGGTCAGTTCCAGTGCTCTGGAAACCCGGGAAGCCTCTCATTCTTGGATTGTCTGTTTTGCTCGGTGCATCTTCAAATAACATTTAAAAATAAGTACATGGAAGGAAGACCGCCTGAATCTTTGTGTGTGGACAAATGTCTTTCATGCATCCTTAGCTGCCTGAGTGGTGGTGGGAGGGTGGTCCACAGCAGGCTGGGGCATAGGGCACCAGCTTGCACATAGCACACAGGCATGTGCCCAGGTTACCACGTGGGTCAAGGTGAAGGGGGACTCTTGTAGCTGGAAACACCACCGTCACAAGAAAGACTATAAGGGGTCTGTCTCATCTTAGAACATGTCCCTCTCCCTGTCTCTGTATGTGTGTTTTTACTCTGTGTTTGGTACAGGGGGAGGTTGAAGGCTCATATTTACTTGATAGGTGCTGAACAGAGCTTTACCTGGATATGTGTGTCAGCATGCTTTTGCCACAGGGTCCATGCGATCGAGGATAACTTTTGGGAGTCAGGTCTCTCCTTCTGATGTGTGCATCCTGGGGATTGAACTCTGGTCTTTAGGCTTGGCAACAAGCACCTTTATCCTCTGAACCGTTTTATCAGCCTAGCCGCCAGACTTTTTTATTCTCATACTATGTCTTAGCATTGGCCACATCTTCTTGCTCCTTTATTATAACTTCTCACTTTCGATTGCTGTCCCAGTCCTCCTATAATCTGTACCGTTGGACATCTGATGTTACACTAAAGCTACATCTTTCTTTGTAGCTGTCCTATCGCTTTCTTGCTTTCTTTCTTTCTTTGTTCGTTCCTTCCCTCCCTCCCTCCCTCCTCTCTCTCTCTCTCTCTCTCTCTCTCTCTCTCTCTCTCTCTCTTTCTTTCATTATCTCATATAGCTTAGGCAAGCTATGTACCGGAAAATGTTTGAACTCTTGATCTTCTTGGCTCTACTTCTGAAGGTCTAGAATTGCAAATGTGTTTACCAGAGTACTTGGCTATAGCTATGTCCGCTGTCTGTCTGTCTGTCTGTCTGTCTCTGAGGTACTTGTGTATGTGAGTGTATGTAGAGGTGGATATCTTTTTCAGTTGCCTCCATCTTAGTATCTGAGACAGGGAGTTCATCTCTCCAGCCAGATAAGCTGTCAGGAAGCCCCAGCGATATCCCCTTTGTGTCCTCCCAGCTGGGGGAATTACAAGCACATACTGGTGTGTGTGTGTGTGTGTGTGTGTGTGTGTGTTTACATGGGAATCCAAACTCAGGTCATATTTGTGTGACAAGAACCTTACCAACAAGCCATCTCCCATATCCCCAGTATGTATATAGTATGTATGTATGTTTGCATGTATGTTTGTATGTATGTATGCGTGTATGTGTGTTTGTATGTGTGTATGTGTTTGTGTATTTGTATGTATGTATGTATGTATGTATGTATGTATTTTTATGTGTATAGGTGTCTTGCCTGCATATATGTCTATGTTTCATGAGACTTCAGAGGCAAAGAGGACAAAAGATGGGGCTCACATCCACTGGATCTGGAGTTACAGATGGTTGCGAGGCACCATGTGAGTGCTGGGATCCTCTGGAAGAGACAAATGTTCTTCAGTGCTGGGCCATCTCTTCAGGCCCCCAGCCCTCCCTTTTTTGAGACCAAGTGTCATGTACCCCACGAGGGCCTTAAATTCCCTATGGAGGTGAGAATGACGTTGAACTTCTGATCTTCCTACCTGCACTGGGATTAGAACCGTCGGCCATCATTCCTGGTTTGTGCCGTGCTGGGGACTGAACTCAGTACTTCTTGCATTCTCCACAGGCACTCTACCACCTAAGCGATAAAACCCTGACCCTCTAACTGTATCTTCAAATCCACACTGAAATCATAATGTAACGCTCTGAATGGTAGAACTCATGCATCTTGCACTGAAAACTACCCTTGTGCTGTTCTTGGGAGGGAATGCCTCTGATTGTTTACTGTGTCTATCGGACCGTCTTCTGGTCGGTTACCTAACTACGTAGCAGATTCTCCACTTGTCTTCTGGCTTGAGCTCCACAGAGAATCTCCTTTAAATAGCCCTTCTCCTCGCCCAGATTCTGACACACTGGAAAATACAGCGAATGAGCAATGACAGAAGACAAGATGTCTCTGTTGTTAGCATTGTTCTAAAGCGGGAGACCTGGCTGACAGCGAGGGAGAGGGAACACTGCGGAGAACACTGTCACAGGCCTGACCTGCTCTCTCCTGTACTGAGCCGTGGTCTCCGTCTTCTCTCTTCCACCCACTCTGGCTGTCCTGGTGTGCCTACTGTGTTAGGGAAGTGATTTTAGGAGCTGAGAAGCCTCCTGGGAGAGAGTCCTCCCACAGACCAAGCGGAAGGACACTGGGAACTTGACCTGGTGGCAGATCTTGTCATCAGAAAGGAAAGGTTTCAGGGAATTGCACGTAGCTATGACAACCGAACAGCATGGACTCGGGTACATATTCAGGTAGCAGAGAGCCCATATCTTACACAAATGGCCTCAAATGACGGAAGATGAGGGGGAAGTACTTGGCGTGTTTTATGCGGGGACTGCAACCTTGATATCCAACCTAGATGACGACCGTGTGGGACAAGAAGGTTGGTTGTATGTAGGTCAGTTTTGATGATGATTATAGATGCAAATATTCCAAACTATTAAAAATGCATAAGAGCCAAATTGGTCTTTTCCCAAGGATTTGAGAAACTTTAACATTAGGAAACTGTCACTTTTAAGCTATGGCATCAACAGAATAACAGACAAACCTGCTTCGATTCCATGTGGGGGAAAAAAACACTCGGGAAGAAAAATTTGATAAAATTAGGCATCTGGGTGTCGTGGCCTAGTCCATAGAGTGTTTGCTTAATACAAAGCCCTAACCTGGACCCCCCCCCAGTATTAGCATCATATAAAACTAGGTATGGTGGAACACATCTGGAGTCCCAGCACTGAGGGAGGGGCAGGAGGACCAGATGTTCAAGACCATCCTTGTCTGCTGTGCCACTTTAGTCGCCTGGGGTACCTGAGACCCTCTCCCACATACTTAGCTGCCACAACCCACAACCATATGACCTACTTAGAAAGCCTATGGTCGCCGGGTAGTGGAGGTACCGCCTTAAATCCCAGCACTTGGGAGAAACAAATGATCTCTGAGTTTGAGGCCAGCCTGGCCTACAGATCAAGTTCCTGGACAGCCGGGGCTGTACAGAGAAACCCTGTCTTGAAAAAAAAAAAAAAAGAAACAAAAAAAAAGAAAAGAAAAATGGGTTCTATACAATTGGTAGGCTCAGCAGTTAAGGGCACTCACCTTTTCCAGAGAACCTGGGTTTGATTCCCAGCACTCACAATGTGGCCATGGCGGTCAGTAACTCCAGTCCCAGGGCAATCTGGTACCCTCTTCTGGCCTCTGAGGGCACCAGGCATGCAGGTGGTACCCCGAGAGCAAAACACTCATATTATAAAATGATAAAAATAAAAGGTTAACACTTTCAAAATAAAAACTGCTGAGAGTGATAACTACACACCTTTAATCCCAGCACTCGGGAGGAAGAGACAGGAAGACCTGTGACTTTGAGTCTAGCCTGGTCTACAGAGCAAGTTCCAAGATAGCCAGGGCTACACAGAGAAACCCTTTGTATAAACAAACAAACAAAGAGGGTCGTGGATGTGGCTCAGCGGCAGAGCACTTTAGGAAGCGTGAGCTCTGGGTTTGGTTCTCAATACTGTAGAGGGAAACTGTGCTCAGGGATTTAAAACCACTGCCGGGGCGTTGGCACATACGTGAAATATCACCACTCAGGCAATGGTACAGGAGATTTAGAAGTTTGGGGCCAGCCAGAGCTGTACAGACTGGGCTACAGGAAACGCTGCCTCAAAGAAACTAAAATCATTTATAAATAAGAATTTCAGGTGGGATACGTCATTAAGCTGGACCTGGGAGCTTTCTTTCTTTCTTTTTTTCTTTCTTTCTTTCTTTCTTTCTTTCTTTCTTTCTTTCTTTCTTTTTTTTTTTTTTTTTTTTTTTTTTTTTTGGTTTTTCGAGACAGGGTTTCTCTGTGTAGTCCTGGCTGTCCTGGAACTCACTCTGTAGACCAGGCTGGCCTTGAACTCAGAAATCCGCCTGCCTCTGCCTCCCAAGTGCTGGGATTAAAGGCGTGTGCCACCACCGCCCGGCTCTCCTGGGAGCTTTCTAAGGATATAACTCAGAGCTTTCTAAGGATAGAACTCAGACATCCAGCCCCAGAGCTTTCTAAGGATAGAACTCAGACATCCAGCCCCACTCAGACGCGGCGGACACAGCCTCACGCCTGCTGTACTCTACTGGACAGAAGAAACGCTGCGCTCCAGCCAGCTGGTTTTGAGAGGAGAACAACGACACCAAGCTCGCCCTTGCTCTCGTCTGGCTCAGTTCCCACTGCATTTTCTTCACTTTCTCTTTCTCTTCCCTGAGGGTTAGGATTGTTCCGCTCTGTCCTCAGCCATCCTTGGGTCTCCTCTTCAGAGCGTGGGCCCACATCTAGAGTATCTGGAGAATGTCTCTGAACTCTGACCATGGCTTCCTGCCTCTCCTGTTATCGTTTTCCCAGATGTTTGGTCTTCGTTAGCTTTGTTTTTGTTGTCCTGGTGACTGAACTCAGGGTCTGTCATAAGCTAGACAAGCACCCTCCCGCTGACTCCCCCAGCCCTCTCATTTTGATTGTTATTTTAAGACAGGGCCCACTGAGTGGCTCAGGCTAGCCTTGAACCCTGCCCCCCCCCCCAACTTCAGCCTGTGGAGCAAGGTGGCATTACAGGCACATGACACCACATGGTCTTGTTTTGTTGTTTCAAACAGTCTCACTATGTAGCCCAGGCTGCCTCAATCAACTCAAGGTCTTCCTGTTTCAGCCCCCACGTGCTAGAATCACTATTTTCCTTAAAACCAGCCTTTAAAGGCTTTCTGTCGTCATGTCTGAACTTGCGTGACTCTCCCGAGTTTAGTAATTCTTTGCTCTACACTCCTTCCGGCGACTTCCTCTGAGCGCAGTTCCTGAAGTTCTGTTCTCTTAGTCTGATGTCTTGCCAGGGCCTTCGAGTCCCCAAAATATATTTTAATGATTTTTTTTTTTTGTAACTGAGTTCATGTCCTAATCATCTGCATCTTCCAGTTCCCAGCAGCCTGCCTTCTGCGCGTGCGATTTGCTTATTTTATTAAGGCTTTTCAAAGAACAGGCTCAAGTCTTGGCCGCTGTCTCCACCTCTGCGTTCTCCTCTCTCTCTCTTACTCTCTCTGGGTTTGCTGATTGTCTCTTCCCAGTGTCTTGAGTTGGTAGCTTAATTCACGTTGCCAGTTCTTTGTGTTTTTTAATAAACACAGTGAAGGCTATAATTTTTCCTCCAAGTTCCACTTTAGCTTATTGTTATTCCATTTTAAGTATCTTGCAGCTTCCATTATAATATCTGCTTTTCCCCATGCATTATTTAGAAATGAGTTTGTAAGTCGACCAAACATATTGAATTTTCTTTAGCGAACATTTTAGTGTTGATTTCGAATTTTGTTATATTGGGATTAGAAAATGTGACCAAATGGTATTGATCCTTTATTTTTATGTTCCTTCATTTTTGTCTGCAGCACTGGTCATTGAACCCAGAGCCTGGAACATACTAAGCGATGATGAACGGTCATTCTGCCTCTGAACTACACCTGTGGCCCCATGTTAACAATCCCATGTTCTCTAACTTCCTCTCTTCCTGAGTATCCAGTGTTGTTCCCTTAGTTGGTTTGGATTATTAGAATGATCTCCTTGTTCAAGCTGACCTTGGACTCACCACCATCTGCATCAGTCTCCCAAAAGCTAGGGTTACAGACATGAGCCTCCCAGCTGGGCTCCAAGTATCAGTAAATACTACTACTACTACTACTACTACTACTACTAATAATAATAATAATAATAATAATAATTTTATGTGTATATTTAATTTATTGAGTGCACAAACAATGGGTTTTCTGCTGGGTGTGAATGCACCTGATAGATCAAACACCTTCCTCACAGAACTCAATTCCCTACTTGCATTCCCTACTACACTAATTTGACACACCAGTGATTTAGGATTTTTTTTCTTTTTATTTTATGTGCATTGATTTTTTTGCCTGCATGTACGTCTGTGCAAGGGTGTCAGATCCCTTGGAACTGGAGTTGCAGACAGTTGTGAGCTACCCTGTGAGTGCTGGGAACTGAACCTGGGTCCCTTTGGAAGGCCAGACAGTGCTCTTCCTCACTAAGCCATCTCTCCAGCCCTTGGCCCATCCACTTTGAGAATGCCCGACTGACATTTCCACTTTGGAGAGTCCTGACCGTGTCCTTGTGGTTCTGCCAGATCTGCTTTCTAAGTCTCAGCAGCTAGATTAGCATGGCCAGGGGGCACACCAGGCTTCTTGACAGGTGTTTCCCAGTGTGAGTCTTTGGCTCAGGCTATGGGTTAGACTGTTGCTACCAATGGCCTGAAAGGAAACAGTGGTTTCAATGGAGTAGTAATACATTTCCTGGGACTGCAGAGACGGCTTAGCTGTTGAGAGACCGTAGCATGAGCACTGGATCCCAGCCCCCACGGTCAAAGCTGAGTGTGTCCCTATGCAGGCCAGTAACCATAGCACAGAAGGAGGTAGAGTCAGAAGAACGGCTGGTGCCTGCGGCTGCCCGCCTAGTGAAAATATATGAGCTCCAGGTTCATGGAGAGATTGCGCCTCAAAGAAACAAGGTGGACAGTGATACAGCATGATACATGGTGTCTTCTGGGTGCTGTATGTATGTCTACATACACTCACATGCACACACACACACAAAACATACACACACATGTACACACATGTACACATACATACAACATACACACATATACCTACACCTCTCCCCCATACACACACAACACACACATGTACACATACACACAACACACAAAAAACATACACACATGTATACATACACGCAAAACACACAAAACATACACACATGTAGACATACACACAACACGCAGTACACATACACAAAACATGCACACACATGTACACATACATACAACATGCATGCACATATACCTACACCTCTCCCCATACACACACAATATACACATGTACACATACACTCTCCCTCGTATACACACACATATACACATAATACACACATACAAACACACACAACACACACACATGTATACATACACCTCTCCCTCATATACACACACATACATACACAACACACAAGCACACAAACACAACATACACATGTACACATACACCTCTCCCCCATACACACCACATACCACACACAAATACACACACCACACACAAACATGTATACACACAACACACACATGTACACATACACCTTTCCCCCATATACACACATAATACACACATACAAACACACACATGTCTACATATACCTCTCCCTCATATACACACATATACCTACACTACACACACAAACACACAAACACAACACACACACATATACACATACACCTCTCCCCCATACACACCACTTACCACACACACAACACACAAACATGTACATACACAAAACACACATGTACACATATACCTCTCCCCATATATACACACTCATACACACACACCACACACTTACACACATACCACACACACATACACCTTTCTACACACACACACACACACACACACACACACACACACACAGAATTTATTTCTTGTTCTATTTACTGGTCCACAGACATAGCCCCCTGCCCTCCAGCTTCCTGTGAGATCTGGGATTTAGAGCGGGAGCTCAGCAGGCAGTGAGCGGGAAGACAGGGAGATTGTGAAATGTCGCTTCCCCGGCTCCTGGAGCAGGTGAACTCTGTTGGCATTGCCCTTTCAGAGTCTCGGTGACTTCCTGTTCCCTCTGCCCTGCAGCTCTACACTAAGTGGCTTCTGTTAGTCTCAGAGCCCTGCGTCCCTATTGCAACTCCGACACCCTGCTTTGTTGAGATGTTTTGAAATAAATTCTGCCCAAATTCTCCTAATTAGACCTCACCATCTGTTTCCCGCTGAGGCCGAGTGATACAGGCTGGTGTGGCGGTGCTAAAAGTCCCCAGCTTTGACTGACTTTGGGCAAATGTGTCGTCTCTGACAACCTGGACGTGGGCCTCACCGCTCTCTGCTCGAACCCCCGAAGCTCATCGTTGTCTCAGCCTGATCCCAAGCCATCTATCTGAGGCTGACCCCCCAGCTTAGCGCACCCACCACGCCCAGGTCTCCAGAGCTCCATCTAGCAATGAGGAAAAGAACTGCTCAAAGCCCGCCCCTGGGTCCATCAGGACCAAGAGCCTGCAATGGCCACTGTTCTGCTGGCCTGGAATGTCTCTGACCTCTCCCGATCCTGGTGACCTAACCTTGTCACAAGATGTTGTAGGTGAGTCTCTGCAGCTTTGCAGGCTCCAGAGTGAGCCTGGCCCCTCGGCAACTTGATCCATCTCTGCTCTCGTCCTTCACTGTTATGGTTGGCTAGCCCAGGCTAGACTGACACACACTCTATGGTGAAAGATGGCCTTGAACTCCTGATCCTCCTGTTCCTACCTCCTGAGCACTGGAGCTACAAGAGTGCATCACCATCCTGGGCTTGACTTTCCCTCTTTGGGTCTCCTCATCCTTCAGGAGCGCCCCAGTCCAGGGTCACTCCCGTGCAGGGACAGCAGAAATGCTGCTCCAACCCTATTGACTGGGAACTTGGAGTGAGAAGCGAGCCCCAGGGAGTCCAGAACAGCCGGAGCCACAGCCTGGGCCTGCCCGGGCCTGAAAAGTTTTCTGGGGACCCGCAGGGGACAGGAATGAGGACATTGAACAGAAGCAGAACAGGACAGTGCTGCAGGAAGAGCCCTCAGGATCAAACGTGGACCCTCTCCCGGTCAGACTGAGGTATCTTAGCAAGGGCAGCAGAGTGGGGTCTTGGCAGTGCTCTACCTCCAGCGTCCACACAGGCTGAGACTCGTGGTCAGTCCTGCCCCTTCCTGTTTCCTCCCTGGGTCAGTGCCCTGGCCTCTTGGAGCGGCTATGACTCACCAGGAAGACGTGTGAAGCCTGGGGGACAGTCTGTGCTCCGTTCTGAGACCCTGTACAGGTGACGTCTGCACTGGTTCCCTCTGTGGCAGTGAGGGGCGACTTAGCTGACAGAAGGCACTGCTGTGGGATCACCGCCCCTGGCTTTCCGGGGTGAATGGTGGTATTCCCTCTCTCCTGTTCTCTTACAAGACAGTGCTGTCCCGGCTGAAGAGATGGCTCAGCCGTTATGAGACTGGCTGCTCTTCCAGAGGCCCCGAGTTCAAATCTTGGCCCCCCCACATGGACTCTCATAACTCTAATTCCAGGGGATCTGATGCCCCCTTCTGTCTCTGCTCTCACAAGCACATATGTGGTACAAAGACACACATGCATGCAAAATACATATGCATAAAATTTTTTAAATTAAGTTAATTTTTTAAAAAAGATGGCTCAGTAGTTAGGAGCACTGGCTACTCTTCCAGAGGACCTGGGTTCAATTCCCAGCAACCACATGGCAGCTCAGAACTGTGACTCCAATTCCAGGATTTCTGACACCCTCACACATCCATGCATATACATAAAATAAAAATAATTATGTTTAAAAAAAAAAACAGAAAAGAAAACAGTACTGCTACCTTAAATACGGATCTTAAATGCAGAGATGGTGTCCCGGAAACTGTCAGGAAGTGGCTGGAGGGGGCAGCTCTTCAGCGATGGAGGAAGTCTGGTACCCGTAGCCAAGGATGGATAACTGGTGTGCGCATGTGTGGGAAGTGTGTGACGGCTGCTTCTTGGAGGAGGGGCTGCTTCAGCTTCTAGCAGCCCCTTCCCCCCACCCCCCACCCCCCACCCCTCACTCCCACCCCCGTTCAGTAACGGCCACTGCTCCATTCTTCAAGTAGCACCTTGGTCAGCCCGAATTCCCGAACTCCAGATCTCAGGCTTTGGAATCGGCACAGCTGGAGGCCAAAGCACCTGCTTGGTCCAACTGGACTGTAGCTGTGTGTGTTTGGGAGTGAGGTGTCGTTCAGGCCTTGAAGTCTGACCAATGAGAGATGAAAAGCTTGGGCGGACTCAGCTTTCCCTACTGTGCGCTCCCAGCACGGAAACCCACACAGGACTCTGTGATCTCAAAGGTGGAGGTGGAGGGGTGGGCTGGAGAGATGGGTCAGCGGTGAAGAGTGGGGGAGGGGTGGGCAGGAGAGACGGGTCAGCGATGAAGAGTGTTGGCTGCTCTTACAGAGGATCCAGGTTTGATTCTTAGCGCCCACAGGGTGACTCACAACCATCTGTGACTCCAGTCCAAGGGAATCCGATGCCTTTTGGCCTCCACAGGCACCAGGCACACATGTGGTACACACACATACATACAAGCAAAACATTCATGCACCTAAAATCATAAAATAAATGATTCAACCACTTTTTTAAAGGTATGGAGGGGTTGCCTACCACCAGGGAGAAACACCCTCTGGGTGTCCTCTGATTTGTTTGACCTTTCACCTAAAGAGAGTGTCCCCTTGAGAGCACAGCACCACCTCCCTTTAGATGCTTACCCCCAATCCCAGGCTGTCTTTTGTTTTGTTTTGTTTTGTTTTTTTGTTTTGTTTTGTTTTGGTTTGGTTTTGGTTTTTGGTTTTTGGTTTTGGTTTTTTCGAGACAGGGTCTCTCTGTGTAGCCCTGGCTGACCTAGAACTCACTCTGTAGACCAGGCTGGCCTTAAACTCAGAAATCCGCCTGCCTCTGCCTCCCAAGTTCTGGGATTAAAGGTGTGCGCCACCACTGCCCGGCATCCTAGGTTGTTTTTTCTGTGCTTCTGAGTGCCTTATTTGCTTGGACCCCTGTGATTTTGTTTGTTTCTTGTGTTGCTGTTTTTTGAAACAGGGTCTTATGTAGCCCCGGCTGGCTTTGAACTCACTATTAGCCAAGAAAGATCTTGAATCCCTAATCCTCTATTCCCCATACCCCAACTGCTGGAATTAAAGATATTAATTTAAAGATACATCTGTGCTTTAGATGGACAGGCTCTGCGCCATGGTTCCCATGACCCCATCCCTAAGTTCAATTAATTTACTTAAGAGGTCTGGGTGGCACACATCTGTGGTATCAGATGGCACACATCCGTGGTATCAGCATGCAGAAGTCCGAAGCAGGGGGCCAGCTAAAGCTTGAGGCCAAGCTGGTCTTCATATGGGTCTGTCACCAACGGCTGGAATGTAGCTCAGTGATAAAATAGTTGTGTAGCATGCCACTCCTCCCAACCCTCACAAGATGACGGAACTTGGAACACAGTGTGTGTGTGTGTGTGTGTGTGTGTGTGTGTGTGTGTGTGTGTGTGAGAAGTTGGCTTCAGGTATCTTCTTCAACCACTCCCCATCTTACTTTTTGAGGCAGGATGTCTTGTCAAGCCTAGAGATCATGGATTCAGCTAAGCTGGCTGGCCAGTGAGCTCCAGAGTGTACCTGCCTCTGCTCCTTCAGAGCTAGCTCCCTGCTGTTTGTGTGGGTGCTGAGGGTTTGAACCTGGGTCCCTGTGCTTGCACGGCAAGCTCTTTATTGACAGAGCCATCTCCCCAGACTAGGGAAACACCTTGAGCAAACTATTACAAATATTGTCACAGAGGACAGGAATGAGGAGATGCTTGAGGTGAGGCATGTAAGGACCTCTCGGGAGGGGACCTGTCTGGATCGCTGGCCTTTCGGGTTTCTGGAGCCTTCCCTGCATATCTGATGCTGCTGAGACTACGTGCTGAAAGCCAGCCCGACCTGATTGCCTGTTTGTTCTCGTCCTTTCCGTGTGGCACGTTTTGCTCCAGAGTTTGAGGCAGGAATGAGAGCCTATGACCTATTTTTGGATAAGGGTATAGCTTAAAGAATTCCTTTAGGGCTAGCCCCAAGACCAGAAGGTAGGGGAAAAAAATTCAAATGCCTTGGTGGGGGGAGGGGGTGGGGGGAGATTGGTTTCTGTGACTAGCCAATGGGACAGGGGTCATAAACCAGGACCAAAGCAGGATGTGTCACAAGGTCACATCCATTCCTTCTGAGCTCTGTGACCTTGGCCCATCACTTCACCATGCCCTATTTTCACCCCTGCCTCAGTTTCCCCCATGTACAGAAAGGACAAACAGACCTGTCTATAGCACTTGTCCTCAGGAAGGTATGACGGACACACTTCACCATATGCCGTCTCACCTCATGGTCGGAGGATCATGGAGCAGGAAGCAGGATGCCCCTGCTAAAGCTGCTCTCTCTCTCTCTCTCTCTCTCTCTCTCTCTCTCTCTCTCTCTCTCTCTTTCTCTCTCTCTCTCTCAGCACAGAAATTTCACCATATGGCTGGAATTCTAAAACACAAACCCATCATGGGCTGGATGGGGGGTTGTCTAGGAGAAACTGAGGCAGGAATCATCTCTCTGGATTGAACTTCAAGTTCAGCAGAAGACATGGTCCACTCCGGGCTGCATTATCAGTGTGTGCCAAGCCCGAGTCTCCGAGTCTCCATCTCATCTCCCATCGGGTTACGGAAGCACAACAGTTGTCCCTGGCTGCTGTGGACACACGCTGCCCTTTGTCCAGTATTCCAGGGGGATGGTGGACTTCTCTGTCCTTGGAGATCTCCTCCGATAGTGATGACTCCCTAAGGGTCTGTGACCTTGTCCTTTGCTGTATGTGCTTGGCCTATGGGTAGACACTGGAGTAGAACTAAACTAATCCAAAAATAATGGCTTTGGGCTCAGGGGTGGTCCTGGCCCCATGCCTTCTTCTCGGAAGACCGTTGTAAAGGGAAAGAAGGCGGCTGATAGCAAAGTGGCTCGACAGGTAAAGGTGCTTGCTGATCACCACCATGCCTGACAATATGAACTCCAGCCCCAGGGCCCACACAGGAACGAGGAATCAGCTCTCGCAGGTTGTCCTCTGACCTTCACATGGACATGTGCGTATGCACGCAAGCACACACACACACACACACACACACACACACACACACACACTGTTAGATAAATGTAAGTTAAAAGGTAGAGGGAAAGAGAGAAGGGGAATCGTCTAACAGTGTTGGGATGCTGGCACAGCCGTGCTGAGTTCCTGGAGTCCCTAGCTGGGCAGCTTCGGGTTTCTAGAGCTTTGCCTCCTCACCGGATAGACGGGACGGGAGAACTAATGGGACAGCGCTTAGTCCAAAGGCCTGGCCCACACTGCAGCTCAGGCCACGCGAATTCCTTTCCCTAAATGGACGCCGGGCAGGGATAGGGTTTGGCAGGATATCAGGGGTATGTGGAGCTTCGTTGCGCTTGAAGTGACAGAGCTTTACAAAGGTTGCTGGGGTTTGAGTCAGGGGCCTCAGAACCCTGCCAGTCCCTCCGGAGACCAGAATGAAACCCAAGCACCATACTGGGAGCTGCAGGGGTTAGAGCTGAGATGGTAGAGATCCTGGCCCCTTCCCCCCTCCACCGCTGTGTAGTGGGAGTTGTCAGCAAGTGCATCCCCCAGGCCTGGGAGCTTGTGTCACATGATGGTGTAGACTCAGGAGGGGGCAGCCAGGACAGGTATTGACCAAGAGGGAAGAGGGGGACGTGTAAGCTAGGTTTTCAAGGATGAGCAAGAATGCTCCAGGCAGGTGAAAAGATTGGGAAAGGGTATTGGACTATCGATACTCCGTGGGTGTGTTGTGTGTGTTTGTTTGTATGTATGTGTGTATGTGTGTATGTATGTGTGTATGCATGTGTGTATATATGCATGTGTGTATATATGCATGTGTGTATGTATGCATGTGTGTATGTGTGTATGTGTGTGTGTGTGCATGTGTGTCTATTTATGTGTGTGTGTGTGTCTACATGTGTGTGATATGTGCGGCCAGAGGCTGGCATAGGGCATGTTATTCTATCGTTTCCCACTTTATGGAGGCAGAGCCTCCTGCTGAGCCTGAAGCTCAGAGACTCGCTGGTTTCCCTGATGCTAGCCAGTTAGCCCTCCGGGATCCCCTGCCTCTGCCTCCACCCCTGGAGAGCTGGGATCACAGGCAGGCCATTGCGCTTGCCTGGCTTTTACACGGGTGCTGGGCATCACAATTCCAGCCTTTGTGTTTGTATGGCAAGGGCTTTGTGAACTAAGCAGTCCTCCCCAGCCCCTCTCTACCCATCTTAACTACAAATTTGTCCAGACCAGATGTCTGAGGATTGAGACACCCTGGATTGGATCCTGTCTCCCCTACTTATCAAGGTTAAGACCCTCATTAACTTCCATTTTCTGTTTAAATGCAAAAGAAACTCTAAAATTTACGTGTGTGTGTGCGTGTGCATGTGTGTTTGCATGTGTGTGTGCGTGTGTGTCTGTGTGTGTGTGTGTGTGTGTGTGTGTGTGTGTTGTATATGCTTCAGATGTGTGGGTGCTCACTGAAAGAGGATATTGGAACCTCTGAGCTAGAGTTACAGGTGGTTGTGAGCTGCCTGCCGAGGATGCTGGGAACAGAACCTGTGTCCTCTGCAAGAGAACCAAGCACTTCCCTCTCGAGGGCTGAGCCATCTCTACCCAGCCCCAGGAACTGTTTATTTTTAAGACTTAAATGAGGTAATATATGTAAAATATCCCAAACAGCCTGTTTGCAGACATCTGTGGGCAAAGCACTCAGCAAATGTATAGCTCATTACGGAAATCTTTTACATGGTCACGTCCGATTCCTTCCAGTGATCAAGCCATTTCTATTTCCTGAGCCTCAAAGCTCTGCCAGTCAAGTGTCTGCAGAGCATGTGAGAACCTCGATCCCCAGCTCCTCATGAACTGGGCCAGAGGATCAGAAGTTCAGGTCATTCTTAGCTACAGAGAGTCTGAGGCCAGCCTGGGCTACAGGAGACCCTGACCAAACCCAGAAGGTTCTGAGCACTGAGCAGTTTGCCCATTGTTAACTCCATTGAAGACCGATAAACCTGACATAAGTTACACCCAGCTCTGTGGATCAGATACAGACTCTTTAGACTCTTTGTTTGAAGACTTTTGGCCAGAACAGAGAAGATGTGATTAGCCTCGGGATACACAGCGAAGGGTGGAGGCTGGGGTTAAAAGGGTTTCTTTATACTCACTTAAGGACAGGGGTCCATTTGGGGGTACACCTGAGGCTTGCCTCAGTGAGGCAATACACCCATCAATAGTGCAGAGAACAGGGGTAGCCTCAGACTGGTGAGCACAGGACACCTGCTGGGTCTCCCTCCTTCACCGCCCCCCCACCCCTTCTCCCCACTCTCCTCCACTTCAGAAGAGGTGTGGGGCTGGATGGAATCCTCAGGGGTTCGCAGGACACAGCGGAGCATCCGCCTGCAGACCCTGCCCCATCCGATTTCCCTCTCCGGGTCCCCTCTCCTTCCCTGCCCCCTGCGGTTTCCGCCCAAGGGACCTTTGGCAGACATTTCCAGCCTCTCCCGGGACAGGGGTTTTTCCATCAGGGTGCGTCTTGGGCTGCAGCTGCGGAGGGAGGACAAGGCCCTGCTCAACCCCTCGGGACTCCCCGCTCCTGCTGTCCCAAGGTTGCCCCGGGCCTTGAGTCCAGCTGACCGGCCAGGGCCAAAGGCTCGGGACGTCCTGGCAAACAGGAAATGAGACAAAAGCAACGCTTATCGGGCTGCCCCACATTCCTTTCAGGTGAGGCCAGGGGTCTGGGCCTGGGGCCTGCCAGGGGCCCCGTGAGGACCTCACTGGTGACTCAGGGGCTCCCTTCCCAGACCCTCCAGACAGCTCCATGCACGTTATTGGAATCAGTACTCAGAGGGCCCCACAGCTACGTTTGGAAGGGAAGGGGTGGACGGTAAAAGAACTAACTAGAAGGTCAGCAGTGTGCGGTGGTGCTTGACTCTGATTTCAGTATTTGGGAGGTAGAGGCAGGAGGGTCTGTTCCAGGTCATTATCCACAGGGTTCGAGGGCTACATGGGGAATTTGCTACATGAGACCCTCCCCGAGGAAGAATGGGGACCCAGCTCACAACCCAGGCCTAGTCTCCCTCTGGGGCCTAGAGTCTAGGGGCTTCCATTGCAGATACACAGGCGAGTGTTGTGAGAAAGGAGGCAGAGAAGGGCGGCGGGAGGAGGGGTCTAACCCAAGCTGGGTGGGCATTTCGGGGGCCGGGGGGAGGCACCCCTTGCTTGGCACCCTATCAGTCAGCCTTTACAGGCATTGTGTGACTAAAGAATCCAGGCCCTGGCTTTGAAGTTAGAGTAGGGTCAAGGTGAGGGGCTGGAGAGGGCGTCCGGACTGGGGACCAGAGCGTGGGTGTAGTCTGTGTTTTGAAATACAGTGGGATGTGGGTGCCCGGCAGGCCCGTGCTAAGGTGTCCTCTGAGATCAGTCCATGCAGCAGACCTGGTATAAGGAGGTTTGTTTGGGGGAGGGGACGGGAGGGGAGGGGAGGGGACGGGAGGGGACGGGAGGGGAGGAGAGGAGAGGGGAGTGAGAGCCTGGAGAAGGGGTAGAGGTGGACAACGGGAGCAGAGCCGTGAGGGCCGAGAAGTGGAGATAGAGATGGTCAGAAAGGACAGAAAAGGGGGGTAGGGTGGGGGGACTGGCCAGGAACATGTAGGGACAGAGAGGGAGGAGAAGAGAGAGCCAACTGGCCACAGGGAGCAGTCCTTTTATGTGTCACCACACCTGGTGGCCACAGTTAATGGCCCAGTTAATTGCTGGGTGCCTAGGAGGACCCTAGAGGGACCACCTAGGAGCCAGCGGTCTGGGTACATGCTCATCATCTGGGGAGCAGAGAGGACCTGGGGTTCTCATATTCTGACAGTTTCACATAGCCCAGGCTGGCCTTGAACTTGCTCCGAAGCCTCCAGTACCACCGAGTACTGTGATTGTAGATGTGTACCACGGAGGCACAGGGCAGGAGGCTCGTCTGTCACACGGGTCCCTGGGTCCTTGAAATTAGGCTGGGGCCCGGGGTGGAAGAACAGCTCTGGTCATAGGAGACCTTGACAGAAAGAGGAGGGAGGTTAAGAAGGACAAGAGAATGGGTGGGGAGGGGAGGGGAGGAGAAGGGAGGGGAGAGGGGCAGAGAAGGGAGAGGGGAGGGAAGGGTTGCTTACCACCAGCTATTAGGCACTGGGAACCTGGGGCTGCACAGGAGAGAGAGAGAGAGAGAGAGAGAGAGAGAGAGAGAGAGAGAGAGAGAGAGAGAGAGAGAGAACGAGAGAGAGAGAGAGCTGTCAGGCGGGCCCAGCTGGTCTCAGGAGTAGGGAAAGGCCAGGGTCAGTGTACTGGCTAGTTTTGTGTGTCAACTTGACACAGGCTGGAGTTATCATAGGAAAAGGAGCTTCAGTTGGGGAAGTGCCTCCATGAGATCCAGCTGTGGGGCATTTTCTCAATTAGTGATCAAGTCGGGGAGAGCCCCTTGTGGGTGGTGCCATCTCTGGGCTGGTATTCTTGGGTTCTATAAGAGAGCAGGCTGAGCAAGCCAGGGGAAGCAAGCCAGTAAGGAACATCCCTCCATGGCCTCTGCATTAGCTCCTGCTTCTGACCTGCTTGAATTCCAGTCCTGACTTCCTTTGGTGATGAACAGCTGTGTGGAAGTGTAAGCTTAATAAACCCTTTCCTCCCCAACTTGCTTCTTGGTCATGATGTTTGTGCAGGAATAGAAACCCTGACTAAGACAGTCAGTCCCTGCCGACTGGATTACTTCTGCTAATCGGAGGGCTTGGCTGTGCCCTCCCATTTTGTCAATACAGTGCTGCCTCAGCATCTGAAAGGTCCTTCCCAAGCCAGAGCAGACACTCTCCGGAGGTCGGAGGTCATGCTATCCATGTCCCTCCAACAAGTGGCTGGGCACCGAGGATTGTGATGGGAAGGACACTAAGATTTCTTGTTTACCCACCCCTGCCTGCCACCCAGTGGGGTGCCCTTCTCTCCCACCCCTCCCACTCCCCTTTCTTTCTTTCTTTCTTTTTGTTTGTTTTTGTTTTTTGTTTTTTGTTTGTTTGTTTGTTTGTTTTTTCGAGACAGGGTTTCTCTGTGTAGTCCTGGCTGTCCTGGAACTCACTCTGTAGACCAGGCTGGCCTCGAACTCAGAAATCCACCTGCCTCTGCCTCCCAAGTGCTGGGATTACAGGCGTGCACCACCACCACCCGCCCTCTCCCCTTTCTGTCAGAGTCTCACACACTCCACGGCTGTCCGCAAGTTTGCGACCTAATCCAACAATAACCTAGAACTCAGATCCCTGTGCCTCCATCTCCCAAGTACTGGGAGCACAAGCTTGTTCCCAGCTTACAGGCAGTTCTTTCTGTTGTCTAGCCATGGGCCACCCCAGGTCTGACATGTTTTTTGTTTGTTTGTTTGTTTTCACCTTGAAGACTCCAAGGCACTATAATTATCAATACTTTGGTTTTATTTTAATGAAAAGAAAAATAAATATCTTTAAAGAATAAGAAAGCAGTATTGAGGATGGAAAGGTACAGCTGGAATGGAGGTAGGGGGAGATGGGCAGAATTCACCAAAAAGAAGGAGAGGATGAGAGAGAGGGTGGGTTGGGGGATGAAGAGGTTGGGGTGTCTTAGCCCCCATGGTCTTGGGCTGGCCGACCAGGGGTCTGGGATCTATATTCCCTGCAGTTTCCAAACCGGGCCCTTTCCAGTTCCGGCTGTGACATCTGGGGGTTCCCGCCAGTCGCGCACATCTTTGGCTCCCAGGTGGGGCTCTGCCCTAGCGCAGATCTGAGTCTGAGGGGATTAGCACCTGGTCCCAGAGTGCACCCAAGGCTTCACCGGGCGTGGCCCCCAAGGCCTGTTCCGTGGCTGTGGATCCCACCTAGCCTTGGAGCCGAGATTCAGTGGTGCCCCATGTCCTCCATTCCCACGCGGCCCCAGACGCCCAGCACGAAGGTCTCAATGTCGCACTCATTGGTGCCACGCACGATTCGGAAGTGGCCCCCCTCGCCCCACCACGGGCCCCACGAGTTGGCCGCAGTCTGGGAGTGAAGAGGAGAGAGACATGAGGCAAAGGATGGGCGAGGGAGTGCTCAGAAGGGCAGGGGACTCGGGACTCACCCAGTACTTGATGGTCCGTCCGTCTGGCAACGTCTCTTCTCCCCACCTGGTGGCAAAGCAAGAGGGAGAGGGCGTGCTGCTTGCACGGGGTCTCACCCCCTGGAACTCAGCGCCCCAAGCCACCCCTGTGGCTCCTGAAATCTGAGTGTAGCCAGGGCCCTGATGAGTGTTTACCCTTCTCTGCACAGCCTGTCCCTCAGTGGTTGGCCAGAGTTGGGACAAGTTTGTGTTTGCTGTGAAGTTACTACCCAGACAAAGGTGGCCTTTTAACTCCTAACCCTTCTGCCCACGTGCCAGGGCTGAGATCCCGGACGTCCTCCCGGCCCTCTGGTTAACTCTTGACTGCTCTATCTCAAGGGGACAGTCTCACTGTTCCCAGACACCCTTCAAAGCCCCCCCACGGTCCACACGCCCCTGCAAGCAGCCCCTGCTCTCTGTGTCTGTTTCCTCTCTGGCAATGGGATGAGGGAGGTGCGGCCTCAGCTTGGCAGAGAACGCCAAGATTTTCAAAGAATTCCCAGTGTAAACGCCGCCGCCGCCGCTCCTAGTCCCTTGTGCCCTCGGGAACCTCACCCCGTGATCTTGACGGAGTGAGTCCCATGTCTGCGGTACTGCTCCGGCCTCCCCTGGCTCACAGGTGTGTGGCTGTAGATGCCACGCTGGTACAAGAAGAAGTCCTCGTGTACTTCCATGAGTGCTGTGGGCAGAGACAAAGGCAGGGCTCAGCCGGCTAACCTGAGCATCCAGACATTGACGTCACTAGGGGCTTATTGCAAAGAAAGGGGAACGGACCCTCCACTCCTCTTGCAACTGCGCAAGGTTCCTAAAGCTGGAGAGTCCTCTTAGGCCCTATGCCCAACCTCCAGCAGGAAGTTTCTGGAACCAGAGAATGCCTGGGGATGTTTACCTTGAACAGGGCCGTTTTCCATTAGCTCCTTCATGATCTCCTTCTCCTGGGGAGGAAAGTCCATCAGTGTAAGGTTTATCTGACCAAACCCTCAACCCTAGCTTCCGCTCCCTCCCCATGTTTAAACCTACATCAGAGCCCAGGCGGTAGACAGGCGTGACCTGGTAGATGTCATTGGAATCGACTTGACCATTGGGGCAGCGGGAAGTGGCCTGGCGCTTGCCCCGCCCCATGGCACGGCTGTGCATCATACAGCGTGGAGTGGGACTGGCCTCGTTCTGCTCACGGCCGGAGAATGGGTAACAGTTGTCAGATACCACCCTAGAGAAGGAAGCAAGCACCGGAATGCTACGGCACCGCAAAGCCCAGGCTCTACAGTGTGCTCCACCCTCTGCCATCCCACGACCCGCGCATGCGTGCGTGCGTGCGTACCCTCGGCGCCGCAGGAACCACCAAGCGCCATCGAGACGCCCACCTCGGCAGCCCTGTTGGTGGTGGGTATCACAGGACAGCAGGTTCTGCGGCGACAGGATGGGTGTCATGTGTCCCAGAGAGTGGATGGAGACGCGGTCAGACGCGACAGCTGGTGGGGTAAGGCAGAAAAGGGCTGTCAGAAGTCAGACCGTGGCCCTCCTCTCTGGTGCCAGCTCCTGCCCCTGGACACACCTGCCGTGGAGAAAGCCCAGGAGCCTGCACAATTGCCCTGGTCCAGCGGCTCGTGGATCAGGTTGGGCCATTTCTCTGAAGCCTCAAAGGCCGCGGGTAGCACTTCCCCTTGGCCCAGCACCGTCTGTAAAACAATGACAATCCCACTTGCTTTCTAGCATGGCCCAGCGGTCCCACGAGCCCACACCTTGGAGGCACAATGAGAATCCAGAGCCTTCAGCATTCGGAGCTGGTGTCTCCCTGCTTCTGGGGGTTTGGGGGGTGGCATGGCCGCCACTTCCAACTTGAACTTGAGTGGAGTAATGAGCCCTGTTCAGGAGCCCCCAAAGATTACACGTGGGTAATGAGGCGCCGCAGCCAGGGCCACCGGCCTCCCACTTTCTTCTCCTGCCACTTCTCTCTGTACCTTCTGATCAGCCACACCCTCCTTCCTGCCGTGGCAGTGGCCTCCAGGCCCCAAAGGACAGGGGGTGGGAAGAACAGTAAGGTCCCGTGACCAGGCAGGCCGCCAAGACAAACAGCAGAAAATAGCAAGCAGCCCCAGGGAGAAAGGCAGGGCCAGGGGCTGGTCACCCTGGCCTTGAGCAGAAGTCCCTCCCCCCCCCCCCCCCGTCTGCTTTGATGGACAGCAGAGCCCCGCCCAGGCCTGCTGCATGGGAGTCTTTACCTTCCCCCACTCTCCCTTTGACTGGCAGGGTCTGGTGGAAAAACTGAAGCCCCCTCCTCCCTAGGGGCATCACTGAGTCGGCATTTTTTCCGAGAATTGTTGCTTTCTGGCCAGAGCTGTCTGTCGCGCTCTTTTCCTAAAATACCAAGGTGACCCCCGGCCCCTTGGGTCTTGCCCCAGCTGTACTGGACCCAACAGCATTTTTCCCAGGCAGAGGAGGCAGGAGAGGCTGCTGCAAGCACCAGAAGGTTTAGAAGCACAGTCCCGCCAGAGGAGGCGGCGATGTGTCCGAGGACACATGGCCTCATCCTGGATGGCGGGACAAGAAGAGGTTCATCATCCCCAAGCGCTAAGCCATTGGGAGACAGGTGGTAGGGATGTGGGCGAGAACGGACTTACAGAAATCTCATTCATATTCATGACAGAGGAAGATGGACGGATGGTGCCCAGGCGGTAGCGAATGCCCTCATCCAGGGTCATGCCCCAGAAGGCACTATGGTT
This sequence comes from Apodemus agrarius, assembly GCA_964023405.1. NCBI lineage: Eukaryota > Metazoa > Chordata > Mammalia > Rodentia > Muridae > Apodemus > Apodemus agrarius. Next base: position 26,086,163 of record OZ030009.1, on the reverse strand, counting down.
CCCAGCCTGCCACCTGGAGGAGAGAAGGGAAGTCACAGACCAGTCAAGGCCAGAAGCGCTGGAGCTGTGCGGGTGGGATGGCTATAAGGCAAACAAGTCAACCCCAGAGTGTGCGCCTAGCCCATGACCATGTGTGATGATCACATATGTGGACATGTATGTACCCTCCTGTGCCCACCGATGCCCGGGCCCTCTCACCCGTAGTTGCCCCGGTTGATGGCTTTAATCATGTCTGGGTCCACTAGACATGGCTCCTGATCACACTCCCAGTGTCCCTTTTCATGGCAGGTGCTGGAAAGGAAAGAAAAGAAAAAAGAAATTGTGAATAGGGGCTGGGGATCTGTGGAGCCTCCAGAGGTCCACATGGGTCTGGGATTCTGAGCCAGTCACTAGAGTGGAACCCCTGAAAGTCACGTTCACAACTCTCAAGTTTGTCTCTGCTGCCCAGGATCTCACGTTCCCCACCCCCACTCCCCACCCCCCAGCCCCATCAGCGTCGAGGGGGTGTGGCAACAGGTTCTGCTTAATGTGGGTCAAAGGGAGTCCCAGATCCTGTCACTCCCTGCAGCTCAGACTCAGAGCCCGGAGTCACCTTTGACCCCTCACGCGTCGATCCAGTGCACTCCGGGTCCAGACTGTGACCTCATTCCCTCCGCAGCCACCTCGGCCCAGCCACCCTTCACCTGATCGCTGCTGCAATCACCCTGTTGCACCCTCTGCCCCGCGCCAGCCCACGTGCCTGAAGGTGTTTACATTGGCGGCCACCGCGGTCCTTCTAAGCCTGGGACACCTCATGCCCCCGCTCCAGCCCTCCGCTGGCTTCACACCACGGAAAAAGAGCCAGAGTCCTTGACATCACCACGCCCTGTGTGATGTTCTTCTTCTGTCCTGTCTGGCCTCCATTCCTCCCAGGCCTGGACTCTAACCACAGTGGTCATTCACACGTGCCACACTCCTGCCCAGGGCCTTTGACCTGCTCTTCCCCGGCTCCCACTCATTTTCTTCAAACGTCACTTCCCAGAGAAGAAAGATCTCTCTGATCAGCTATCTTTTTTTTTCTGTAATCTTTTTTTAAATTTACATTTCAAACGTTGCCCCCCTTCCTGGTCCCCCCTCCAAGAGTTCTTTACCCCATCCCTCCTCCCCTTTTCCTCTGAGAGGGTGCTCCCCCACCCCCAGGATCCCCCTTTCCCTGAGACATCCAGTCTCTACAGGATTGCCTCATCCTCTCCCACTGGGGCCAGACAAGGCAGTCCTCTGCTACGTATGTGCCAGGGGCCTGGGAGCAGCCCATGTGTGCTCTTTGGCTGGTTGTCTATCTTAAAGCTCAGTGGCCCCCACATCCTCTGCCCCAATCCCCGCCTCAGAGTGTCGGCCCTTAGCCGCCGATACCTGCCGTCCTACTGTTTTCACCCCCCACCCCCACCCTGACCACTTTTTCCTTACAGCATCTGTCATGTGTCGGAAGCTGGCCTTGAACTCGCTATGTTGCCCCAAATAGCCTTGAACTGCTCATCCTCTGCCTCTGTACCGCCACGTCTGGCTTCAGGTGGGGCTGAGGATCAAATCCAGGGCTTCTTACCTGCTTGACGAGCCCTCTACCAACTGAGTACCTCCTCAGCCCACTTAGCCCCGATACAGGGGAAACCGGTAAGCGGTGGGCATCCAGTAAACGCTACTTTTCATTGTCTTTGGGACTGAACCCAGGCCTTATGGGTGTTGGGCAGATGCTCCTCCCTGGGCCACGGTCCCAGTCCACTTTTGACAGTCTTTTGAGACGGGGTGTCACTAAGTTATGAAGGCTGGCTTGGAAATGACTCTGGAGTTTCAGCTGCCTTTGGACTTGGCATCCTCCTGCCTCAGCATCCAGCATAACTGGGATTATGGACCTGTATCCTCTTAATAGGACCTGCAATCCTATTATGGCTTTTGAGTGCATGAAAGACTGAGGCGGTACGGCCAAGTGGCTAAGTCCGTGGGCTGGCCCTGTTTTGCGGCCTTGGGGAGGTTATTTTAAGAGCCCCACCCCCTCTGTCTATGCTCTCAGGACAATACCTTTCCAGGGATTCCCTGGCACGCCTCTGAAGGGCTTGACCCATTGTGAGTGCTTTTGGCTTTCATTGTTCACGCATCAGGAACCCTGGGGCCCCCCTCCTCCTCCTCCGCAGCTCCTGTCCAGCTGACCACACCTCCAGATATGCAATGGCATTTCAGATTAAAGCCACCCAGCCTTCCCCTGGTCTGATCCTCCCACTGTCCTCATCTTAGAGGTCAGGTGCTGAGGTCTATGGCCAAGCTGACATGGGCCCCGTCAGTGCATGCCAAAGACACATCATGAACTCATCTTCATGCCCCTCCTCCTCTGATGCCAAACCAGGTCAGCTCGCTCAGCAATCCCTGCCCCAGACGCTCTGAGGCCAGGCAGATCCATGAGTGATTTCAGTTAGACTCGAGGTCTTGAAGGGACTTCCCTTAGATACTCAGAAACTGGAGCATGACTGAGCCTTCTCCAGTCTCTGATGCTTGAGGGTCCCACCGAGAAGAGCTCACCTACGTCCCACCTTCCCCGTGCATACGCCTCTTGTTCATCTTACGCTCCATCACAAGGCCAGGGTGCCCCTTATCTTCCCTCCCTATGTAACATCGCGTGGGTTGATTTCCCATGCCCTTCCCTGGGACACTACAAGCTCCCACGGATCAAGGCCCGTGTCTGTCTCCTTCCAGCTGTACCTTCTGGGCCCAACACAGTGCCTGCGACACAGTAGGTCTTCAGTAATTAGGCATCCGCCGGAGGCCTGAATTCTGGGGATTCTACAATGTTTTTACAAGCTCATAACTCGGCTATTACAAGATGCTAACCAGGCTCTTCCCAGGCACCCCGGGGCATCCGCCTCCGATGCCACCTTATAAGGAGCCTCGAGGGGAGCCAAGCCCCAATATGGCTGGCTCCTTAGTCCTGAAGCCTGCGGGTGGTGCTCAAGGGAGCAGGAGAGGGCTGCGGGGGTAGGGAGGCCCCCTCTTCTACCTTCCTCAGCGTGACCTGCAGAAGAGCTCCTGTGTGGTGTTGTCCAGCCTGGAAGGCACAATCCCAAGTGGGATACATGGGGTGCCCGGCCACCAGGACCTGTCCTGAAGGGGTCAGCTAGTACTTTCCAGTCTCCATCTCATGAGCCCCAGGGCTGTTCAAGCAGGTCTAGACAGAACTGGTAGCAGCAGGTCCCAGCATTCCAGAGGGGCCTGGGAACGTTAACCCCTTGGCAGCCACCCTATCAGAACAGCAGAATTCTGCAGACGCCCCACCCTTCTGAGCACACACACACACACACACACACACACCCTCAGCACCCACGCACACATGCACGCATGGTTCCCGTTCCCACAGTGACCCCGGCACCCCTCACCCAGTGAGGCAAAGCGAACAGCTATGCGCAACACATTCCAAAAAGTTTCCTTCTCCCAGGGGCCTCCCAGTCCAGGCAGAGGGAGGGGTGGGGCCGGCCCAGGGCAGCAGAGACCCTGCTGTTTCCAGTAAGGCCCCCAACAGTTCCCACCTGCTCTGCTGCCCAGTTCAGACTGAGGATGGGCTAGCCACGGCCCCCTCCTCCCCCTGCCTGGAACCAGGGGTTTGAGGGTAGGGAGAGGGCACATTCCAGGGAAGGCCTTGCTGCTGGCGGCTGGCCAGCTCAGTCATCCCTGACCCTTCATCCCGCCCAGGACAGCGGATGCTACAGGTTTCCTTCCTGGCGTCCCCTTGGACTCTCCTGTGACAGCAAACCCAGCTGGGAGGGTGGCCAGCCCGAAGCAGGCGGAGTGGAGAAAAACTCCTGGCTTAGGTGTGGCCCCCAGCCAGGCCATGATGTCTGACCACTCCTAGGCTTGCGACTAGACTCCTATTATATGAGATGGTGTGGTCAGTTTGAAAGTTTCCATATTACCGATGAAAACACTTGAGGCCCAGAGAACAAAAAGGACTCATCCCTGGGACGTGGGTGGCAGGGTTTGGTGCCGAGTCTGTTTGCCGCATGGCGCTCGAAGTGAGCCCACCCCAGGCTCTCACACTCACCATCGATTGCAGTTGTCCCAATAGGTTCCGAAGACTGGGTAGATCCGGCCCCCATGCATGCATCCTACCGGGAAGGAAAGGAGAGATGGCCAAATCCTCAAGGCAGTGTAGCCCCCCCCCCCGCTCCCCCCCCCCGCCCCCAGCGGTGGTAATCACACACCAAACCCAGCCCAACGGAATCTAGAGACAAACTATATCTTAGGACATCCGTGGGTTCCCACACAGGCTGCCACACACGAGCTGTTTGGGTCTGTGTCGTTTCACCTGGATGCCAGCCGTGACATTCCTGGTACCCTTTGTCACTCAAACGAGTTGGGACTTGCCCATGGGCATGGTGGGAGCTTTAGGAAAGAAACTGAAGCCCAGGGAGGGCAAGCAAGCCCCTTTAAAAGGCACAGCATTTTGACATAGCAACTCAGGCATGGGCTCTCCTTAGCCCAAAGCCCAGCAGGCTGTGGGAAGCTGCAGGAAGGACTTCCCGTAATTCTCCTGCTGAGACCGGGAAAAGGGCACGGAAAGGCCAGTCTCAGAGGTACAGAATCCTAAGTGAGGGTAAAATCGCCTGGCTATGACAGCCTGCCCTGCCCTGTGTGTTCTATCAGCCCCAGGGCGAGTCAGCAGGCGGGGCTGCCACCTTCCCCAAGCTGACTGAGAGATAGGGCTGGAGCCTGTCTGCCCTGCCCCAGAGCCTAACAGGACTATTATTTCAGTGTTGCTTGAAAGAGTCAAATAAGACCACAAGAGGGACTTCCAGGGGGGGCAGGAAATAGGGTGAGAATTTCTTTCCTACATTTTTCAAAGCCTGGAAATGTCCATTCCTGAGCCTTGTTGGGACTAGGATAGACAAGGTGGCCGCCCTGCTGGCCGTCTTGGTGCCCACCTTGGACGGGAGGGAAGGGGGGTGGAATCCCGAGGCAGAAGTCCCAGAAGTCAGGGCAGCAGTCAGAGACGGTGCGGTTGCAGAAGAGGTCACAGTAACAGGTGGCTCCCAGGTAGGGCAAGGCACACTCGTCAGCGCGGCCACGGCAGCACATGTCCTGCTCCTGGCAGTATCTGCCGCCGGCGTCCCGGATGCCCCGCAGGTGCAGCCCTGGCGCCAGCTCCCTGCGCCAGCGACTCCGCCGGGCTTCCAGGGCAGCCTGGCCAGCCAGCAGCAGCAATAGCAGCCCCAGCCGACATCCCCACATGGTGCCTCCTGGGCCGGGGGGAGGACAGAGGTCAGGGGTCAGAGGTGTTGGGTTCTGGAGACTCCCTTACGCACTTCAAGGGCGGGTCTCCCTTCACGTGTCCTGGGGCCTTTCCAGGAGGCTCAGCAAAGCGTGGGACCCTGACTCCTGAGTCCACCCCCCGGGAGGGGGGGGACACAACACTAGATGTCAGTCCACTCGTGGGACAAGGGGATATGCAGAAAGAAGACTCCCCCCCCCCCAGACCTGTTTAGGGACAAGGAAATGGGACCTTGACATTTCCAGCACGCGTTCTCCTCTCCTGCCCTTGGTCCCTCTACCCCTCTGACGCATCTGAGTTGAATTGTTGGCTCTGTGTGTCTTTCCAATCCCGTTTCAGCCACCTCCCGATGCATGCCCCCCACCCTTCTGTCCTCGGCGTCCCTCGGACCCTCTCCTCCGCGTCCGTCTGCCCTGAGTCCTTCTCCCTCTGTGTGCCCCCTCCTCCCTGCTCCTCTCTACACCCTCTGCCCTCTGATCAGGGAGAGTCCCTACCTGGTGAGGGGTGTGGGCTGGACCCAGGCTGCCCTGCGCGCCTCCGCCTCCAAGCTGGAGACCGCCAGACCGAGTCAAGTGAGGAGCGCAGGGCGGGACGCTTTTTGTACCGCCCTGCCGGCAGCACCCGCCCCAACCCGGGACTGTGGGAGGGGAGGGCGGGGCCCCGCTTGTAGGTACCTGGAGTAGCCCTCAGCCTCGAGGGGACAGTTTAAGGACAATGTGTATGCGATTGTCTTCCGGGGGGGGGGTCTCTTGTCAATGGAAGCCTCTTCCTAGGGAGCAGAGCTGCAACTCACAGAGAAATTGTGGACTGATACTAGGAAGGACTTTCCAAGCGATTTTATGGAAACGAAAAGCGGGTAAAGAAGCAACTACGATCAGTTCGGGGGGGGGGGGCGCTAGGGACCAAGAGCTAGGGGCAAAAATCTCTAAGCCGGGCCCCCAGGCCCTTCAGGAAGAAAAATAGTCACGCACATCCTTGTCCCAGTGACCCTGGGCTGGGGGCCACTCCAAGCCACAGCAGCTCCCAGGAATGACAGGAATTCCCTAGGGATGATTCAGGAAGCTGCTTACGCTCAGGGAGCTCCGGGCAGCCCCTCCCCAGGAGGTGGGTGCGGTGCGGGGTCTGAGCGTGCCCAGCCGCCCCCTGTGGGGTCTGCCCTCCCCAGTGTGCCGGGCACCTTGCCCAGCACCACCCCCTCCACCAGGCCCAAGGGCATCCTTCTTGGCGCAAGGTCCCGTAGCGGGTCTGCATCAAGGGCCCTGGCAGCCGAGGCCCCCTGCAGAGCCCCCTTCCGTTTCTGGTCTAACCTTTGCCTTGCCCTCACACAATGGGGCTTCTGTCCCTTGAGGCCTTCCGGCTATCACTTCGTGCTTCCCCATTGTGCAAGCAGGGCCAGAGCACTTTCTAAGTGGAGGAAGGACACCACACCTAGACAGTTATCCCAGCCTTCTCTGGGGCAAGCAGGAGCACGGGGATTTTCTTAGTTCTCCACGACCCCTCCCCTTAGAGAGAGAGAGAGAGAGAGAGAGAGAGAGAGAGAGAGAGAGAGAGCAGTCGGTACAAAAAGTTCTTGTGGCTGAGCTACCCCCTGCTGTGAGGCCTGGGTGGCAAGGCACCAGGGGGTGCAGAAGCACCCAACATACAGGCCTATCCTTTCATATCCTGCAGGGACCTGAGAGCACAAAGCCTAAAAGATAAACTGAGGCTCAAGGGAACAGACGTGGGCTGGAGGCAGCTCCCTTGATAGAGTGCTTGCTTAGCCTGTAAGGAGCCCTGGGTTCGAGTTCAGCGTTGTATAAAATCCTGTGGGGGTGGTGAGAATGGCTCGCGGGGCTTGCCGCTAAGTCTGACGACCTGAGTTCGGCCTCTGGAATCTAGACGGTGGAAAGAGAGAATAGATTCCACAAAGCTGTCCTCATACTTCTAATGCACACAGACGGTATGCGCGCGCGCGCATACACACACACACACACACACACACACACACACGTGCTGTAGCACATGTCTGTATTCCCAGCACTCAGGAAGTGAGGCAGAAGGATCAGAAGTCCAGGTGTGTAACTTGTCCAAGGCCACCTTATGCTTTGTGAGACTTGGGTGGTGGTGGGGGGGGGCAGGGCGCAAGAGAGTGCAGACTTATCCAAGGTTACAGAGCCAGAACACAGGCTACCCAGTGTGCTCTCTCTCCAGAGGCACCCTTAGTCACTATGACAGGTCTCCAGATCCTGCAGGTTGGGAAACTCCCTCCCCCTTCCTACTCAATCTTCCATTCATCAAAGCTCAAGGCAGATAGATTCCTCGGAACTACCAGCCTCATGTCCTCTGGGAGAGGCTGGCATCAGCCGAACAGGCCTGGATACCTGCTTTCATGGGTCAGTCTCACAGTTCTGAGGGTGGGAGGCCTCAACGTTGGGTCTACCTTTACCCAAGAACACCCCTTCCCTGTTGTGTGTGACTCTTCTCTGGCACGCACATGTATGCTTGTGTGTGTGTGTGTGTGTGTGTGTGTGTGTGTGTGCATGTGTGTTGCTATGTCCCAGTGTGCCTGGACCTTTTGGATGTCTTCTGGTTCTTGCCTGCCTACCAATTTACCTGTCTGCCTGCTAAGCTCCAGTGTTTCTGTGTCCTTAGAGTTGTGCGGACAGTGTGTGTCTCTGTGACTGTCCTGGGTCTATCCGTGTGTCCAGTGCCCATTTGTGTAAACTGCTGGTGTCGGAACGTGTTTGTAAGCCTCTCCAACTTGTGAATACCTGTCTGCTAGATGCATGGACAAGCTGGGGGGCAGCAGTAGGGGGAGTAGCTGTTTGCCTGTCTGTGTCTGTCTGTCTATAGGACACAGGAACTGTGGGCAGGGAGGAGGGCAGGGCCGGATCACCCCTCCACCCCTCACCCCTGTCATCACAGAGTTTGGCTCTGAGCCCACCTCAGTGGAATCTCATGACTCACTAGATTCCTTGGCCAAGAAGCAGAGGAAAAGGGCAGGGCCTGGGGGGTGCCAGAGACCCCACTTTCCTGTTCCACGGAACCATCCTTGTGACTCACTTTCTAATTCGTGCGCAGAATGGGACCTTGTCCTAGAGCCTTTGACAGAACAGCAGGCAAGGGACACCAGCAAGGTTCCCTCTGTGCCCAGTTGTCCTCTGAGACTCTGTGGTGACTGTCCTCCCTCAGATGGGACCCTTAGCAGGCTGTCCCTCTCTGGGCCTCGTTTTCCCACGTTACCACAGCCTCCCGGGGCTTTCTTGAACTTTCTTCTTTCTGCAGGTGAGGGGAAACCAGCCGGGACTGGTAACATGTCCAAACACCCACAGCAGAGGGCTCCTTTCGCTTTCCTGTAGAGACAGAAAGCTCCTCTCCACTGTTCTGGAATCCAGAGACCGTTTCGTTCTCAGGATGCTGAATGGGGCAGTCGTGCTCCACCAGGTCTCTGGAAATGAGCGGTCCAAATGGCACTCGGGCCAGGACTCGTAGGCTTCTGTGTGCCCCTTGGCTATCTGGGCTTCAGGCAGTGATGCTGGAGACTGAGACAAAGATCCACGCAGGAAGCGATATCACAGTCTATGGGGTGTGTTGTGGTGTGCTGGGCTTCCCTAAGGTTAAGGCATGGGAAGTGTGTTTGAAGGCTCTCCTGGCACATGCAATCAATCTCAGGACTAGGAGGCAGAGGAGGGAGGTTTAGGAATTCAAGATTGTCCTGGGCTATATGATAAGTTTAGGGACAGCCTGGGCTACTTGAGACTTTAAAAAAAAAAAGTTTTAATCAAGACCTAGTTGTGCACAGTAAGTGTATTGGAATACAGAGGTTGACGTGAGGACTCATGCTGTACCATCTCACGCCCTGCTTGTTCTAGTAGCTAGTTTTTGTGACAACCTGACACAAGATAAAAATTATTAAAGAGGAACCCCAGTTGAGAAAATGCCTCCATATGTGGGTGGGGCCATCCCTGGGCTGGTGGTCCTGGGTTCTATAAGAACGCAGGCTGAGCAAGCCATGGGGAGCAAGCCAGTCAGCAGCACCCCCTCCATGGCCTCTGCACCAGCTCCTGCCTCCAGGTGCCTGTGCTGTTTGAGTTCCTGTCCTGATTGCTGCCGTCGATGACAGTGACTCAGAATTGTAAGCGGAACAACCCTTTCCTCCACTGGTGGCTTTTTTGGCCATGGTCCTTTCATCATAGCAACAGAAACCATAACTAGGAAAACTTGTGTTAGGTTCTTTTTATTTGCTCAATAAGTATTTGTCGAGCCCCAGCTATGTACTGGGCTCTGCTACAGAAATGGAGCCTCGAGGGTTGAGGTGCACACACCCAGGTCCCACTGGGAAGTCCGAGACGGGATGAGCGGACAGACACAGAGGAAGTCAGGGAGCAGAGCCGACGTCACCACCACCGAGTGAGGTGAAGCTCGCACAAAGCCTGAGGACTAGGCTGATGTAAGCCACCGTGGTCCCAGAGGCCAGGCAGTGTCTGACTGACATCTGCAGGAGGAGACTCTGGACCAGGCCTCGGGCTGGGACTGGGATTTAAGGACGTTGGATGCTCGGAAACAAAGCCGTGAGGCTGGCCACAGGTGAGTGTGCTGGAGCAGGAGGGCAGGGACAGGTGAGCCGGGGCTGGGACGGATGAGCCAGGGCTGGGATGGATGAGCTGGGGGCTGGGATGGATGAGCCGGGGGCTGGGACAGGTGAGCCGGGACTGGGATGGATCAGCTGGGGGCTGGGATGCTGCTGTGGAAAGGGCGTGGGTTGTCTTCTGCCACCGAAGAGATTAAAATCTGAGTGAAGCCCAGGGTGATGGTTCACACCTGTAATCCACTTGGGAGGTAGAGGGAGAAGAAACATAAGTTTGAGGCCAGCCTGGGCTACCTAGGGAGAATCTGTCTATAAATAAATTAATCAATCAATTAATTAACCAATCAATCAATCAATCAATTAATCAGTTAACCAATTAATCAATTAACAATTTAATTAATTGATCGATCGATCGATTGATTGATTGATTGATTGATTAACTGGTTTATACATGCAAAGGTCCTTTCTGCTGCTTGGTAGAAAACAGACTGTCATGGGCCTAGAATGGATTCTGTTCATTTGGTTGGTTGGTTGATTTGTTGGTTGGTTGGTTGTTTTGTTGGTTGGTGGGTTCAAAGATGAGTTTCTCTGTGTAGCCCTGCCTCTCCTGGGACTCTCTCCATAGACCAGGCTGGCCTCAAACTCAGAGATCTGCCTGCCTGTGCCCTTCGAGTGCTGAGACCAAAGGCATGCGTCACCACCACTGAGCTAAGAATGGATTCTTAGAGGCTGTGTGGGAGGCAGCAAGGGGACTCAGGCTGCTGGTCCCTAGGCTAGAATGAGCCACTTGAGTGGGAATCAGAAGTGGGACTGTTTGAGGCACAGCGTGAAGGTGAAATTAGCCAGAAACTTGCCGCAGAACGGGATGCCAGGAGCTCGAGAGACTAGAAATCAAGCAGGGCTGCTGGGTTGAAGGTCTGGCCGCCAAACAAACCCCTGCTCTCCTGCCCACTGAGGGGCGGAGCCCCCTCCGAATCTGAGTGGGCTCAGGAGAGTCTCCAGGGAGGGAGCCAGGGTGACCTGTAGGGGACTCACAGCTAGGATTGGAATGCAGAAAGCCACCCCAGGCCCTGGAGTCTCCCTAAACAGGCTGGCAGAGAAGCCAGGCGCAGGGTACTCTCCCTAGCTGCCCCGGCTGCTTGTGAGGAGGCCGAGGCAGGAGGAAGGAAGATTTGAGCCAGAGTTCAAGCAGGTTCGACACAGTGCAATATCGTCTCTAAACCTCTGTCTAGGAAGAGGGAGTGGCCCGTGAGATGGAAGGAAGCCAGGTGTGTCCAGAAGACAACAGGGATGGTTTCTAGGAATGAGAGGGTCATGGGTACAGCTGGAACACAGTCTGTTTATGGGAGAACCTGGGGGCAGTCCCAGAACTGAGAAAGGAGGGAGAGGTGAATTTTGTGATGTGAGGGCACATCTATCTGGATTAGCCCACAAGGAAGCTGGAGTGAGTTGGCTGGGGCAGCCTTGCTGAGGAGGCGGGGAGACGCCCACCAACCCAGTGGCTGCACAGAAAGTGGGGCAAGGGACTTGGAGGACAGAAGCAGAGGCGGCTCGTTGGCAAGCCTTCATGTGACGGAAGCAGAGAATTAGCACTGGATAGAAGGGACTCGAGGGTCAAGTGAGAGTTTTGTCCAAATATGGGAGATATAAAACCAAACCATGCACATGTGCCTGTGAGCCCAGAACTGGGGAGGGGGAGGGAGGAAGATCAGAAACTCCAGGTTATCCTCAGCTACTTAGCACGAGGTCAGGGCCAACCTAGGCTACATGAGACCTCGTCTCAAAATAAAATAAAACCATGTTCTGTGCTAATAGAGATGGCCTAGAAGGAGGAGCTAGATATGTGGAGTAAGGGTTTACTAAAGAGGGAAGTTGTGTGTGTGTGTGTGTGTGTGTGTGTGTGTGTGTGTTAATGGTTGATGATGATGATGTCGGGAAATTGAACCCAAGGCCTCTTGCATGCTGGGCCTCTGGCCACGCAGAGTGACTAATCGAAGCCACTGACCCTGGCTGCATAGTGACCCCAATTTGCTGTTAGCTAGCTATTTTGTAGAATGTTATCTTTCACACTCACCAAGCACCAAGGATGAATCTTTTCCTAACATTATTAACTCTGCTTAGAAATGAGAAAGTCAAACCTTAGGAAGATTCTTGAACTTGATCAAGACCACCCATCAGTCAAGGGACAAAGCAGGGTCAGGGGCCCATGCCCCAAGAGACCCAGCCACACTGCTTCTGCCACAGCCACAGCCTTCAAAGGATTAGGCCAGCTCTCACACTGGTAATTGGGTTGCCAGTTGTGTGTGGAAGTGGGGAGGTACAGAGGGAAGATACAGCTTTCTCGCCGGGTCATATTTCTGTGTCAGGAGTTTTAGGGACCAGCTGAGCCCGCAGGGCCCTGAGTGCTTACGTTGGCTTGCTGTGTACTGACACCATGTCTCCACCAACAGTCGCGTCTAGAGTGTTAGTTCTTCAAACCTTATGCCAGGAATCCTAGGACACATGGAGCTCCTTTTCTACGGCAGTAATGGAGACTGCTAGCAAATGCTTTTCCCTGAGATGTACCCCGAGCCCATTTTACATCTTATATCGAGGCAGACCCTCAACTACGGTGCCCAGTTTGGCCTTGAATTCATGCTACAACCCAAGGAAGCCTTGAACTTGGGATGCTCTCGTCTCAGCTTCTCCGACTGGTCCCACTCCTTATCTTTAATTCTCTGCTACTCAGATCCACTTTCACTGAAGCACAAAGTCCAGGATCAACAGCTCGCATCCTCCTCAGGCGGAGCTGGAGCGCAGAGGTGACGCTCTCCCAGGGGTGACGCCTGTTTGCAGGAGTCTGTGGCTGGGGCTCCTGGAGCTGGCGCCATTCCAATGCCTATTTACAGGAGCCTTTCCGTATCTCACTTACATTTCCGGGAAGTCTCCGTTGTCCCAGCCAGGAAGATCAACAAACACAGGAGGTCGGATAAGTGCAAGGTTTCTCCCAGGGCCAGGGGTGTGGGTCACACTTTCCCTTTCTGTCCCATATCACAAACAGTAAGCCCCCAGTGTTGGGGTGAACCCCAGCCCCGTGAGGAATCTCTTTCCTTCTCTTTGGAGAAAGCATCAGCACTGGAGAGGTGGGGCCTCTCAGAAGGCCACGCCCCATCCCATTTCCTTGCATTAGACTGTGTCTGAGTTGGGAAAAGGTCTTTGTAAACTGGGTGTGCTGGTACTTCTAGCCCTTGGGAGGTAGAGGCAGGAGAATCCGGAGTTCAAGGCCAGCCTGGGGCTACTTGAAGCCATGTCTCAGAAAAGGGTAAAGAAAGAAAGGGAGAGAAGGAAGAAACCCCCACATTTTTGTCATCTTAAATGGCCAAGTTGGTGGAAATGTTAGCACGCCCAGGAAGCTAACAATGGTCCCCACCTGAAAGATGGACGAGACCTTAGACCCTGTGTGTCAATTGAAATGTGCCAAAATCAAATCCAAATAAGGAGGGAACCAGCACAAAGCAGCCTGTGCTGGCGAATGAACTAGTTCAGGTGATGTCAAGTCATCCCGAGGCCGAGTGGGGTGGTGCACCCGACCTGCAGGAGGACCTTAAGTCTGCAGCTTGACTCTCAAGGGAAAAGTCACCTTGAAAGGGCGTGGTCACTTGCCCACTCTGCAGTAAGGAGTATCCTACAGAGACTCTGGAACCAGAGGAGGCCCTATGCCTCAGTCTCTCCATGTGTGAAATCAATATTACTTTACTGATGGACAGTCGTGGGATCCTAGGAATTTTTAGCTGCAGGGCACAACTGACAATATTGACACAGCACGAATGCAAAACAAGTGTCTACTGTTATTACACGGATGGGAAACAAGCCAGCCAGGACCTCCGAATAGTCCAGTAGACTCCAACGCGCTCCCGCCGAGCCCACCAGAGACTAGTCTGCACAAACCTCCCGAGGTAAGGCCCACTAAAACCAGATTACACCAGTCAAAACAGGATTAGTGCAGTCAGTCTGGGATCCTGGCAAGCCGCTCGCACCCACGCAGGTCTCCCCAGCCCTGAGCACGTGGGATTTCAGAACGGTCTGGCTCCCAGGGGCAGAGAGGGCGGAAGCCGCCTCGGAAGGGGAGCAGCCACACCGAGCAGTGTGATTGCTGCTAAGAGAAACACTCAAATTCCCCGTGTCAGCTCGAGGCTCCGATATCTGGATCTGACTTGACTCGAGTGTGGGGTCCAGGGTCCTGAGAGCTGGCGCAGCAGTGGGCGGCACTCCGTTCTCCATCCTGACACCACCTTGATTCCTCCGGCCTCAAACGAAGCAAGGAGAGAAGACTCCAGCAAGTTGTCATCTGACCTCTATGTGTGGGCACCCCAACTCTGTCTGTCTGTCTGTCTGTCTCCTTCACACACACACACACACACACACACACACACACACACGCGCATGCATTTCATGGACTCTGCCAGCACTGCGGGGACAGGGTGACTTCACGGTCAGGAGCCGTGTGGCAGTGGTGGCAGTGGTGGCTGCAGGCGGTGGTAGTGAAGTAGACGGGGCTGACGTAGTGGGCAACAGGGCCATCCCCGCAGTCCCAGGCTCTCCTACAAACCACCATTGGCAGAATAGTGTTACCCTCTGCCTCCTGGTGGGGCCGACGCTGGGGAGGAGGTGGGTGGCAGCAGTCTTCCTGGGCCGGCCACCAGACCCTGAGAAGGTAGAGGGCCCAGGAGGGTTTCCAAGTCCCCACATGGCTTCTTTGACACACGCGCCTGGGCAGAGAGGCATGCAGGCTGCAAGTCAAAGCCCTCCCTCCCGGCCTGTTGTGTTTCTGCTGTGCTTCAGTGTGACAGTGGCAGCGAGCAAGTCGCCACCCTGTCAGTCTCACAAACCCATATCTGAAGTGAAGCAGCGCCTTCTCTGCTCACCAATGGGTCAGGGTGCACGGAAATCCAAGGGGTCACTGGGCCCAACCCTCTAGCTGCAATTGAAGGGGCCAGGAGGAGTGGACCGTGGTGGGCGTCTCCCGGGGGCACCCGCAGCAGACTGAGCCTCACACGTGAGCTATCTCATTCCTCCCTCAATACCTGATGAGGTTTTATCATTCCCATTTCACAGATGGGAACACTGAATTCCAGTCAGAAGACCTGCTCAGACATAGTTCTTTAAGAAATGGGCCTTGTCTCTGGGGCCTCTGGAGCAGAAGGCAGACATGGGGAGGCCAGAGGTCAAGGGCTGGATGGAAGGATAGTCCAGAATCAGCCTGGGCCCAGGAAGGAGCTGGGCATTGCACAAAGATTTCCAATTTTCTGCCTGTTAATGCAGTGTTATGGTTCAAAAAAAATCCATAAATGGGTCATGGTGATTCAGGCCTATAATCTGTGTGTGGTGGCTGAGACAGGAGCTCCTTGAGTTGGAGGCCAGTATCAGCATCAGAATCTCTCTGTCCCTGTCTCTCTCTCTCTCTCTCTCTCTCTCTCTCTCTCTCTCACTCACACACACACACACACACACACACACACACACAAGGAGGGGCTGGAGAGATGGCTCAGTAGATAACGTGCCTTACCAAGCACAAGGATCGGAATTTCAACCTCCTGTAATCACCTAAAGCCAGATGTGCAGGCTCACATCTGTAACCCTAGTGCTGGGATCTGGTGCAGGGATGGAATAGGGCTTGGGGAAGGACAGTCTTTTTTTTTTTTTTTTAATGATTTATTTATTTATATGTAACTACACTGTAGCTGTCTCCAGACACACGAGAAGAGGGCGTCAGATCCCATTACAGATGGTTGTGAGCTACCATGTGGTTGCTGGGATTTGAACTCAGGACCTTCAGAAGAGCAGTCAGTGCTCTTAACCGCTGAGCCACCTCTCCAGAAGGACAGTCTTCTGAGATGGCCAACTCTGCGCTCATTCAGTGAGAGGCCCTGTCTCCAAAAATAAGGAGAAGAAACCATTGAGGAAGAAACCAGCCTTTGGCCTCCACACTCACCTTTGAAGAGAAAGACTCGACTCTACCACACAGAACAAAGTAAAAAATCAGGAGTGGCGAGAACACGGCCGGGTACATCGCTGCACTTGGAGGCCTGAGGCAGAGATCTAGGAGTTCAAGGCCAGCCTTGGCTACGGAAGGAGCTTAAGACCCGTTGTCAAACAGAAATAAAACAAAACAAAACAAAACAAAACAAAACAAAACAAAACAAAACAAAACAAAACAAAACGTCTTGCTCTGCTTGCTCTGTCCCGCGCGTCCTCTGGCTCTCTGTCCCCGCCTCCCTCGGCGACCTTCCCTTAGCACCCCTGTATTCTTTCAGAGTTTGTTTATGGACATGCAAAAGTGACTGCTCAGTAGGCGGGGGCAGTGGCAGTGGTCGGGGCTTCGGAGCTCACCTTTAATCCCAGCACTCAGGGAGGCAGAGGCAGGAGAATCTCCGTGAGTTCCCAGTCAGTCTGGTCTACAGAGTGAGTTCCAGGACGGCCAGGGCTGTTACCAAGAGCAACCCTGTCTCAAACAAAACAAAACAAAACAAAATACCTGACTGCTTCCTTCTAGCACCCGTTTCCATAGAAACGCTGGCAAACAGCACCAAGCCATTCCCCTTCTCACTAGCAACGCGGCTGAGATCAGTGATCAGAGGTCTTCCTGGCCCCTCAGCACCGTTGTGTAACACCCTGCCATGCATACTGAGGCCATTCATAACTAGGTCTCCCAGGGTGGGCTCTGGAGTCGCGCCCGTTGGTTCCGTCTAGTGCTAGAACCCACAGCCCAGCCGTGCTTCCTCTGAGCTCTACCCTCAACGTCAGAGCTTATCTTATCTTATATGTCTGTTGTTTGGAGACAGGCTCTTCGGTGGTAGCCCTCTCCGGCTTCAAGCTCACAGCAGGCCTCTTGTCTCAGCTGGGACTATAGACACAAGTCACCAGCTCTGGCTTATTTTTTAATCTTAGAATCGTAAACAGTTTTTTTGCTTTGTTTTGTTTTTGTTTGTTTTTTTGGATTTGGTTTTTTCTGAGACAGGGTTTCTCTGTATAGCCCTGGCTGTCCTGGAATTCACTCTGTAGACCAGGCTGGCCTCGAACTCAGAAATCCGCCTGCCTCTGCCTCCCAGAGTGCTGGGATTACAGGCGTGCGCTAGAATCGTAAACAGTGCTACAACAAACCATTGTGCGTACACTGTTCCATCCATGAACAAGAATATTGACAGGGTAAGTCCCCCAGCTACACTCAAGTCACTAGACTGACTTTCTTTTGTTTTTTTCTTTTCCCCTTCTGGCTCTCTCGGAACTCCCTCTCTGTAGATCAGATTGGCCTCGAACTCAGAAACCCACCCGCCTCTGCCTCTTGGATGCTGGAATGAGAGGAGACCCACCACCATCACTGCCCAGCTCGAATTGGCTTTCTATTGCCGCCTATCAGATTACCTCGCACTCAGAAGTTTAAGACGACGACTGGTGTTCAGCACACACGCCATGCTGGACAGCCTTTTAAGATGTGTGCGAGGCTTAGCTCTCACTGGGAGTTGCCGGAAGGGAGCAGCTTCCAACTCATTCCTGTATCAGCGTTTGCTTCCCGGAAGCACAGACCTAGGGTCCCCGCTGTCTTGGTGGCTACCGGCCTAGAACTCCAGGGTCCTTCTTGCTCCCTTCAATGACAATTGAGAAGCATCATGATGGTTCTTTCTCATCCTTTGAATTCACCACTTCTGCTGGGGAAAGCCCAGGCTTCCAAGGGGGTTCCCCTGCCCTGTCTCCATCCACCCAGGAAATCTCCCCACTCCAGACCAACTGACTCGGAACCTCACCGGACCCTGTCTTCAAGCTCCCTTTTACCACTTAATGGGATCTAATCACTGAATTCTGTCTGATGATCACAGGCCCATGACACATACAAGGGCAGGGCCTTGTGGAGATGAGACCAATGCGGGTCACCTCAGGATTCCGCCTCCTGTGGGTATTTTTGTGATTTTGCTAAAGATTGCCATCTTGTTCCACATACGGGCTGCGTGAAGGCGCTCCCCTCCCTAGCAGTAATGTGCATGCCTGCTCGCTCGGGGAACGCTGCCTAAGGACGTTATCAAACTGGACTTCCGCCAATCTGATAGGAGAAAAATGGAATCTAAATGTATTTTAAATTTGCGATTATGTTATGCATAACAGTGAGCATTTCTTCAAAAGCATAAAAACCCTATATTTTGCGGCTTCCAGTTTTTTAAATTTTAAAAATGTATGGTTAGGGGGAGGTTGGAGTTTGGGGTGTACACAGAGGCCAGAGGAAGGAGGCAGGGACTCTGCCCTATTCCTTTGAGACAGGGTCTCTTCCTCGACACGGGGCTCATATTTTGGGCTAGGCACGCGGCCAGCAAGCTGCAGGAATTCCCACAATACAGCCTTACTCTAGCCCGTGAAGCTCCAGCCTGAGAATGTCTGAACCCAGGGCTCTTCAGGGACCCAGATCTGAACCAAATTCCTCATTACATATGGAGAACGCAACTCTCAAAGACGGTGCTTCCAGAGAAAGAAAAGGCGCGTGCGAGAGACCCAAGTTCAGGTCCTCAGAGTCCCAAAGCAAGCTCTCTTAACCACGGAGCCACTTCTCCAGATCCCAGTGCTTTAGATTTCTTCTGTTTGTCTGTTACTTGCTGCTTTAAATACTTTTTTATATATGTATGAGTGTTTTGCCTGTATGTGTGTGTGTGTGTGTGTGTGTGTGTGTGTGTGTGTGTGTATCCATCCATGGGCCATTTGCATGTCTGATTCCTGTGGAAGTCAAAGACAGCATCAGATCCCCTGGAACAGAAATTATAGATGGTCGTGAACGTCATGTGGGTGCTGGGGATATGCTTCGGAATCACCCAGGTCCTCTGGAAGAGCAGCCAGTGCTCTTAAGCGCTGAGCTGTCTCTCAAGTCCACACCAATGAAGCCTTTAGTTTTAAGCCAAGAAATGCCATTCTTTCAAACTACAAAATTAAAATTTTCAGATTTATTTATTTTATTTTATATGTATAAGTGTTTTGCCTGTGTGTGAGTGTGTGTGTGTGTGTGTGTGTGTGTGTGTGTATGTATGTATACCATATACATGTCTGGGGCCCAGAAGATGGAGCTGGCTCATGAGGAGCCGGAGGTACAGATGGTGGTGAGCTGCCGTGTGGGTGCTGGGACTCGAACCTGGGTCCTCTACAAGAGCGACAAGCGACGGCTCCCAGCTGTTGGGCCACTTCTCTAGCTTTCCCAAAATCCATTTGAGTAAGGAACTCTTCTCTTTTTCCTTGTAATGTGGTTATACGTCCATTGTTTGCTTTTGTAATTTCTCATTTTGGGGGGATCATGTTTGTTTTTCGAGACAGGGTTTCCCTATGTGTCTCTGACTGTCCCGGAACTCACTCTGTAGACCAGGCTGGCCTCGGTTCAGAGATCCGCCTGCCTCTGCCTCCCAAGTGCTGGGATTACAGGCGTGCGCCACCACCGCCCGGCCCATCACTTGCTTTTGAGACAGGGCCTCTCTCGCGTGGCTCAGGCTGGCTTGGAACTCACTACTTAGCCGAGCATGCCCTCGAGCTCCTGCTGTGGATCTGCCGCCGCCCCTCTTCCCTCCGCCTCCCGGATTCTGGGGTTACAGGCCTACACATCTGCTTTTATGTGCTGAGACTGAGGGCTCCCTACGTGTCTGACAGGCCTTCCACAAACAGTTACACCACAAACCCTGGTGGGTGGTTTTAAAGTCTTGCCGTGTAGCCCAGGCTATACAGGTTATAAAGTCCTGCTGTGCACCCTCAGACTGCTGCTCTTCCTGCCTCTGCCTCCCACATGCTAAGATTACAGGCCTGTGCTACGGTGTCCCAACCGGGTCCATTTTTTAATCCCGTGGCTCCTGGAGCTGGACCTCACAAAGCATGGGCTTTGGGAAAGAAGCAGCTGTAGGAGGCTCTCTACCAGTGATACTGACTTCTGCCAGGCCAGCCGCAAGCCCTGCCCAACTCCACCTCCACCTTCCCACACTCACTGAATCCTCAGGGCGGGGGTGGGGTGGGGTGGGGTGGGGGGAGCTGAGCCGTAAGAGTGAGGGTGTGAGCTGAATGTGGCAGCCCACGACTTTAGTCCCGGCACTCGGGAGGCAGAGGCAGGCAGGTCTCTTGTGAGTTTGAGGCCAGTCTGGTCTACATAGTGTGTTCTAGGATAACCAGAGCTACAGACTGAGAGCCTGGGGGGGGGGAGGGGGGGGGGGAGAGAGAGAGAGAGAGAGAGAGAGAGAGAGAGAGAGAGGATGTCATGGAGTGGAGATGCATGCCATTAGCCCCAGCAGTTGGGAGGCAGAAGCAAGCAGACCTCTATGAGTTTGAGATCCACCTGCGCTGCATAGAGAGACCCCGTATCAACAAATAAAAAGAGGGACGGGAGAAGACAAGTTCATCCATGTAGTGCAGGGAGCAAGGACGGGCAGGTGTGAGAACCAATGGGAACTCAGCTTGGAAAGGGTTAGCAGACCCCATATCCTCAATGGTGGGCATGACTTACCTCGGTGCCCCATGCCCCTCCCCCACGTTAGAGGAGGCGTCTTGCAGAGCTTGTGAAATGGAGTAAGATGGAGGGAGGCGAGGTTTTGAGCCTTAGGGGAAATCATCTTCTCTTTATTCCCACAGTGAGGAGCAGAGATAACTAAACGGCCTGCAGTGTCATCGCGGGGCCTGGGCTCTCGCTGCACACCACTGCCACCTTGTGGGCGACAGGGAATTCTCCATGTCAGGCTTCCTGTGCCAGGTCTAGCGTGGAACTGAAGGTGAAGGACAGACAGAGACCCAGCCTGGACCACGTTACTCATTACAAATGGAGCAATCAAGTCTCAACGAGGGCACTGCACAGACCAGGGAAGAAGAGGCTAGACCCCACGTAAGCTGGCTCAAAGTTTACTGCATAGCTCTGTTTGGGTTCTTGTTTTCTTTTAAATTATTTAATTAAAAAAGTATTTATTGACTTGTTAAGTAGGAATGCTTCTCTTAACATATATGTGTGTGCACTTGCATGTCCAGGATGGTCAGAAGAGGATTCTCTAGGAGGGGAGTTAGACTAGTGTGAACTGCCACGTGGGTGCCGGGGATTGAACCCCGGGCCTCTGGAAGAGCAACCAATGTGCCTGATCTCTAAGCATGTCTCCAGCACGTCTGGTTTTATCAGCTGTAAGAGCCCAGGCAGGTGACCTCATCTCTCTGAGCCACACTCTCCATCTACGCAGAAGCCGCTCTTCCAACTGTATAGCAAGGTTGAGGCTAGCCCAGGCTATGTGATATCCTTTGTCAACCCTGCCCCGCCCCCTCCTAAATGACAGCTGAGACGGTCAGGGTGCTGGGCAGCCAGGGTCAAGGAGTTCCCAGAAGAAAGGGAGTAGCCACCATAAACCGAGCAGGAAGTCCCCTTTTATTGTGACATTTATTGGACATTTCCTGCCTCTGGGCAGTTTGGCCTGCTGTGCAGATGACTCCACAAAGAACGACAGATAAAAGTTCAGAGCACAGGTGGTGTCTGGTGTGGTAGCACACGCAGGGAACTTCAGCACTCGGGAGGCGGAGGCAGGTGGACTTCTGTGAGTTCCAGGATAGCCTGGTCTGCATATTGAGTTCCAGGACAACCAGAGCGATACAGTGAGACCCCCATCTCAAAACAAACAAAAAATGTAATCACAAAGTTTGCAGCAAAAATCGAGGGGATTTAAATATTAAGCTAGGTCACAGACTCTCAGAAAAAAACCCTGCATGTCCTGCCTCATAAGCGGCATAGTATTTGCATATGCATACATGCAAATGTCCATGTAGGCACAGGATAACATGTAGAGACAAAAGAGAAGCCGAGGAAGGGCTACGTGACTACTCACATAGAGCTTCTCTGACTTGCGTAGCTTTGGGATTGGTTCATTCTGGTGTGTGATGGTTTTCATCAACAATATTTTTTATAATAAAGATTTTAAAAAAGATTTATTCATTTTTTATCAGTTTAGGCATCATCCGTTTATTATAAAGTGGAGGCTTGGAAAGTATTTACATGAGGAAATAGTTCAGAACGTCAGTGAGCGGGCAGCTTCGTCCGACACCATCTCAACAGTGATTTCAGTCGAGAAACTTCCCAAGAATGTCACTCTCCCTAAAGAAGAAATAATCCATTGGTGCCTTCATACTCTGGGAGAAGAACATTATCTCCAGCTTTCACACGGACAGGCTGAACCTCTCCACCCTCTCCTTTCCCGCCTGACCCCACAGCCGCGACCGTTGCTTGCAATACTTTTCCTTGAGACTTTTCTGGAAGCATAATGCCACCTTTGGTTACAGTTTCGGTGGCACTCCTTGCAACCAGTACTCTGCCAAAGAGCAGAAGACACTTCCTAAAGGCTTGTCCAGACACGAATTGCGCCGCCGCAGCTCTGGACACTGCAGTCGGCGATTTATTCATTTTTATGTTCATGAGTACACTGTAGCTGCTGTCTTCAGACACACCAGAAGAGGGCATCAGATCCCATCGCAGATGGTTGTGAGCCACCCTGTGGTTGCTGGGAATTGAACTCAGAACCTTCGGAAGAGCAGCCAGTGCTCTGAACCATTGAGCCATCCCTCCAGCCCTATAATATTTTTAAAAACATAAAACAAAGCTTGGTGGCTCAGTGGATTGAGATGTCTGCGTCACCCTGACAACCTGGGGTCAATCTCCGTCTCAAAGGTGGAATGAGAGAACTGCTCCCACAGGTTTGCCTCTGACCACCAAGTGTGCACTGTGACACACCCACGCCCTCTCCACACACTAAACGAGTAAACGTAGGACAATAAATAAAACCAGTGAGACTGAAGGAGCACAGAGCGGAAGAGAAAATAGCAAATGCACACAGAAGGGTCACCATGTCACAGTGAGCCACCGTGAGCCGGCCATGCCACAGTGTCAGTTACACAGTGAGCTCGCCATGTCACAGTGAGACACAGTGAGCCGGCCATGCCACAGTGAGACGCACCAATGGACTTGAATTCCAGACTTGAATTCTATTTCAGGGACGGTCAGGCTGTAATCTCAATGCTGAACGCGGATTGAAGTGACGTTGACCATTTTTCCCTCTATTCCCTGAAAGATGAAACTTAACTCTCTGGGGGAAGCACCTGGGATCATGTTAGTCACCAAAAATAACTTTTCAAACTCACTGGCAAAGGCATAGTGAACACCTTCATGAAGAATGAAAGTTTCCAGAAGTGACTACAGGGTTTTTTGTTTTGTTGTTTGCATCTCAAGACAGATTTCTCTGTATAGGCTATCCTGGAACCCACTCTGTAGACCAGGCTGGCCATGAACTCAGAGGTCTGCTTGTCTCTGCCTCCCAAGTGCCACCCCCACCAGGCTGTGACCATTAGTTTGAAGAGACAAAGTAAACTTCTAGAAATGAATAATAGAGTAATGAAAAGCCAAGAAAAAATGAAAGTGTTTGGGGCCTGGCTGAAAAGAGAGAGAAAAGTCTGGAAGGAGCATGGGGACAGAGGACTAACATGGAGGGCTAGTGAGAGGCTCAGTGTGTAAAGGCACCAGCTGTCACCCTGATGGCTGGAGTCTGGTGCCAGACACATGGTGGAAGGAGGGAGCAGACGCCCATAAATTGTATTTTAACCTTCACGTGTTTGTGTTTGTGTTTGTGTTTGTGTTTGTGTTTGTGTTTGTGTGTGTGTGTGTGTGTGTGTGTGTCTGTCTGTCTGTCTGTCTGTCTATATCTGCCTCTGTCTCTCTCTGTCTCTGTCTCTCTGTCTCTCTTTGTTTATCTGTCTGTCTGTCTCTGACACACACACACACACACACACACACACACACACGTAAAAAACATTCCATCCCCATGGGGTCACTCAGCTTGGAGGGTTGCTGTGAGTTTGAGACTAACCTGGTCTACATCGCAGGTTCTAGTCCAGCCAAGGTTACACAGTGAAATCTTGTCTCAAACAACAACAACAACAAAAGCCTAAAGTAATACAGAGAAAGGGTACAAGACAGAGAGACCGTGAGAACCATGCACCGTCGATTTAACTGGAAGAGCAGAAGGACAGGGCGGAGTCAATGGCTGAAGGTCCCAGCACCCACCAGACACCGACTTACCCATTCAAAGAGCCGGACAAATCCCCAGCCAAGTATTTTATTTTATTAGAATAAATGGGACCGTACCCGTCGGGGTTGCTAATGGGGAGAAAAGCTGCCTGCATTGGGCCAATTGAAAATTCTGCACTTTCTCCCTTTAAACCGTCCTTTAAGAAGTCTGTTAATTAAGAAAAATGCACCTAGACACATCACAGAAAAATGCAAAATACTACAGACAAAGAAGAAATCTCAAAAGCATCTAGGAAATAAAAAGGTTCTCTCCAGAGGCACAGAGATCTGTTTCAAAGGGGTTAGTTAGTACCTTGACTCAGCTGACAGCCCAGATGCGGATTTCCAACTTCCTACGGATGATTTATGAACATAGACTGTACTCTGGAGCCGTGGAGAAGGTCAGCGAACTCAAAGGCTAGAAACCGTCCATACAGTGTGCTTCTGAGCGCAATTCCGTTAAACTAGAAAACAATGAGTACTAAACACTTGTAAATTACACAGTGAGCTGCTGAATAATGCATGGTGAAGTCAGGAGAAAAAGTCTAACTAAGACAGAATATGTGAGAACGGGTGGCTGTAACTAACACAGGCTCAGAGAGTGATGCAGGTTTGGGTGATGTTAGGAAGGAGGAGGGGGAAGCTGGAGAAATAGCACAGCCGTTAAGAGCACTGGCTACGCCGGGCGGTGGTGGCGCACGCCTGTAATCCCAGCACTCAGGGAGGCAGAGGCAGGTGGATTTCTGAGTTCGAGGCCAGCCTGGTCTACAGAGTGAGTTCCAGGACAGCTAAGGCCACACAGAGAAACCCTGTATCTAAAAGAAAAAAAAAAAAAAAAAAAAAGAAAGAAAGAAAGAAAGAAAGAAAAAAAAAAAGCACTGGCTGCTCTTCCAGAGGTCCTGAGTTCAAACCCCAGCAACCACATGGTGGCTTACAACCATCTCTAATGGGATCCAATGCCCTCTTCTGGTGTATCATATACATAAGATAAATAAATTTTTAAAGGAGGAGGAGGAGGAAGAAGACTGAAAATGAAGTGACTGCCCAGGCAATGGTGGGTCAAGAGTTCAAGGTCACTCTCAGCTACACAGAAAGTGGAAAGCCAGCCTGGGCAGCACGAGACTCTGCCTCAAAGTTTAGGAAGACAATAAAAAGGCTTTAAAATGAGAAGCAAACACAGAATTAAGTGAAGAGGAAATAGATTTCTAAAGGAAAAATTTGGATGGGTTGGCTCACACCTATAAACTCAGCACTTGGGAGGCTGAGGCAGGAGGATTGCCATGAACTCCAGACCAGACTGAACTACAGAATGACATCCCTGTTTTAAAGAAAATAAATAAGTAAACAAGTTAATTAATTAAGCAATAAGAGTTTCTAAAATTCTTAAAAATATAATTCATAATATGTATAAACCTCTAACAAGAATAAAGAGAGAAAACCATCAGGGTCGGAGTGGGGGGTGGGGGGCTGGAGAGATGGTTCAGGGGTTAAGAGCACTGACTGTTTTTCCAAAGGTTCTGAGTTCAAATCCCAGCAACCACATGGTGGCTCACAACCATCTGTAATAAGATCTGATGCCCTCTTCTGGGGCTGCAGTGTACTCACATACAATAAATAGACAAATCTTTTTGTTTGTTTGTTTGTTTTGTTTTTTTGTTTTTCGAGACAGAGTTTCTCTGTGTAGTCCTGGCTGTTCTGGAATTCACTTTGTAGACCAGGCTGGCCTCGAACTCAGAAATCCACCTGCCTCTGCCTCCCAAGTGCTGGGATTACAGGAGTGTGCCACCACGCCGGCAAATAAACAAATCTTTAATTAAAAAGGGCACTTACTGTGTTTGGAGGACCTAAATTCAGTTCCCAGTACCCACATCAGGCACCCTCTTCTGGTATCCTTGGGTACCCCTACATAATAGCACGCACGAACACTCTCTCTCTCTCTCTCTCTCTCTCTCTCTCTCTCTCTCTCAAAACAAAGAGAAGAATAAAGGGGCAGGGCATGGTGGCACACACCTTTAATCCCAGCACTTGGAAGGCAGAGGCAGAGTTAGAGGCCAGCCTGGTCTACAGAGGAAGTCCCAAAGCAGGCAGATCTATGTAGTAAGAACCTGGGAGAGGGAGGGAGACACGGAGGGAGACAGAGACAGAGAAAACATTACCAGTATCAGAACAGCAGGAGGGAGCATGATTGCAAATACTACACATGCAAAAAAAAAAAAAAACAATAAGGAAATATGATAAACTTCTGTCACATGATCGAACAACTTAAATAAATCCTTTGAAAAGATAACACAGCAAAACCAACGCAGAGAGGAGAGAAAACCCAAGCCAGCTTTTTATCAACCAAGATCACGGAAGCTTGGAGGACGTTACTGGTATCCCAACACTGAAGGTAAAAATGCACCAATCTCATACAAACACAGAATATAGCGGAAGAAGGACCATCTCCTAACATACTTTATTAGGTTAGCATAATCTAAGGCTAAAACCAAAGAAAATCGTTATTTTGAAACCACAAGCCGACATCCTTCATGTACGCAGTGGCAGAAATCTTTAACAAAACATTATAAAACTGAGTTAGTAATGCAGAAACAGAAAGAAACAACAGTAGGTGAGGCGCATCCTACACATTTAAAATCTTGGGCCAGAGAGATGACTCAGTGGCTGAGAGTGATTGCCGCTAAGCATGGAGAGCTGAGTTCGATCCCCGAGCTGACAGCCGAACCCAGGTTTTTCAGACTTCCCACACGGACTGAGGTCCAGTGACCCTCCGAGCCTTCAGCACAAGCTCTGAGGAGTCCATCCCCCTGGCTGGGCATCGGCTGGTTTCCTGTCTCTCTGGTGTGCAGACAGACACTCCTGGGCTGTCCATCCTGTGCCACTCAGCCAGCCCATTAAATCCCCTATAATGTATGTTCACTCCATTGGCTCTGTACCTCTAGGGGACACTAACTAATAAACGTGGGGACCACAAGGCCAGCCTCCAGCTGTGGGGCCATCCCAGCTGACACCAGACCTACGTGTGAAGTCATCTCTGACCTTCTGCCTGGCCCATGCCTGCAATGATGGCGGCCCATGCCATCCACAGTTCTGACCCAGCTACCTAGTTCCTATCACAGGGCAATGAGACAACGCTTTGCTCTCTCTTAAGCCATTTTCGTGGGGGCACCCTAGGTCACTGACAGGGGTCAGACATTTTGTGAAAGAGGCACAGACAGCCAATCAACATGAGGAAGAACTAGCACCATTGTCTGATAAGATATTTCAAATCCCAGAACCCTAGCACTCAGGGCCCTGAGAGGCAGGAGGACTACAGGTTTGAGGCAGCCTAGGCTACGTAGTAAATCTGTTCATCGAAGCGATGCAACAAACATTATTTTAAAAAGACACAGTGAATTAGTATGTCATAGCACCAATAGCTTAAAAAAATAGCACTTTTTACTTTGGAGCAATTAGGACTTTTGTACACGGCTGATGGGAATGCTAGTGCAAACTGTTAAACAGTCTCCAGAAGTAGGCATTTATCCACTGTATTAACTAGCAATGCCATCTCTAGATGCTTAGCAAGACCCCGGGTCCAATTTCTGGCCTGCAGTAAGCAATGCACAATGAGAGAGGAGGGGTGGGGGTGACGAGGCACAGGAGGGCGGGAGAGACACACAGAGAGAAAACACAACACAAAGGGTTTCCTGATGCTGAACATTCACTCATGTCAAAAGGGAAAAAAAATCAAATATAAACGGGATTAAGCCTGTAATAACTGTGCGCCAGTGAGCAGGGAAGCCAGTGGGGAAACACAAGCCCTGCTCTGTGGGGCTGCACACGGCAGGCAGCCACGCTGGGAAACCCTGACAAATGGCCTGCTTTCACTAACAAATGACTTACAAGAGGAAGAGAGATAGGAAGGCTAAACAGGCTGAGAGGAAACATCAAAGCAAACACAGCTTGGACAATGAGGGACCTGATACTCTCTCTGCCTTCTCCTGTTTTTTTTTTTTTTTTTTTTTTTTTTTTTTTTTTTTTTTTAAGCTGTGCTT
Organism: Apodemus agrarius; assembly: GCA_964023405.1. NCBI lineage: Eukaryota > Metazoa > Chordata > Mammalia > Rodentia > Muridae > Apodemus > Apodemus agrarius. The sequence goes on along the minus strand of OZ030009.1, from coordinate 26,058,201 downwards.
GGATTTGCTTCCTGTAGTCACTGGGATCAAACACTCTGAGCACAAGCGAAAAGCCGCTTGGGAAAGAAAGGGTTTATTTCAGGTTACACCTCCTGGTAACCACTGAGTCAGGGTAGGACCTCAAAGGCAGGGGCCAGAGGCAGGAATGAAAGCAGACACTGCAGGGGAAACACTGCCTGCTGGCTTTGTTCCCTCCGGTTCATGCTCATGTCTGGCCTGATCACGGGTGGCAACCCTGACAGCGGTCTGGACCCTCCCACATCAAGTTACAATCAGGGATGTCCCCCGCAGACGCAGACGAGGCTGCAAAGCAATCTGAGAAGTTGACAGTAAGGATTAACCAGGACAGTTGGGATCTGGTGACGTTTTGGCTAAAAGTGCTGTCTTTGTTGCAGCTGGATGGACTGCAGTAGGATGGATGGAAGGCAGAAGGTGTCCTAAAACTGATCGCGTTTTTCATCATAAAATTAAAATATAAATTCCACTCCACATATGACGATTAGAGGGTTTCAAAATAGCGGCATGGTAGAATCTCCTAGGAGACAGGCTTCTGGGCGTGTCCCCAAGGGAGTCTCTAGATCGGGTTAAATGAGGTGGGAGAATTCACCCTAAATGTGGGGTGCACCACTGCCTCGGCTTGGGGTTCTAGGCTGAATAAACAGAGAGAGCGCCAGTTGCGCAGCCGCGGTCTGTCTCTCTGCCTCCTTCCGTTCCTGCGAGCAGCTGCCTTAAAAGGTCCTGTCGCCCCGCCTTCTCTGCAGTGATGGGAGCTAGCCTCGAACCCTGAGTCAGAATAAACCCTTCCTCCCTCACGCCGCTTTTGTTTTGTCACAGCAAGAAAAAGAAACTAACATCGAAATTGACAAGCCCAGCCGGGCGGTAGTGGCGCTCACTTGTAATCCCAGCACTTGGGAGGCAGAGACAGGCGGATTTCTGAGTTCGAGGCCAGCCTGGTCTACAGAGTGAGTTCCAGGACAGCCAGGGCTATACAGAGAAACCCTGTCTCGAAAAACCAAATCCAAAAAACAAAAAACAAAAAACAAAAACACACAAAAAACCAAAACAACAACAACAACAACAAAAGGAAAGAAATTGTACAAACCCAAAACCATATACATGAGACGCAGGCAAAAAGGAAGTTGGAATGATGTTTTCTCTTTGGGCACAGGGGTGAGAACCTGGGAGGAATACTGGGAGAGCCCCGCCGGCAAACGGTAGTGACCAGGCCGGGCTCCAGACGCGAGCCGCTGCCGGGAGCTTTGTTTTACACTGATATTTACTTACTTACTTACTTACTTATTTATTTATTTATTTATTTATTTATATATATATATATATATATATATATATATATATATATATATATATATATTTTAGACAGGGTTTCTCTGTGTAGCCCTGGCTGTCCTGGAACTCACTCTGTAGACCAGGCTGGCCTTGAACTCAGAAATCCGCCTGCCTCTGCCTCCCAAGTGCTGGGATTACAGGCGTGCACCACCACCGCCCGGCTGGTTTTTTTTTTTTTTTTTTTTTTTTAAGATTTTGTTTTAAGCACGCGTGTGCCTGTGTGCATCCATGCGTGGCTGTGCTTTCGTGTCTGTGTCTATATTTTCAGGTATCTCTGGAGGTCAGTGAAGGGCATCCGATCCCTTGGAGCGGGAATTACAGGCAGGTGTGAGCTGCCTGACGTGAGCTGGGAACCAAGCTCAGAGCCTCGGGAAGAGCGTGTGCCTTTAACCACTGAGTCATCTCTCCATGGCGCCCTTTGGTTGGCTTGGCTTGGCTTTTATTCTTCCTTCCTTCCTTCCTCCCTCCCTCCCTCCCTCCCTCCCTCTTTCTTTCTTTCTTTTTTTCTTTCTTTCTTTCTTTCTTTCATGTATTCACCATTTCTGTCTTTAGACAGAAGAGGGCATCAGACCCCATTGCAGATGGTTGTGAGCCACCATGAGGTTGTGGGAATTGAACTCAGGACCTCTGGAAGAGCAATCAGTGCTCTTAACCACTGAGTCTTGGTTTGGGTTTTTTTTTTTTTTTTTTTTTCAAGATGGAGTTTCTCCATGTAGCCCTGGCTGTCCTGGAACTCACTCTGTGGACCAGGCTGGTCTCAAATTCGAACTCAGAGCTCTGCCTGCCTCTGCCTTTGGAGTGCTGGTATTAATGGTATATGCTACCACCGCCTGGCTTCTATGGTGGCTTTTAATCAATGTGGCTTTCTGTGTTTGTGCTGCATTTAAGCATAAAGTGATCTGAGGGCCAGGAAGATGGCCCAGTGGATAAAGGCCTTGCTGCCAAACCTGACCTGAGTTTGATTCCCTTAAGCCACACGGTGGAAGGAGAGAGCCAACTCCCTCGGCTGTCCTCTGCTCTCCATATACATGCCATGGTATGTGCCCGCCCTCACTCAACCCCCCCCAGTCCCCCACTTCTGACAAAACAAGCAAACAAACAGACAAATATAAATTAATGTTTAAAAATTTTAAATTTCATTATAGAGTTTTGAGGTTTTTTAACTTTTTAAAGATTGATTTTTATGTATGTGTATGAGAGTGCGTGCGTGTGTGCATGTGTGCATGCCATCTGCATACGAGTGCTGGGAGAGGTCAGAATAGGGGGTCCCTGGAGAAGAAGTTATTATATGGAGACTTGTAAGTCACTTGATGTGGGTTCTGGGCTCTGAATTCAGGTCCTCTGCAAGAGCAGCCTATGGTCTTAAGTGCTGAGCCACTTTTCCAGTCCTTGGATTTTGTATTAAGGAGAACCTTCTGGACTACTTTTTAAACACGCAGACTCCTGGTCTCACCTCCTAGAGATGATTCAGTGGGTCTGAATGAAGATCAGCTTTAAGCAACTAAGATTTTTGACGATAACAATAACATCTAACTTTTGAGAGGAGGAGGTTAGATACCGATTTCAGGTGTTTGCCTTTTTTTTACAAAGCTCATCTTGCTGTGTGGATGTCATGGCACATGCCTGTAATCCCAGCACTCGGGAGACTGAGGCAGGAGGCTCATGAGTTCCAGGTCTCCTCTTTGACCTCCTAGATCAGCCCAGACCTGTCAGCCTCGCTGGTCAGTGCTTCTGGGCCGGCTTCCTCCCCCTCCTATGAGCTGTCTGCGTATCCTCTGGTTCCATCCACCGTCATTCCCTCCGTACGCACCTTCTCGGGCACTCCCAGAATTCCCTTAGTCATCCAGCACGTTCTATCATTCTCTAGTTTATCTCCTTGTCCACTTCCTGTGGCCACTCCCTCCACTCGCACACGGGGTGTCCTTACTAAAGAGCTGTGATCTCTTTTGGTCCCTTCCCGACTAACCCTGGTGCCCACGGCAATGTAGCACAGAGTTAAGTGTTCAGGAAGCATTATGAATGGATGGATTAAGTAGGCAAGGACAAATGACTACTTAAAACTGTCTCTCTAGACTCTCAGCGCCTCAGAATTTGCAGGATGGGGCTGCAGAAGTAAAAGAGGAAAAGGAGGCCGTGCTGCAATGGATCAACGTGTCTTGCCACCAATCCTGGTGTCAGGAGTTCAATCCCCACAGCCCTCACGATGTAAGAGAAGGGAACCAACTCTTGCGAGTTATTCTTTGGTCGCCACGTGATCGCCGTGGCAAGAGCGTGTCCCCTGTAGACACACTCACACACATACAAAATAAACGAAGGTTTAAAGGGGTGGGGCGGTTGAAGGGAACAGGGGTGGGTGGAGAACTCGTCCAGCCTTTCTATTTCAGTTGGCCTTTGTTAACCTGAGCCCAGAAACCCAGTTGGAGCTCAACCCAGACGCAGTGCCGATCACGGCCAGTAGGTGGCAGAAAGGCATCATGGCTGAAGCATAGACTAAGCAGTGTGCCCAGTACCTGGGTAGATCTGAAAGTCACGCTTGCTGTGCGCGGGCCTCGCTGAGGAATGGAGTCCACCGAGGACCGTAGACTTTAATCCCTGGCTTTGGCACCGGCTAGGGGAGACCCAGGGAAAGCTGCTTCTACGTGTGGGTAGGGAAAAGTCTCGAGGACTTCCGGGGTCGTGGCTAGAGAGAGCCTGGATCTGCAGAGATCCCGGGCCCCCTCAGGCGTCAGCCATCCCCCAGTCTTTGTACCTCCAGCAACCTCCACCCACTCTGTACCTGTGCCCACGGCAGGACACGGGTGAGGGCAAACCGCCAGCTCCCTGACTCCAGTGTCCTTGCACAACCCGCAGCGGTTCCGCGAATCCGCTCCCAGCCTTGTTCTGGCTGTACGCCTGTTCCTTTCTGGGAACACGAAGCTCCTCCTGCCTCCTTCTCTTCGCGACGGCCTTGGTACGTGAATTACTGGGAAGCGACTCTGAGGGAAATGCTCCTTTTCCTCACCCCAGATTCCCTCAGCCTGCTCGCTCCAGTGCTCTACACAGGCTCGCCCTCCACCCTGCCCTGCTGGGCTTGAGGGCCCACCTGCTTCCTGCTTGGCTTCTAAGCCTTCTTTCTCGTCCATAACGGATTTTGCTCTTGAAATTCAGATCATTGATTTCTCATCCTAAAATGAACCCTCCCTCTTCCCTTAGTCCCTGTCTTCCTGCACCCTTCCTTTCTGTTTCCGCCACAGTACATCTCCCCGAGAAACTGCCTGCGCTGGGATCCCACACACTCCTTGGACCCCCGAAGCCCATCGATAGCCTGGGAGCTCTCCGCCGTTTCCTCTCCTCACCTCGCCTCTTAGCTCAGCAGCCTTGGACACAGATGAGCATCTTTCTCACTGCTGATGCCCTTGATCCCACCCAATACTGACCCCTCCCGCTCTCCCATCTTGACCTCTCCTCAGAGACTGGTTCTTGTAGGGCTCACTCGGAGGCCTATGCATCTTCTCAAACTTTAAGTAGAGTCTTGATTTCCACCCACCTAAGCCCCTTCCCCACCCTAGCCATGAAAGGGCAGCCCTGACCCTTAACTCTGAGGTCCGATTTTTACTTCCCCTAATAACCCATTTGTCGGGCTGCCTGTCTGCCTCGCCGCTGCGGGTGGGTGTTACAGCTGCTCAGGGGAGGCAGATCACAGTCCGTGATGGGATGGATAAATTCCGAGGATCTCTGGTCCAGCCTGAACGAAAGGTTCCGAGGGGCTCTGGTCTGGTGCGAACGGCCAACGTGTTCCAGCTCTCTCAAGGGAAGCCCGTGCAGGTAGGCAGCCAGGGTCTGTCCCGCTACTGCTACCGTCCGTGGCGGCGCCAATGCAGCCCAGAACCACAGCAGGAGCTGCTAGGCAAGCCCGCGGGAGGAAGCAGCTACCATGGACAGCGAGAAAGGCGGGGGAGTAGCTGCCGGCAGCAGGGAGCTAGAGCAGGGTCAGAAGCACTGGGTAGATCCAAGGTCCAGCCATGACTGTTTCGGGAGAGAACACTCTGATCTAGAATGTTACAGCTCAATAAAACTGCCACTCTCAGATGACTTTTGTGAAATAACTCGTGCACTTTATTCCATGGTGATGACGACTTCATAAACATGTTGGGAGGAGGGTGGGAACCAGGGTTAAAGGCTTCCCATTGGCTCCGTCTGAAATGCTAGGGATGATCTATTTGCAGGGGAATTTCAGGTGTTGTCCTGACACGACTGATTGTATTGTCCCTCTCAGTCGGGTGTCGAGCTTGGCAGGGAGCTGGCTCCAAACCTGCCAGTCTCAATTCTGAGATTACCCCGGGTTTGAGCCTGCTTGACCAGACTAGTTCTTCTGTCTGGTGGCACAGCCCACTGGCCCAATACCCATCCCTTCTTCTTATTTTTTTTAAGATTTATTTACATATTTGATGTATATGAGTGCTCTGTTTTCAGACACACCAGAAGAAGGAATCAGATCCCATTAGAGATGGTTGTGAGTCACCATGTGGTTGCTGGGACTTGAACTCAGGACCTCTGGAAGAGCAGCCACCACTGAGCCATCCTCCCCCATTCCTTCTCTAACAGGGCTGACAGAAGCCTCCTTGCTGCCTTCACCTGCTCAGAATTAACATAAGAACCCTGGCTTAGCAAGATGGCTGGCCCCTGCCCCTGCCTCATCCTAACCTCCCAGCCCCACCGGGCTCACTAGCATGGGTCTTCTGGCCTTTCCTTGAAGGTCACCATCCTGACCTTTGACCTTTGGACCTATTTGCCACGTAGGGCCCTCTTGGGTGGACTCCACACTTCCTCTAGGGTCTGAGCGGTCACCTGCCCCGGGCCGCCCACTGCCGCTCATTTTCTCCTCTTTCTCTCTCGTTTTCTTTGCAGGACTGAGGCTCCCACGTCCCCTGTGGGATTGACGGTGCTCTCTCTGCCTTTTCTTGCCTGTAAAGTAAAGCTTTCCCTCTCATACTGAACACGGGTGTTTCGGGTCTAGAAGAGCACCGAGGTATGGATGGATGATGAATGATGGATGGACAGATGGATGGATGGTGGATGGGCAGATGGATGGATGGGCAGATGGGTGGATGATGGATGGGCAGATGGATGGATGGGCAGATGGGTGGATGATGGATGGATTTATGGACAGATGGATGGATGGGTGGGTGGATGGATGGGTGGGTGGATGGATGGATGGACAGATGGATGGATAGATGGACAGATGGATGGATGGATGGATGGATGGGTGGATGGATGGATGGATAGATGGATGGGTGGATGGATGGATGGATGGATGGATGGATGGATGGGTGGGTGGACAGATGGATGGATAGATGGACAGATGGATGGATAGATGGACAGATGGATGGATGGATGGACAGATAGATGGATGGACAGATGGATGGATAGGTGGATGAATATAGATAAATATTCATAGTCCTAGATAACTACACCCACAGAACAAGCAGAACACACCAGCTCTTGCATTTAAATAGTTTTTTTATTTTCACCAAAGCCCAATCATATCTGTACCTTGAAATTCCTGTGATAGATAGAGATTAGTATTTCCACTCCCAAGTTGCAAACTGTGGAGAGGCCACATGAGCATGGCACCGTCCCGAGGGCTGACCCTCTCCCACACCCATGGGAGGGTCTGAAGCCCACACGCTCCACTGATGTCTCGTGGTGGGGGATTCTCTTCCGTTCAAAGATGCTAGAAGATTCCCTCAGAAGGTGGAACTGGGTTGTGACACAACTGGGCACGTCTTGAAAGACTCGGCAGAGACTGTGGATCCCAGAAAGCGCCACCAGGTGAAGTTTAGAGAGCACACAGGAAGTAGTGGCTTTGCCCAGTCACTCCCCACCCCCACCCCACCTCCATACTTCATCCTGAAGCACTCCTAGGTGACCTTCCCCAGGGACACAGCCTTGTTTGAGATTAAGGTGTCCAGCTCACGTGTCAGCACAAGTCTGACATTCCTTGTCTCCCATTCTGCTTGGGGGACTATTGTCCAGGAGACAGAGAGCCAACCACCCAGGACAGCCATCTGGCACGTCAAGCTTACTTAGAAAAGACAACTGTTTCCAACGTACAAAAGGATCTCATCAGTAGAAAAGGTCAGACCTCATTTGCCCCAAGGACCAACCGTAAGCCTCCCCCCACAGGCCTATAACCATCAGCTTCCCCAGTGGGCGTGTCATACCAGGTGCCTGACTCCTCTCCATTCTGGGCCATGTCCTGGCCTAAGGTACTGTCTCCAGTAGGCTCCTGTGGAAAAGTTACTATAGTTCAAGGGGTTCATAGGGCTCCCCCACCCCACCTCTTCTGGTGGTGAGTCCTGATCTTGGCAGAGCAGGGTCCCCAGGGCAGGGGCTCATGTGAGGGATAATCCTGAGAATTGGGGACTCATCACAAACCACCAGAGACTTGTAGGGTTTGATCTATGGCACCAAGGGTTATATGGGTCCATAGGCTGCTTGAGTCTACCCCCACAGAGGCATCCACACCTCAGCTGGCACAGCTGTAACCTCAGACATACGGCAAGTCCCGGTCAACCATAAAGAGACCGGTGGCAAAGTGAGGTGAAAGCCGTGAGGCCCTGCTAGGGTCACGGTCTGAGGCTCGGAGCTCCCAAATTCAGCTACAGCTCTCCCTGCCAGGCCCAGAGCCCGGAGGAGAAAGCCCGCCCCCCACCATGGCCACCTGAGTTGGGGGCTCATGACATCATAGATGGTTGTGATCGGGAAGCCATTGAAGGTGGAACACATGCAGTTACTGTAGGCACCCATGTCAGGGAAAATCAGCCAGTCACCCACATCCAGCTCTGGCAACTGAATGTCTGTCGAATAGAGCCGGTCAAAGGCATCGCAGGTGGGTCCATAAAGAATGCTGGGGAAGAGGCGGGGCTCCGAGGGGAGCTCCTGCAGGGAGAAGGAGGTGGGGTCAGAGAAGGAAGAGGCGGGGCTCTGAGGGGAATTCCTGCAGGAAGGAGATGGGGTCAGAGAAAGAAAAGGCGGGGCTCCGAGGGGAATTCCTGCAGGGAGGAGGTGGGGTCAGAGAAGGAAGAGGCGGGGCTCCGAGGGGAATTCCTGCAGGGAGAAGGAAGTGGGGTCAGAGAAGGGTGGGTCTTTCCACATTGTTAGGATGTTATACATGGTCCTGGGGGATTTGTGGCCTTATGCCAGCAAGGACAATACTATGCAACTGCTGGGAACAGTGACAGAGTGGCTGTTCTGTGCCAGTGTTTAGGGCATACACAAAGGCTCTGCTGTCCTGGAGCTTGCAGCCCACAAACACATCATGCATGCATGCTGGGAACCCAAAGACCAGGTCTCAGAGTCCATTGCACATTGGAGCCACCTGGGGAGTTTTGATGATGAACCGATGCTGGATTCAACCTGAAGATTTACATCTATCTCTATGTATGAGGGTGTGGCCCGCCAGTGGAGACTTTGACAGCTTCCATGGTGGCTCTGATGTGAAGGGGGCTTAGGAACCCACTACTCCCCAAGTCTCCTGCGTCTCCAACATTCCTGGGTTCCTGGGTTCTAGAAGTGCACACAGCCCCAGCATATACAAAGATGCACATAGAAGCACTCAGAGCTGGTCAGACCCATACAACCTCCACAGATGTGTGTGGGAGCACAGGCATGAATCATCAGGTGTGCCCTAGGAAATACATACATGCGTGTACATGCAGAGCCTTGCACCCATGACTAGCATGATAACCTCCAGAGCATGGGTGACCGAGACCCTGGCTCTTGGGACAGAGGCTGGTCACAAGACACAGAAGGTCCCCTTACCTTCACCACTATGGGTATCCTGGGGACAGGGATCCTGGGGAAGACTCGGAAGACACCATAATAGCCCTCATTAAGGTAGTATGTCAGCTTCCTGTGGCCTCCTGGGAACAAGGAGTGAACTGATGAGCTGTGCTTGGCCAGGTGTCCGTAATGAGTCTCCTCTCCCTTGGCGGAGGTCCAAGCCTGCCGTTGAGTACTGCAGAACTCCTGCCCTGCCCTTCAGGGTCATCCCTAACCCCTCTCCTGCCATAGCATGGGCCTGTACCAGTCCCCAGTGCCCTCTGCTCCCCACATAGGAACGCTGAACAGCAATAATGAGTATGAGATGATCTGTTTTAAGTTCCCCATGTGAGGGGTGCGTTTATTGGGTACCATGACCCCTGCATTACAGGGAGGAACTGAGTCTTGCCAGAAGTCCACGGGAGTAGGCAATAGGCTAGGATCATCCTTGCACACAGATTTAAATGCTTGGACTGGGTTCCTGGGCACCTACTGTGTGCAGCAGGACAAGAGTGAGCACCTACTGTGCACCGCAGGACAGGAGCACTGGCGTTTATTTGATGTTTCGCTTCAGGACTTGCTAGTGCGTCCATTTCCTTCCTTTCGGGGATTCCCATGTTAACTGCGTTTCCTCCTTCCTTTCCTTGCTCCCACCCTTATTTACACGGCGTTGGTAGAGATTGAAGGCAGGGCCTCGCTTTTGCTAGGCATGTGTTCTACCCCTGAACTATATCTGCAGACCTTGGCTTTTGAGAGACACTCTTATCATGTAGCCCCCGGATGGGACCCATCTTTAGGGGAGATGTCTCACACGCTTCACGGCCTGCCGACTGCTATGCTATTCGGACAGAGACTACACCAGATCCTAGGTCTTCAAGCTGTAGAACCCAGCCTCGTGGTTGCTTGTACTTTGTAAAGGAGTTTCCATGTGGCCACACCTTAAGCTTTATTGTGCACCTGGGGTTGGAAGGATGGTTGCCTGGAAACTTTTTTCCAAGTGCAATTGTGTTTAAATATGTCAATAAATCCCCTAGGCTCAGACTCCCCGAAGTCTGATCCGGGTTGGCGTCCATCTGAACTGGAGTTTTCACTCTCACCTCTCCCTTCACTGCCTACCTACATCTGCAGAGTCCCCCTCAGGTGGCAAGGCCGGGCCAGCCTAGACTCCATGGGACCTATTTCCACAGGCAAACACCCCGGTGAAGACCGCGGCCTTCTTTCCTTTCTCCACCCATTTCGTGTGGCTGATGCACTCAGGGACTCCTGTCTCTGGGAAACTGTCACATTTTATCTGAGGCACAACTCCATGGGAGGATGTCTTGCCATAGCTAATCAGAACAAACCCTTAGGACAAACCATGGGTGTGCGGAGGAACAGTGCGCAGCCCCACCAGCTGCGGACGGCCCCCTCCCCTCTACACTCGGCCTCTATTGCTGTGACTCAGATGAGCACGTGGCAGCTTCCTCCCTCCTTTCCTCATGCTCTTGTCACAGATCCTCCAGACACGGCCGTCTACCAGCCTGCTCTCCACAGCCATCTTAGATTGCCTTCACCCTGCTCCCGAGGCTGCGTTCAGGATTTCAGTCAGAGTCTCTGCTGACTTGAGTATGGACTTCTCTCCGATAGCTTCCTTTCTCCTCCCCTCCCCCCTCCCCCCAGCCCCAGCCCCGGTGGCACCTGGACCGATTCTGGGTTGAGTTAATTGTGATGCCAGGGTGAGGACCTGGGCGAGCTGCCTTGCTAATGTGCTGTAGTGCATTGGAGGGGCCCTCTCTGAGTCTCCATGTCTACACATGTTCACTGGGGGTTACCCCAAGCTGTTTCACAAGATGGGTGAGCAGGCCTGAGGTAAAATATATATTTCAGCTCTCATTGATTTCTGTGTATTGACAGCTCTTGCTTTTGTGGACGAAACCATCTCCCAAGCCCTTGTAATTATCAGGGGCAGAATGACTGAAGACCAGAGTGCTACACCCAGCATCCTTCAATGAGACACTTCATCAGAAGGGGAGGGGAGGGGATCAGAGTGACTGATAGATATTTGCACACCAGTGTCACTCCACCCGGAAGATCCAAGAGCGCTGACCCAGTGGATGTAGACCTGGGAATGTTCTTAATTTTGCCATGAAAATATTTCTCGGTCATTCTCTGGGATCATGGCCACCCTACCTTCCTCCCCTCATTCAGAGACAAAATAGCCAAAGAACTCTCCTAGGAGACAGAGTGATGAGTGTCAACAGCTAACTGTCACCAGAGGATGTCAGCCGCGGGGACGCATCCCATCACAGCAGTCCTGCGATATCCGTTGTGGGAACTGTATGCTCTGGAACTGTCACCTGCTGCACTCACGGGTCTGCTCCCGACTGACCAGGTTTAGACATCAGGTGTCTAGGGCCTCGTAGGCTGTACCTTGCGACTCCTCCCTCGGTGCAGGGCACACTTACCTTGCTCTCCGTCCTTCCCCTCCCCCTCTGGGCAACAGTAAACAGTGCACAGACAGGGCCAATCCCATGCCCATCTCTGATCTTACTTCCCATAAGTAGGCGCCCAGGGCATACCCCAGCCCTACTGTCCACTCTCTCCCTGTGTCCCGGGGACACCCGGACAGTGGCTACACACCTGGCTCCAGGGAGACCTTCTTGCCTATGATGTTCACAGCAGCTGTGCACATGGCCTCCACAAAGAAGCGCCCAGGCTCCGCAATGACCTCGACACCGGTCCCCTCGGGGAAGTACTGGGCCAGGGCAGCATTGATCGCTCTCGCCATCTGTGGTGACAGATCCCGCCGTCTCTATCTTGAGCCTTAGCAACTGACACAATCATCCTCCCTTTCCTTTGTCCCTTAGGAAGGTGACGTTTTGAATCATTGGCATGTGGTCAGCAAAGACAGAATGTTTGCTGGAGCTAAGGGGTCGTGAGTTTCCACCAGGCACAGCCAGCGCTGGCGGCTAAGGTGTCTATGGGATGACACGAGGTGCTGGAGAGATCGCTCAGTGGTATAACGCTTGCCCATTCCATGACAGGCTGGAGATGCAAAAGAAGGCTGGGGAGTGGGAGGAAGACAGGAGAGGAGGAGGAGGAAGAAGAAGAAAAAGGCAGGGGAAGGAGGAGGAAGAAGAAAAGGAGAAGAAAGCAGAAGAGGAACAGAAAGAGGAAGAGGAGGAGGAAGAATAAATGGACGAGGAGGAGGAAGAGAAAGGAAGAGGAAGAAGAAAAAAGGAAGAGAAGGAAGAGGAGGAAGAAAAGGAGGAAGAAGAGAAAGGAAGAGGAAGCCATTTTTAGATGTAGCTTCTGATTGTATCAGAGCTGTGAGACAGCAAGACATGCAATAAGAAGAGGCACACACGCTCAGACACACTCACAGCTGAGCGAGTAGTCAGTGAAGACGTGCGCCAAAGGCAAACCCCAGTGCCCACAAACAGACTCCCAGTTACTCGAGGTTACTACACACAAACACACAAACACATGGGTGTGCACACATACTTGACCCCACCCCTACCCCAGACTGCTACCCATGCCCTGGGGCTGTCCCTCTCACCTCCTCAAGTCTGGCTTCACAGCCCTCAAATCCTGGGAAGCCCCCTCCAACATCCAGGAGGCTCATGTGATGGCCGGCCTTGGAGCCCATCTCAAACACACGATGGCAGTCAGCGATGGCCCGTTCGTAGCTCTGGGGTGTTTGGCACTCGGAACCCACGTGGAAGCTGAGCGTGGTCATGGGTGTGGAAGACACACAGGTGAAGACTGAAGTCAGCGTGAGGAGAGGTGTACTGGGGACACCCACCCAGGGGCTTCGGGACTTGGGCCAGCCAGTGCCAAGATTGGCACCCACAGAGGTACGTGTCATGTGTCCACATCCCATAGGGCTCAGGACAGAGTGACATTTTCTCCCGGCTGCTCACTCCCAATGCCTCTGTTGAAGGGGCTCCTGTTCTCTTACATAAAAGTCATTAGAAGCCGGGCATGGTGGCGCACGCCTGTAATCCCAGCACTTGGGAGACAGAGGCAGGCAGATTTCTGAGTTCGAGGCCAGCCTGGTCTACAGAGTGAGTTCCAGGACAGCCAGGACTACAAAGAGAAACCCTGCCTCAAAAAACAAAAACAAAAACAAAACAAACAAACAAAAAAAGTCATTAGAACCCCACAACCCACTGCCCTCTGAAGGTAAGCTGAGTAACCAGTTAGATGGGATGAGGGGTGTGAGGCTTTCTTGTGAGATGCAAAACACGGCTGGCCAGACGGCTCAGAGCATAAGGGCACTCACTGCCAACCCTAACTACCTGAGTTCAATTTCCGACCCCCACATGATGAGAAAACTAATTCCTAAAAGTTGTCCATGGCATGTGTGTGTGTGCGTGCATACACACACAAACACGTACACTCAAGTAAGTATAAAAAAGTAAAAAGTTTAACTCAAACATTATTTTAAAAATAATGTAGCTGGTGGTGGTGGCACATGCCTTTAATCCCAGCACTTGGGAAGCAGAGGCAGGCGGATTTCTGAGTTCGAAGCCAGCCTGGTCTACAGAGTGAGTTCCAGGACAGCTAGGGCTACACAGAGAAACCCTGTCTTGAAAAACCAAAAAAAAAAAAAAAAAAAAAAACCAAAAAAAAAAAAAAAAAAAAAAAAGTAAGGGGCCAAAAAAACCCCATTAACTAATTAACACACTTTTCTAGATCATACTTCATATAGCACAAGCTAGCACCCAGCGTGTAATACAGCCAAAGATGACCTTGAACTTCTGTCCTTCATCCACCACCTCTGGAGCACTGGCGTGCTGGACTTTGGGATGTGTACTGTGGCTGGTTTTATCCCGTGCACACCAGACAATCACTTTACTCACTGAGCTATGTCCCCAGCCCTGCCCCTTCTGGAGACCTGGTCCTCTGTGTTCAGCCTGTCCCTGACTGTGGCTTTCCTGCCTCTGCCTCCCAGAGGGCTGGGACTCCAGCTGTGAGTCCCCATGCCCAGGGCTCAGAAAGAATAAAATGAATCCAGGAGGAATGAAATGTAAAAACTTCAGACAGAGACCGGATCTGTAATAGTGATTAGACCCCAAGGGAAAAAAGGAAATGAGCTCCGCCAATCCTGACTTCATTTAAAACTCCAGTCTTTCTCGTCGCGGAGATGTTGTATTTGTTTGGATCCTTTTAAATACTGTTTGAAAATGTTACAGATCTGCAGTGTTAAGTTTCTGTGATGTTGACTTGGATTTTTGTCCCCAAGGCCTCACACCTTGGCTTAGGAAACACACAAAGCAGAGAGGTGTCCCTGAGAGTCCTTGGCTGCCTAGGGAGAGCAATAGAAACGGAGACAGGGAAGGGCAGTGCTCACTTACGAGGCCCCCACCACAGCCAAGCCCAGCTCTCGGGCCACCTGGAGCAGGTGTCCACACGCCTCCAGAGAGGCGCCAAACTTGGTGTCCAGCCGGAAGGTGCTTTGACTGTCAGGGGTCTGTATCCGGAGGACCAATCTAGAGGAGGAGAGAGGACGGCAGAGGTGCACAGGAGCCCCAAGACCCTCCAACCTTCCCACCCACCCCTGCCTAGTTGCTCCCAACTACTCAGCATAGACGGCAAGGAGCAAGCACATACTGCTTACAGAATTCTGCCAGGCAAGTGCAAGCGGGATAGAATGACTTCATTAAAACGGCCTAAAGAATCAGGGATGGGGCTGGAGAGATGGCTCAGGGGTTAAGAGCACTGACTGCTCTTCCAGAGGTCCTGAGTTCAATTCCAAGCAACCACATGGTGGCTCACAACCATCTATAATGGGATCTGATGCCCCTCTTCTGGTGTGTCTGAAGACAGCTACAGTGTGCTCATACATACATATATGTGTATGTACACATATACATATATACATATAAAATAAATGAAATCTTAAAAAAAAGAACCATACATGTATATGTGTATGTACACATATACATATATATACATATAAAATAAATGAAATCTTAAAAAAAAAAAAAAAAAAAAGAACCAGGAGTGTAGGCTGGCAGGTGGATCTCTATGACTTTGAGGCCAGCCTGGTCTACAGAGCGAGTTCTAGGACAGCCAGGGCTACACAGAGAAACCTTGTCTCAAAAAAAAAAAATTAACCAAACACGACAAACAAAAGAATCAGAGATGTTACACGACATATGGCTTATGATCTGAAATGTGAGCCTCGGTCTGACTCTAGTGTAAGTACTTTTTCTATGACATCATGGATGTCAGACTTCCTCATGCTGGGCTCTGTCCAGTGTCTTCTTGACACTAATGTGCTCCAGAGAAGGCACGGGGCCTTCTGACCCAACCCTTGTGCCTTCGGGCCAACATTCTTGCTGCCCAGAGGTTTTCTTGGGGCCACCTTGCACCTGGAGTCCCTGGACCCGCTGTTTCCAGCTGAGACCTCTGCCACCTCACCTGGCTTCGGGGTACTGCCGGGCCAGCTTAGTCAGCTCCTCCTCACTGTCGAAGGTCACAAGCCGCACCCCACAGCGGGCTGCGTACCGGATGTGGGAGACCGCCTTGCAGGGGTTGGCGAAGATGATTCTCGACGGCGCCACGCCCAAGCTCAGCACCTGCTCCATTTCCCCCTGGCGTGGGGGAAAGCCAAAGTTAGGGCTGCCTGCTGCTCCCACCTTTCCTGACTCTTTGGGGACAGGACCTTAGCCTGAGCTAGTGGGGATATCTTCCAATGAACCCCCTGTAGAACCAAGTCCTTCTCTGGGAGCGTGTCAGGTCCCAGAGGAACCCCAGACAAGTCTCCCTCAGTATCTGAGGCTCCTCGGGCACCTCGCGCTCTGCCTCCCTCTCTAAACCTCTCCGAGCCCGGGGCTGGGTCCGGCCTCTCTCCTTGCAGTGTCTGATTCCCATATAACTCAGCAATTTGGCCACACACTGTCCTGGTTCCCATGTGCTCTCTTGGTCCTTTTGACCTCTTCTCTTTCTCTTCTCTTCCTCTCTTACTCCTCCTCTCACGGCCTGGCCTATTCTACAGGCCATGTTCAGTCTGGACTCTTCCAGATGCCCTGGCTGTTCTCTCCCTCTATATCTGCAATAAAACCCTTCTCCTCAACCCTACCTACGAGTGGTCATGTATTCACTTTCATTAAGTGTTGGTCCCATTTTAAAGAGGGAGGAACCGAGGTTCAGAAGGATGATCGGCCATGCTAGGACCTGCTCCCTAGTTCACGCTGTTTGGTCTTGTCACACAGTCACGCACAAGGCGGACTGGAGCAATCTACTCATTTATTCTTTGAAAAGCCCCTGAGGGGACGGGCTGTAGTTTGGTTGGTAGCTTTGCTTGCGTAGCATGCACAAAGCCCTGGGTCCAATCAGCACTGGGAAACTGTGTCTGGGAGGGTCAAAAAGTTCAAGGTCATCCTCAGCTACACAGTGAATTCTAACCTAGCCTGGACTACATTAGACAGATGAAAACCAACAGCAGCAACAACAAAGTCTCAGATCCTCAGCACGCCGGGCGCCATCTTGGGGGCCAGAGTCCTCCTTCCTGATCTCCCAACCATTGGCACTATTTCTCCAGGGTGTGACAAGTCACGGAGAGGTGACTGGCAAGCTGACACAGGCTCACCTGGCTGGCACAGTCAAAGCTGGTGCCCAGGGCAGCCAGGACGAACAGCACCCAGGGCCTGCTGTTGCACTTGACTGCATAGAAGGGCTGGACTCGGGGCAGGGCCTGGAGGAAGGTCCGATGGCGGCTGACCAGCACATCCAAGTCAGCCACCATAAAGGCATCTTGGCAGCCCTGGTCGGCAAGGACAAGAGATGGAGATGGGGGCTGGGTTAGGTCCTTGAGGCCTCTCAACTTTATGACAAAATCATTTCTCTTTCTCTGCCTTTCATTTCCTTTCTTGACAATTCACTTTATTTTTCATTTTGTTCATGTGTTTGTTTGCTTGTTTAGAGAAGCTCTTGCTATGTAGCCCAGGCTCCCTCTGTATTCTCCTCAATGCTGGGATTACACGTGTACACCACCACATTTAACTTGTTTCTTCCTTTTTAGGGCCAGAGAAAACAGGGCCAAGGACACATAGCAAGAATATGACAAAGAGAAGATTTGGTTTTCTTTTCTCGTGTTTTCTTTCGTTTTGTTTTGAGACAGGGTTTCTCTGTGTAGCCCTGGGTGTCCTGGAACTTGCTATGTAGACCAGACTGACCTTGAACATACAGAGATCTACCTGCCTCTGCCTCCGGAGTGCTGGGATTAAAGGCAATGCACAAAAATCATGTCTGGCAAAGAAAGCATTAGAACTCTGGTTTTTGTATGTCTTGAAACAGAGGTGCAGGAAGGCAGCCATCGGTACAGCAAAGCTGGCGACAGATGACTTCAGCTCCAGAGGATGGCTTGGTTGAGGGTGAAACCCTGAGTGCCTGGGAAACAATGCTACAAGAACAGCAGGACTCCCCCAGCTGAGGCCCTGGGAAAGCCAGGTCTGGCAGCCTCCCAGTCGAAAACAGGAGGCCTTCTTGGGTACCAATAATGACAAGCAACGGAAGGGGTGGGACTTGCCCTCCCTCCTTACCGAGATGGACAACTCCTGGATCTTCTTCAGGACCAGCTGCCGGGCATCTGCCTCTGGCCCCAAGGTGATGGGCTCCGAAGGACACAGGCTTTTTGTGCCTCCTGGCGGCTCCCTCCTGCCTTCAGAGGGCGTGGTCATCCTGAGACTCTAGTTGAGGTGTTTGCTGGGTACAGTCCTGGCACCATAGAAGGGACAACTCTGTGGACCCCAGTCTCTTCCTTCTGTCCCTCCTATAGCTAAGACAGCCAAGTCACTGAAGCCTGGGTCCCATTAAGCCCCATGAACCCCACCTAGTCCTGCTGATGTCTTCAAGTTTTACAGTAGGCCACTGATGGCACGTGGCCTGAGCCACTGATTGCAGGTGACGAGCAAGCACAGCAGCCATTCCCTCAGAAGAGAGCATGTGACTCTCCTCCAGGCCCCTTCCCATCCGCTCCCACTCAAGATGAGAAATGGAGAAGCAGTAGAGTAGTAGAGCCCAACTCTAGATCAGTCACAGGAGATTAGAGGTGAGACCCGTGTCTCACAGGGAAAGGAAGGGACTTGCCTCAGGTTGGGAGGTTGGTGGCCCCTGGGGTTCCCTGGAACAGCCAGAGATACCTCAGACTAAAGTGGGGTCCCCAGCAGACACAGGGATTCTTGTGGGCTTGTGTACCGGAGGCTTTCCACGGAGATCTCTGGTCCTTCCGGGTGCGAAGGGTTCTGTCACCTCCACTGCAGCAGCTGGCTCCACCCCTGTCTTCACAGTTGGTCTCAGTCACTCAGTGTGTCCTCAACCTGCACTGAGTAGGGCCGGGCTGGGCTGGTGAGAGGCCAACTAGCCAGTGAGGAATGCGGGGTGGGGGGTGAGGGGTGGGGGTGGGGGGTACTTCAGGAGTGGCCTTTCTGAAGAGCGGACCTCTTCCCAAGCGGCAGTGTTACAACTCTTATGACTCTCAGATGAGTAGTTCTCTCAGATGAGAGGTCCTCACACCTTTATTCCTCCTGGATAGGATTTATATACAGTTTTGGGGTGGGCCAAGGTCTGCAGCAGGTATCTCCCATTGGCTTGGTCTGAGAGCTTGGGAATACCTTATCTGCATGTGGGAGGGCTTGGGGTGCTGCTCCTACATGACTGATAGGCCACAGACCTCTCTACAGGGGGCTGTGGGAGGCTGTAGCTACTGACACCTGCTGGGTCACCGGGGTTTTAAGCCTGAGCACTACCAGGGACCAGGCTGCCTATGCCAGCTCAACTCCCCCACAGCTTCTGGTCCATAGATGGGAGTATGTCCAAGACCCTTTCCCACATGACTCACCCTACAGCTGTCATGACCTGCTTCCTCAATACAGTCCAGAGAGCCCAGACGATGGTGCTGTCTGGGCTTCGGGGCAATAGTTGTGAGGAAATCCAGTCCCAACAAGATCTCAGGGTACAGGAAACCTACCTTCAGCCCAAACCTCCAGGCGGGATCACACCTTCCTGTAGCTGCCAGCAGCTACTGTGAACTGGGTTCCTGGGACAGAAGCTGAGGGATAGACGGGGAAGGGCCAGGACAACAGTATTGCTGATGGAGGCCAAAGCTTAATGGAGCTCTGACCAAATCACAGCGTGGGAGAGCCCCTCCACCCAGACTCCAGGGTGAGCTCCCGGGAAGTGGTCTGGCTTCTGTTGACTCCACTGTCAGCAGATGGCCTGCTGGGGTCAGGAAACTGCGAGTCTGGCAGATCCGGATGCTCCAGGCGGTGGCCGTGGCTCCCAGGTGAAAGCAGGAAGCTGTGTTGTCCTATTAAGAGCAAAGGGCCCGGGACTTCACTAATGAGAACTAATGATTAATAAGAGATTCAAAAGCCCAAATGCTGGGGGGGAGGGAACGCCTTCCAAGGTGTGCATTGACAGGTGTTCAGGCTGGATGGGGATGCCTATGGAAAGAAGCACTGGCCACCTTCAGAAGCAGGAGAGCCCAGAAACCCTTTCCCCTCTTCCCCTCTTCCCCTCTTCCCCTCTTCCCCTCTTCCCCTCTTCCCCTCTTCCCCTCTTCCCCTCTTCCCCTCTTCCCCTCTTCCCCTCTTCCCCTCTTCCCCTCTTCCCCTCTTCCCCTCTTACTAGAAATGTCCAGGTCACACTAGAGCAGTTAGGCCTTGGCGTAGAATCAAAACCCCAAAACTCTAATAGCAGGTGGCCCTGCAGGCTGGAGAGTGAGCTGGGTGATCATGGCAACTCTTGCTGTCTGCTGCCTATTTAAGTGGGATGGTAAACCCGCCCCTGTCACTCTGTCTTGTCCCAGCTACTCTTCTAATCCTCCCTTTCCATGAGATCCTCTAAGGCCTGTGACCTGAGGTCCCTCCCAGGATGGAACCACCACCTTGGGACAGGGCCAGCTCTAGGATGTCAGCTGCCACTTTTTGAAGGCTTACACTCCACCTTCAAGCTACAACCCAAGTAAGTTCAAACATTCCAGCAGAGAGTGGCTGAGGAATAAGCCTATCTATCCTTCATATTATACTCTCCCTTTCAGGACAGAATAGGTGCACCACTAGCCAGTGATGGAAGGCCCCAGGCCTTCTTATCACAGGAAAGCTAGAGACATGTTTGGTCTTAACCCAGAGATGAAGCTACACATTAGTTTCTTCCTACAGTCTGTCTCCTGCCTGCAGCGCTTCTGTGGGCCTCTTTCCTCAGGAGAGCAAAACTTGCCTTCCCACTCTAAAAATGTGGTCGTGGGTGTGTCAGTTGACTGTTCTGAGCTTCAGTTTTTTTATCTGGAAAATGGGACCCCAGAAGACAAGAGGAATAATGAGTCTATGAAATAATAACCATGCAGGGCCTTGGGGCCAACACTACTATCTAGATGCCCACTGCTGCAGAATGCCCAGCCGGAGACACGCACGCACGCACGCACGCACGCACGCACGCACACGTCTTTTGAGGTCATGGAGCCTCCGGCGTTGATTAAAATGAAAGCAGAGGGGAATAGTATGTTTTCCCCAACCCACAGAACCTGCTTTCTTGTTAGGATCTTGGGAAAGAATGGATGGGCCAAAGACAGACTCTGGACAAGAGACTTCAGCCACTGCCCAGCAAGGGCAGGCTCGCAGAGCACACTGTGGGTGGTTTTCAGAAAGAGCTTGTGCCAATAAAATTAATGTGGAGTTGTTCAGGGAGCTAGATGTGTTCATTTATTTTATTTTACTGTTTGGTGCTCTGTCTGTGTGGCAGAAAAGCTAGTAGAATCATTATATGTAGGATAATAAACATTAGAATTCGCAGTTGTTTTCCAGGAGTGCCTTGGAATCTTTGTGGGAAGCAGTGGTTGTTTTCTGTTGCCTGTAGAGCTGCTTTTTAAGAGGGGCTTTACAGCCTTCACGTGGCTTTGTTCACAAGATGGTCCAGGCACACTTAGAACGTTTTGCATTATTGCATACTACAAACTGTGCACAGGAAGGACTAAAGTTGCACGGGTGTGATGTTTTTCTTCAGGAAACATGGATTAGATCAGGAGCTTTGGTATGAGGAATTTGTTTTTCCAAATAAATAAATAAACAAACGGTTTTTTGTTTGTTTGTTTTTTTCGAGACAGGGTTTCTCTGTGTAGCCCTGGCTATCTTGGAACTCACTCTGTAGACCAGGCTGGCCTCGAACTCAGAAATCCGCCTGCCTCTGCCTCTCAAGTGCTGGGATTAAAGGCATGCACCATCACTGACCGGCTTAAAATCAACTTTTGTGTAACAATCATTATGCTTTTGGGTCGCTGTTTGACATTCCATCCACAGAGGCTGGATCTCCCTGTTGCCAGCAAGGCCTTAACTCATCCTTGAGTTACTTTCTCTGATAGACCAGAGATACTCAGAACACCAACATGTCTGCATACACAACATATGCATGCTTGGTGCCCACAGAGGTAAGAAGAGGGCACTGGATGCCCCAGAGTCAGAATTACAGATGGTCATGAGCTACCATGTGGATGGTGAGAATCGAACTTAAGTCCTCAGAGAGGTCAGCCGATGCTCTTCAGCACTGAGCCGTCTCTCCAGCCTCTAAATAGGGGTTTTTAAACAAGTCATATAACATACATGAGTTAGCAGAATGAAATAACATATCTACCTGGAATGATCCTTTTAAGCTCACATATGACCAAAGAGAGGGCATAGTAAAGGACTGATTATATCAGTTTATGAGTAACACAAGCTCATAATCACAAAGCCCAGTGCTTCTTGGTATCAGGAGATGTGGGACTTGCTTCCTGCCTCGCTTTGACTTGATGTTGGTATGACTTACGTAGTGCCTTTGACTTAGGGAAGTATTATTTTGATACTTCAAATCTTAGATCCCGTGGCTTGTAACTGTCCACAGTTACACTGAACGGGTTACCTGGAAGGGAAGCTGGGGATGTATGGGAAGGCGGCCAAAAGACAACATTGCTGTTCAAGGTCTCAAAGTTTAATGGAGAACTCCAAATATATAGGCAGGGGAAAACCCTTCCCCCGAAGGCTGGAAGCTTCTCCACAGAAAGGTTCAGTTGCTCCGCAGGTGGCTAGAGTTTCTTAGGAAACTGCAGGTCCTTGAAGAATAATGAATGGGCTTCACCTTGGTCTGAGTGCTCCACCCTAGGTGGAGGGGATTATGGCTAACATAGGAACTCCCGCTCAGAGGCTGGGAGAAACTTCACATTGGTCAAGTTCCTGACAGGTCCCCTTGTCCATTAGACAGGGTCAGGATGTTCCTGTGGGAGAGGGAGCTAGAGTGAGAGCCTCCACCTCTTTCCTCTCCCATCAGGAGTCAAAGCTCTCAGACTCCCAGGGACTCGGGAGTCCAAACCAGGACAACAGGAGGAGCCCAGAGCGGGAGAAAGATGCTCAGAGGCTCTAGGGAGGACTTCTAGTCACCAGGGCCTCCTGAATTCCACTACCAAACCATGCTGGAGCTGAATAAAGCCTCCAGCTTGTGGTTCTAAACAAGAAGGTGAAAAAGGTCCCCATTTCCATGGAGATGCCATCCTCTCCGGGTGACTCTGGAAAAGCCTATCTCTAGCTCTGCAGCTCCCTTGCTAGACCCTGGGTAGGTACTTTGCCCCAAAGCCTCAGCCTCTGTCTCTACCTGACAGGAAGGCCCTGAGGATGGATTGGGATAGGATGAGGTAGGGTGAGAGGGGGTGGGGAGGAATGAGGTGGCAGGAGAGGGGGCAGGGTGGGAGGGGGTAAGATAAGATGGGTTGTGAGGATGTAAGATGGGAAGGCAGGAGAGGAGAGAAGGGGGTGGGGTGGGGTGGGGTGGGGGCGAGATCAGATGGGGTGGGATAGGACAGTGGGTTGGGGTAGCTAATGTTAATTTTCAGTTTAATAAGGAATAGAATCATCGAAGAGACACGACTTGGGGTATGTCTGTGAGAGATTTTATAGATTATGTTAACTGAGGTGGGAAAACTCCACCTGGATGTGGATGGCACCAGTCCCTGGGCTGGGTTCTGAACTGAATACAAAGGAGAAAGTGCACTGAGTTCCAGCATTCATCTCTTTCTCTCTGCTTCCTGATGACTGTGGGTGTGCTATGACCTTCTGAGACTCGGGCGGCCATGGCAGACTGTGAGCCAAAGGAGGCCTTCCTCCTTCAAATTGTCACTGTGAGGCGAGATCTCATAGCTGTGGGGAAAGTAGTTAATACGGATGGGAGGGGAGGAAATGACATCCCATGATGTGAAATGACATGAGATGACGTGACAGACAGGTGGCAGAAGGTCTCGTCGGTGAAAAGCTTAGTTAAAAATTAGGACAGTGATGTTGTTGTCGATAGCGGTGGCAACGGCCCTGATGAACCGCCAGCTCATACTTTGTTGGAACGTTTCACTTAGGTCTTATTTCACCTTTGCGGCTGTGGTCCTGGGAATCCCAGGGTCTCACCCTAGGCAAACACTTCACTGTTGAGCTACACTCTCAGCCCTAAACTTTGAATTTTGATTGACACATAAATGTTTATCCCTCACATTAAATGGTTACTGTTTCCTTGTGATGAGAGCATTTTAAATGTTCTCTTTTGGCTATTTTATTCTTTAACTTTTAGGGTTTTTTTTTCTATTATTATGGTGTGTGTGTATGTGCATGTGTGCACACATGTGTGCAGGCATCCGTTTGCCACAGCATACAGGAGCAACTAGAAGATAACTTTCAGAACTAGGTTCTCCACCCATCCTGTGGGCTTTGGAGGTCAGAGACAGGTCCTTGGGCTAGCACTTTGGGCATTTCTACCCACTGAACCATCTTCTCTGCCCTCTTCCAGCTGTTTAAAAGGACATGGTTTAAAATATATTCTTGGAGTTGGAGAGATGACTCAATGGTTAAGCACACCGTCTGCTCTTCCAGAAGTCCTGAGTTCAATTCCCAGCAACCACATGGTAGCTCACAACCATCTGTAATGAGGTCTGATGTGTCTGAAGACAGCTACAGTGTATTCATATACATAAAATAAATAAATCTAAAAATATATATATTCTTAACTTTGTCGCTGAGGTGTAGCTCAACTGGTAGAGAAATTGCTGGGATTCGATCATAAATCAAGCATGATGTGGTAAGCCTTTAATCCCAGCACTCAGGAGGCAGAGGGAGGCTGATCTCTGTGAGTTCCAGGCCAGCCAGGACTACACAGACAAACCCTGTCTCAAAACAAAACAAAAACAAACAAACAAACAAACAAACAATCAAAACAAAACAAAACAAAACAAAACAAAACAAAACAAAAGACAAAATGGGAGTCGAAGAGCAGCCCAGGCTGTGTAAGGCCTCATCTCAGACGAAAACCCTCTGAAGCCGTGTGGTAACAGGGAGCCCCAGAGCATTTGCAATCTGCTCTGCTGTGGTTAGCTCCAGCATCACCTCCTTTCTCACCCCACCCCACCCTGTGCTGTCCACTCCAGATCTCTGTGAGCCTGACTGTCAGATTTCACATATGAGCGAGATCAACTGATAGGCACTCCTCTGAGCTTGACATTTCACAGAAGACTCAACCGTTCATGCCGTTGCAACTGTCAGATCTTTGCAGTGAAAACGCCCATGTTGCAAACCAAAGCAGACTCTGGTTTTTGGGGTTTGTTAATTTTTGCAGTTTTGGTTTGGTTTGTTTGTTTTTGGTAATTTTTGTCAGACTGCATTTTTATTTTTATTTTTGTTTTCTGTTTTGTTTTGAGTGAGAGTGAATATGAAGTTGGATGTGTTGGGAGGAGTTGAAGGGGCAAAGGGTAGGATCAAAATGTATTTGGGGGAAGTTTTTAATGCAAATAAGTAATAAATGAATGAACTGGAGGGGGGTTGCATACATGTTTGCACGTATATGTGTGCGTTATGTGGAGGCTTGAGTTGACATCAAATATCTTCCTCAGTTGTTCTCCAATTTTATTCCCCTGAGGCAGGTTCTCTTGCTGAGCCTGAAGTGCACCAGTTATAGTCTAAGACCCGAAAAAAATCGAGGGTGCCCCAGCACCATACGCCTCAGAAGGCAACACCCAAATCACTCTCTAGAAATGGTCTTGATGCAACAGCAAGAGGATTTTTATTCCAGAGGCTCTGGGGTTCACAGTCGTACACCACACAGGGGTAGAGGACTGTGGACCCCGAGTGCAGAATCTGTACAGCTTTTATAAGTTTACAACAAAACCCGAGTATCGCAAACCAATCATTCCTTAACATCGAGAGCCTGCACAGTACGAGCCAATTGATTTGTACCACTCCATAACTTCTAAGCCAATCGGTTTAAATTATGCAAGCCCACTCTCCGAGGACCAATCAGTTTCCTATAGAAACCAGATAGCAACTAGTTAGCTCATTTCCCCTTACAGGGCCAGGATCATGTACTCATTTCCCATTATGGGGCCAGGATCACGTATTCAAGGCACCTTTGCCTAGTTCCTAACAAAGTGTGGGCTTGAGGAATGTGACCTTACACCTAGTTTCTAACAAAGAGCAGGCTAAAGTTCTGACTTCTTGGGGTCATTTGAGAGTTAGGCATGGGGGATTTTTAGGCTGTAATTCTCATCCTTTCATCTCCCACTTCTTTTCTTGTTAATAGTTCTAATCTTAGAACTAGGAGAATTAAAGGTCAGCCTCCTCTTGGCTCGGAAGGCTCTTGTACTGCTGCCTAAGTACCATAATCTGGACTGCGATCACCCATTCCCCGACGAGGGCAACTAACCTATTAATTATGCAAGGTCCAACTGTAAGCAGCAGGAGCAGTATCATTAGGGGTCCTATCAGGGCAGGGTGGTCAAGAGTACAAGATAAGGGCTTTCCACCGAGTCTTAAGGTTTCCTGCGTGTTGGCATCTAACGTAGACCGAATCTCCAACTTGAAAGCAATGTGGGACTTGTGAGTCTCCTCCTGAGTAGGCCTCCCAGACCTGTTTCCACGCTTGATGCCTCACCCACTCGAGTGCCTTGAGCCTAGAGAACAATGGCTGGGGAAGCAGCACATCAGCACTACATATAGAGGCAGTTTCTGCCAGTGGAGCCCCCCCCCCCCGTAGAGCAATTCATAGGGGCCAGCCCAAACCGTCCAGGGGTGTTCCCAACCCTGAAGAGCACAAAGGGTAGGAGAGCTATCCAATCATTAATGCCAGTCTCTGTGGTCAATTTGGTGAGGGTTTCTTTCATCAGGGTTCCAGCAACTGTTCCTGAAGCCTTCTTACACAGATCCAGTAACCTGTCTGGAAGCAGTGAGGAGCCTCTGACATGCCTGGAGCATTTAAGGCAGACAGTTTGGGCCAAATCTTATGTTGTGGTACACCTCCTAGGAGGACCCAGTGGATGACAAAGGAATTGGGGTAACAAAGAGGATCTCCAGGGGGTCAGGTTAAAATGGCAGGGGCTGTTCAGAAACAAGGGGGGAGGCACCACCCAGCCTAAGCCAGTCTCCAAGGTCAATTTTGTTAAGGTCTCTCATAGGGTTTTGTTTATTTTCTCTAGCTGTCTTGAGCCCTGGGGACAGTCCATCCAATAACGTTTCCAATTAGTCCCCAATATCTCTGTCAATCTCTGACTTACCTTAGAAACAAAAACAGAACCATTGTCTGATCCAACCACCTTGGGCACTCTGAAACTTGGGAAAATTTCTTCTAACCCTGGCCGCTGTTTCCTGCCTTCTCCAGGGTCCTCCAGACCCCCACAGTTTCAACTCTAGCACATTTGCCATTCGAACTCACTGCACGAGACAGGCTGGGTAGACAAAGACACACAAGACAAAGATGCACAAAACAGAAACCAACAGATCCAAGCCCTTGCAACCCGTCCATGCCTCCCACAAGCAGGCAAAAGAATCGGATGGCTGCAGAGGGGAAAGCTTCCACTTTCACAACAGACCTCGATCCTCTTGACTGACAATAGGAGACTACCAGACGTCCCTGGCTCTCCTCACCTCCCAGAGTGTCCTCTAAGGCCACAGCCTGTGGCTTTCTGTAGCATGTCTACTAACCACGGTCCCCTGGCCCTCACAGTTCAAGAGGACATCTGCATACCAAAAGCATGAGTCTCATCAGATTCAGATTCAGAAAACAGAACAGAACAGACACTCAGAACGAAGACACCAGCCGGCGCACACACACATTTCAGCGGGGATCCCCTTACCTCCAAGTCAGTTCTCGGGTATGAGGGGTGATCGCACTTCCCGGCTAATGCACCAATGTAAGACCCGAAAAAACGAGGGCACCCAGCACCCTGCGCCTCGGAAGGCGACACCCAAATCACTCGCGAGAAATGGTCTTGATGCAACAGCAAGAGGATTTTTATTCCAGAGGCTCTGGGGTTCACAGTCGTATACCACAAAGGGGTAGAGGACTGTGGATCCCAAGTGCAGAATTGGGACGGCTTTTATAAGTTTACAACAAAACCCGAGTATTGCAAACCAATCATTCCTTAGCATCGAGAGCCTGCGCAGTGCGAGCCAATTGATTTGTACCACTCCATAGCTTCTAAGCCAATCAGTTTAAATTATGCAAGCCCGTGCTCCGAGGACCAATCAGTTTCCTATAGAAGCCAGATAGCAACTAGTTAGCTCATTTCCCCTTATGGGGCCAGGATCACATACTCATTTCCCATTATGGGGCCAGGATCACGTATTCAAGGCCCTTTTGTCTAGTTCCTAACAAAGAGTGGGCTCAAGGAATGTGACCTTACACCTAATTTTTAACAAAGAGCAGGCTAAACTTCTGACTTCTTGGGGTCATTTGAGGGTTAGGCACAGGGGATTTTTAGGCTGTAATTTTCATCCTTTCGATAGCTACTCAGATCACCAGTTTGTCCATGGAAACTTCATCTCTGCCTCCTAAGCCACGGGACTGTATGATGTGGCCATCATGCCTGCTTGAATCTTAGATGGTTCTGAAGATCTAAACTCTTGTGCATATGTTTACTGTGCTTTGTCCACCAAATCATCTCCCCAGCCACTGAAAACACATTTAAAGCAATTCATCCATCTAAGGAAGAGGAAATATTTACAATAATAATCAATGGATAAGAGAGACAAAATGAAAGATAAGGACACAGCCTGGTGCCCATGAGATGTACACACTGACTGCTCTATCTGGGTGACTCATGGAACCTCCACAGGAACACGGGGAAGCAAGTCCTGTCTGGGCCAGCTCCATAGCGGAGAGGACTCAGAGCATAAGCCGAGAGCAACATCTAAGATACAACTGGCAGGAACCAGCCTCAGATTGGGGGAGGGTCCAGAGCACGGGGTGTTTGGGAGCGGTGGACTGAAGGACATGAAGTCAGCAGTGGGTGCAAACTGCTGGTTGTATGTTCTGCTTGAGATAGTTCTCTAGACAGACCTCTGGGTAGCTAGAAATTTTCTAAAAACAACTGTTAGCTCTCTAAGTAGCTCTCTTGCAGACCGAAGCCCAGTCTTTTATCTAAATATCAATTTAGTCATTTACCCCAGGTTCCCTTTTTATTATCCCATTAATCAGAATTTTATGACTTTAGTCCCTCGATTCTTAGAAAGGTCAGCAAGTACATTTTTTTTAACATAGCAAATGAACTCAGAGATCTGCCTGCCTTTTTAAACTCAAACAATAAGCTCAGCTGGGTGGGATCCCACCCTGAGATCAGCATTCCTACCATGCCTGTACATAAATTTGCTCTATTCCAGGCTGATCTTGAACTCAGAAGTCTGCCTGCCTTTGTAAGCACAAACAGTAATTTTAGCTGTATGTAATCTTGCCCTAAGATCACTACTCAATAAATCTCTTTTTTTACTACCTTTCTGACAAACTGGCTCTTTAGTACAGCTGCCTCTGTTCTCTTAGGTCAATGAAGCCTCTCAAACAATTCATGTTACATCCTTATATTTTGCAGAGTTGAGAAACCCTGTAAGGAAAAGCTCTTAAAACCCTGATTTATATATTTTTGAAGGTTTCAGCGTCAGAGAGACACATTCTTACTTCCTGGAATCATGCTGCCTCTGATTATCAAGGAGTCATTAACCTGGGCAGAAAGGACATTCCCCCAAACAAGGAACATAAAGTAAAATATACATTATTATACAAACAAGGCTTATGTCTACAACAACCATTAACACCCATGGAGCCCACACCCTGCTGGCTCTGCACCAGAGGCAGGAACCATGTCTTGCCACCCCTTCTGCAGCTGTGCAGCAGCATTGGCAACACAACATGAGCACCTGCTAACTCAGCTCCTGGACAGACAGTAAGCAAGAGGCTCCTCCTGAGTGCCCTGCACAATGTTCAGTGACACTGTCAGCATGGAGCAGGACAGCTGTCACCTCGCGCCACCTGGAGAAACCCAGCACCGTGGCTCTAGAGAGGCAGATGTGGATGCAGTGAACTACTCTGCCTGTCTCTGTATTATCTGATTACAAACACATATCACTATGCTCAGCCTTTATTCTATTAGTTGGTGAGTGAGTGAGTGAATTAGTTAGTTAGTTAGCTAATTACTTTTTGAATAGAGTTTCTCTGTGTAGCCCAGGCTTTCCTGTAGTTAGTTCTGTAGACCAGGCTGGCCTCAAACTCACAGAGATCTGCCTGCCTCTGCCTCTGCCTCTGCCTCTGCCTCTGCCTCTGCCTCTGCCTCTGCCTCTGCCTCTGCTTCTGCCTCTGCCTCTGCCTCTGCCTCTGCCTCTGCCTCTGCTTCTGCCCCTGCCTCTGCCTCTAGTTCTGAAGTTAAAGATATGTGCCATCATGACCGACTATTTTTTGTTTATTTGGTTTTTTTCAAGACAGGGTTTCTCTGTGTAGCCCTAGCTGTCCTGGAACTCACTCTGTAGACCAGGCTGGCCTCGAACTCAGAAATCCACCTGACTCTGCCTCCCAGGTGATGGGATTAAAGGTGTGTACTACCATCACCCAGCTTCTGACTATTTTTATTTATTTTTTGGTTGTATTTCAAGACAGAGTTTCTCTGTGTAGCACTGGCTGTCCTGGAACTCACTCTGTAGACCAGGCTGGTCTCGAACTCAGAAATCCACCTGCCTCTGCCTCCTGACTGCTGGGATTAAAGGTGTGCGCCACCACCGCCTGGCCGCAACTATTTTTTATTACATTTTATAATAATTAATTTTTTTCATACAACATATTTTGAACATACTCTCCCTTCTTCCAAGTCCTCTCAGATCCTCTCAACTTCCCTACCCACCAAGCTTCATGACCTCTCTATCTATCTATCTATCTATCTATCTATCTATCTCTAAACAAACAAAACAAGCTGGAGAATACAAAGACAAAAAAACACCAAACTATAAAACAAACAAGAAAAGCACATAAAAGAACATGGAGTCTGTTGTCTGTTTTGTTTTGGCCAACTACCCCTGGGCATGGGGCCTGGCCTGGGGTGTGGTGATGCCCAGGGCAGGCCCTCCCCTGGAGAAGGCTGATTTCCCTCTTCAGGCAGGCATCCGTTGCTCATAGCTTCTTGGTTAGGGGTGGGACTTGGTGCATGTTGTTCTTGTTTGTTTTGTTTTGTTTTTCTTTAAACATAGGTTCTGAGGACCAAACTCAGGTGCTCTTGACTGCAGGCAAGTACATTTACTAAGGGAGCCATCTCACGCTCCCAGGCCTAGGATTTTTACTAAGGGAGCCATCTCACTCTCCCAGGCCTAGGATTTTTACTGGGTATCTATGCTGCATTATCTTCTCAAATATTTTGTATTTAAAAATAAAGTCTTCCAAGTTTGCTTGCACTGGGTCCTTCTGTGGGTAGGTCTTGTCCTTGAGGCTCCTTCCCCATTTCCCTGTGCAGAAATTTGGCCTCTCTCTGACTGTGCCTCTCTCTCTACCACACTCCATGTTCAGGGCATGGTTTGTCCACAGGTTTCTCCTTGTTCATTTTTTTCTTCTCACCAAACTGCACATTTTCACGCCTTTCCCTCTGCCCCTGTCCTCAGTTCTCACTATAAATCTCGCTAAACGCAGCCAGCTGTCGCAACACCATAGATCAAATGCTATCCTGTGCTACCTTTAAACTTTCTCTACCAATATAATGATGACATTTGACTCAAATTCTCAGGACTTAAGACAAAACAGCCAGACTCTTTGCCAGAATGTAACAGTAACTAGTGCAGTTCCTAATGATGCCCTTGTTCCTGTCTGAAACCTGGTGAGCTCTCTGTACACTCTGGCTACGTCTGGCCTTCCACCTCCTGCCAGAATAGCCTCTTTGCGTTGTTCTAGAACTTGCTTCTTTATCACTCAGCTCCTCGCTCTACAAATGTCTCCTGTACATCAGCCTGGGTTGGGGGCCGTGATTTTATCGTAGCAGCAAGCCCAGCTGTTGGTGCTAAGTTTTCTGTTTTGGTTACTTTTCTCATCGCTGCAACAGAATCCCTAACAGGAGCACTTAAGGGAGAAGGGATTTACTTTAGCTCATGAGTTCAGGGCATGCTAGTGAAGTCCTGGCCTTTCTCTCCCCCGGTGCTCAGATTATAGTCAAACCTGGAAGGAGCCCGTATCTTACGTTCCCCTGTTTGTCCTGGGTCTGAATCCCAACAGTGGCCGCAGTATATAAGTATGAAATAATGGTTAAGAAAATAACCTGGTGTCCCTGAGACTAAAATTCCCATGAAAAGAAGGCTTTAGTGAGCTAGGGCTGTAGCTCAGTGGTACAGCACTGGCCTAACATCCACAAGGTCCTGGGTTCAATCCTTGCTAGCACTCATTTCAAAAAAAAAGTAAAGATTGTAGGGACAAAATAGCCACTGCTCTGAAACGCCACAAGAGACCTGAGAACAGAGGCTGGAGCATCCGCTAGGCTCTTCTCACCGAGCTCTAGGCGAGAGGCACAGCTCTCTGGCTAGTTTCAGCTGTCAACTTGCCACAGACCACAGTTACGCAAGGGAACGAGTCTCAACAGGAACGCTGCATTCATCAGATTGGCTTGTGAGCAGGCATGTCTGTGGGGCCTTTTCGTCATTGTTAATTAATAATAGTAGTGCTCAGCCCACCGTGGGTGTAACATCCTAGGTCTGGTCCTGGGGTATCTATGAAAGCTGGCTGAGCAGGAGCCAGAGGGACTCAGTAATCCATGGTTTCTGCCTCAAGCGTGGGCCTTAAGTTCTCTTCCCCCACCTCCCTCGGTGATGGACTGTGACCTGGAAGTGTAGGACGACATCCTTCCCTCCCCAGGTTGCTTTTAGTCAGACTGCTTTCTCATAGCAACAGAACGCTAACTGGAACAGTGACCAACAACATTGCAACTTACTGGCAGGATCTGTGCCTAGAGAATTAGCAGCTTTGTACATTGGCCACACCAGGAAGCTCTAAGCGGGATCTGAAGGCACACACCTAGAGCCCAGCACCCAGGAGGCAAAGGACGCAGGGCTGCAAAGTTGAGGCTAACATTGTGAGACACCATATCTCCAAAAAAAGGAACTTTGACCCTGACAGCTATGAAATGGCTAGTGTTAGAACACAGGCCCTCCAGCTGATGCTGGGGAAGGCCTCACAGAGCCAGCTTTTCTGTGCCCCTCCCCACCACCTCTCTCTCTGTTCAGGGCAGAGAGGAGCAAGACAGATCCAGCATTTTCCTTTAGGTTCATCACAAAAAACTGAACCCTCCCCTGTCCCCTGTATACCTGGGGTCCAAAGCAGCTTTACCACAGCCACACACCAGACAGCCCCACTCCCCTTGTTTGGCATCTGCATGACTCTTGTGTCTAGTTTACACATCAATCAAGCCTACTTCCTCCTGGCCAGGACCTCCTAGACTCTGGCTGGGAGTGGAGGCATGAGGACATAGGAGATGGAATAAGGCCTCTCTCACTGATTCCCCCTTTACCGTTGCTGTCTGCTGTATAAATAAGTCAGTAAAGGTCTCATCTGAAGGAGATTTACTATTGGAGGTATGAAACGGGGTTTGGACACCCCCCTCAATTGGACTTACAGGCAATTGGCATCCTTAATACCCTGCTGGGAACTGATCCTGGGAATCCATTAGGTTCTTCTCACTGAGCGCTAGACCTGGGCGAGGGGCACAGCTCTCTGGTTAGCTTCCGCTGTCCACTTGCCAGGGTCCTCTGTGGGCAACACGTGCTCTTAACCACTGAGCCAAGGGTCTAGAAATCATCTCATTCCTAAATATAAAATTATATTTAAATTTAATATATATTAATATAATATATATATGTTTAACTATGAGCATATATAGAATGCAGTAGAATTTACAAGCAAAGTATAATGTATTTTACGGGCTTGGATACAGAAATGGAAAAGACCAAGCTAGTGCTAGATATCAGCGAATGTTGAACATAATTTTGAGCCAAAGAAGCCCGGCTCAATACTACAACTGCTTCTACTACTGCTATCTGCTATACATACATACTTTGAATGATACTTTATAATTCTTTCTCTTTTTCACATGCTAGGTAAGCCCTCTACCACTGGCTTATATTAACAGTCTTTCATTTAAAATTTTTTTATTTTGAGTCAGGCATAGTGGCACATGCCTTTAATCCCAGCACTCAGGAAGCAGAAGGTGGATCTCTGTGAGCTGAGGTCAGT
Organism: Apodemus agrarius; assembly: GCA_964023405.1. Lineage (NCBI taxonomy): Eukaryota > Metazoa > Chordata > Mammalia > Rodentia > Muridae > Apodemus > Apodemus agrarius. The sequence continues at coordinate 26,024,547 of OZ030009.1, read as the reverse complement.
GTGGGCTACACAGAGAATTCCAGAAAAGCCAGAGAGCCAAGGTCTTACTAAATTGGCCAAACTGGCCTAGAGATCTCAGTCCTCCTGCCTTAGCTTCCAGAGTAGCTAAGGTTTTGTTGCCACCGTGGCCAGCATGTAATGTTTAATTTAATAAGAAATTCAAAACCAAGCCAGCTCTATCCTAATTGAAGTCAGAAGGGTCATTACTGCTGGGTAAGGTCCAGTTGACTAAGAGGGGACATCAGGAAGCCTCTCTGGGTACTAAAATAGTCTGTGTCTTCTATCTCGTGCGTGGCACAGTTATATATTCAGTGGGCACAGATTATATAGTCGGTGAGTTGAACACTAGGGAAATGGCTGTCAGTGAAGTATTGTCACAGAAGCATGGTGACCTGGGTCTGGATCCTCAATATTCACAGGAAGACTAAAGTGGCCTCTAGTCTTACATTTCTCTAATTTCACCTTGGGAAGGCAGAGGCAGGAGGATCCCTGAGACTTACTGGCAGCCTAGCTTTGGTGAATTGCTCCAGGCTCAGTAAGGGATCCTGACTCAAAAAGTACAGTGGAGTGCTGTAGGGGAAGACACCTGATGTCTGGCTTCTATGTGCACATGTGGTTCTGCTCCCACACATAAAACATATGTGTGGACACACCACACACAGACATGCAGAAAGGAAAAAAGCAATTTTTTATTTTTTTTTATTTTTTATTTATTTATTTATTTATTTATTTATTTTTTACAAATTGTCATTTCAGGCCCTTGGACTCATTTGAAATCAGCGTTAACTTGGTTGGCAGTACCGCAAGACATATAGTGGGTCATTTGGGAAGATTTACAGGCCTCGTGAACCTCCGGCCCACGGAGCATGTCACGCCTCCCTGTCAGCACAATTAATCTTCTCCCCTGGGTGGATGAGCTGTCTCTGACTCCCACAGAGTCATGCTGCGACCTTGTACAGAGCTGAAAATGACAGCCGTCCCCTCCCTGCTCCACCCCACCACCACCCCTCCCCTTCTGAAGGCAGTTCCCCAGGGGCAGTGACCGCAAAGATCCCAGCAGAGAAAAGTTGCCAAACCCTATAACTGCAAGTTTTAAATAATTTACAGTATTAAGACCCTGCAGGATCTGAGGCAGTGGACACTATGGGAGTCAGACCCAGGGGCACAGTTAGAGTACACCCCTCCCTCCATAGGAGCTCCAGTTCCCAGATGCTGCCTTTTAAATGCTGGCTCAGCCGAGAAAGAGGTTCTGTCTAGTACGTCCAAGCAAGAGCCTGTGGACCTCCCAGCAACCACATGGTGGCTCACAACCATCCGTAAAAGAGATCTGACTCCCTCTTCTGGTGCGTCTGAAGACAGCTACTTATAAATCTTTGGACCGGAGTGAGCAGGGCTGGCCGGAGCAAGCAGAGGTCCTGAGTTTGAGTTCCCAGCAACCACATGATGGCTCACAAGCATCAGTACAGCTGCAGTCTACTCAGATACATAAAAGAAAACAAAAAGAGCCTGTGGACCACATGAGGATGAGGAGACCATGAATGTAGCCCTACACGACACATATTCTCTTGGTGAGTGTGTTTCTTTTGTTTTGTTTTGGGGGCAAGTGTTGGTTTTTCAAGACGGGATTTCTCTGTGTATCCCTGGCTGTCCTGGAACTCACTCTGTAGACCAGGCTGGCCTTCAACTCATAGATATCTCTTCCTTTGCCTCTTAAGTGCTGGGATTAAAGGTGTGCACCACCACGGCCTGGCTTTTGTTTTCCCTGTGTGTGTGCATGTGTGCATGCATGCCTGTCTGTCTGCCTGTCTCTCTGTGTTGCATGTCTTCTCCTGGGTGACATGAACACCAGCTATCCACTCCAGAAAGAACACTGACGACACCAAATGACGCTGCCCTCGTCTAGCTTGGCACATGGTGGTTTGAACAGGAAGGAAAGACCCACATAGACTCGTGCGTTTGAATGCTTGGCCCACCGGGAGTGGCATTATCAAAAGCTGCGGCCTTGTTGGAACCGGCTTGGTTTTGTTGGAGGAAGTGTGTCACAGTGGAGGCGGGCTTTGAGGTCTTCTCTGCTCAAGCTATGCCCAGTGTGGCACACAGTCTCCGCCTGCTGCCTGCAGATCCAGATGTAGAAGTCACGGCTCCTTCTCCAGCCCCACGCCTGCCCGCACACTGCCCTGCTTCCTGCCATGATGATAATGGACCAAACCTCTGGACCTGTAAGCCAGCCGCTACTAAATGGTCCCCTTTATAAGAGTTGCTGTGGTCCTGGTGTCTCTTCACAGCGAATGAGAATCCTAACTAAGACACTCGGTGACTCAATGAGGCTCCTGGGCCTCTTTACAGACATGGGGATGGGGTTACTTACAGGCACGTAAGCGCCTGGGACAGCTGCTTCACTGAGGACCCCGCTATGGTGTGAGGATGAGTCACAAAAGCCGAAAATCCACTGCGGCAGCTACTCTCTCCAACCTGTTATGTACTGCGAACATAAACCCAAGAAGGGGCCCTCGAGCCTTATAACATTCTTGTCAGTTTTGTGAACTTCCCAGCTCACTGCACAGGGAAGGCTTGGAAACCGGAGGGAACGGGGCAGGAAGATAGGTAAGAATATTTAAGACTATTATTCACACACACAATCAGCCACTACCATCCGGTACGCTGGGCCTCCAGAGCTTGCACACGCCACAGAACCGGAAGTCTGTGCCCTTTCCCCAGCCTCTGCGCCCCCACCCATGCCCACCCCACAGCCCCTGCCCCTGCCTCTCAGCCCCTAGCCATGTGGCCCTGTGTCTCTCTGATCTGAGCTTTTGGGTTGTACCTATGAGTGATGGCCTGCAGAGTTTTGCTGGCTTGTTTCACGTCACGTAACATCATCCAGGTTCATGCTGCACACGAGCGAGCTGAGATCTTTGCTGCAGGCGAGCGGCATTCCTCCGCGCACTAACTAACACTCACACACCGCCCATCGCACACTAACACGCACACCCCGCCCATCGCACACTAACACGCACGCACACACCACCCATCTCACACTAACACACACACACCACCCATCGCACACTAACACGCACACACCACCCATCTCACACTAACACGCACACACTACCCATCGCACACTAACAAACACGCACACACCACCCATTGCACACTAACAAACACGCACATACCACCCATTGCACACTAACAAACACGCACACACCACCCATCTCACACTAACACGCACACACCATCCATCTCACACTAACACGCACACACCACCCATTGCACACTAACTCGCACACACCACCCATCGCACACTAACACACACACACCACCCATCACACACTAACACGCACACACCACCCATTCTTTGATAGGATCATTCCCGTGACTTGGTCCTTTGTGAAAAACACAGTGGTGAACACAGGAGAGCCGCCGCCCCTCGGCACGCTGACGTCACTTCCTTTGGCTGCAGCCAGACATGGGTCTGTCGTTCTGTGTGTAATGTTTTTGAGAACTTCCATGTTGCCTGTTATACATACGATTGTATCCCCAGTGACACCTCATGGAAGAGCCCCCTCCACACTCCCGTCCTCAGGTGTACTTGCTTTCTTTTGGATTTCTGATAATGGCCCCTCTAATAAGTGTGAGTTGATTTCTCACTGTGGTTTTAACTCACACTTTCCTGGTGATTGGTAGTTGTGAACAACTTTTAAACAAAATTTTGTTTGGGTTTCTTTAAGATTTTACTTATTTTGCTTTTATGTGTGTTTGGGTGTTTTGCCTACATGTATGTCTTTGCACTACATTCATGCAGGGCTTTTGGACGCCAGAGGAGGCCATCACATCCCCCGGGACTGGAGTTGCAGAGGGTTTGAGCCACTGTGTGGGTGCTGGGAACAGAACCCGGAAGAGCGGAACCCGGAAGAGCAGAGCGGTCAGCGCTCGTAACTGCCGGGCCGTCTCTGCGGCCCCCGGAACATTTTTGCTTCTACTTGATGATTTTCTGTTTATTCTCTTTTGAGAAACATGTATTCTGGGTTTTTTCCCCCTCATTCTTTGTCAATCTTTTTTGACTAGTTTTTACTTTTAAATTATGGTCAAACATTAGGAGCAGACTGAATTTCTCACATGCACACTACCACAGTAACGAGTACAAATGTCACACCCATCACACGCGCGCACACACACTTAGTGCCCGCTGTGCAGAGCTGCGGATGGGCTTGCCTGCATCGAGTCAGCCATGCTGTGGCTTGCTGTCCCCAGTTCCCGCGGGCCTGTCCTCGACCATCTCACGTGTGGAGGTGATGTGACTCACCCAGCGTCAAGGTGGATACCACAGTCCAGTATCATGGCTCAGGGCGCCTTTGACAGACAGACAGACAGACAGACAGACAGACAGACAGACAGAACAGGGCCCTCTCAGGGTGGTGCCTGTGAGTGTCATTGTGCTGTGACTCAGTTTTCTGGGTGACTCCACAGGGGGCTGGAGAAAGCCATCACAGAATCACCCCACACCCACTTCTGATTGAAGGTGGGGCAGAACCAGCCCTCCCTTCCCTACTCAGAGCAAGCCCTGTGCCCTGAACTCTGACTGTTCTCTTGCCTGTTGCGAAGCACCCTTGTAACTTTACTTTTTTATAATCCTATTTCTCTCTTTCTCTCTCTCCCTGTTTTCCTCCCTCCCTCTCTCTGTTTCTCTCTCTCTCTCTCTCTCTCTCTCTCTCTCTCTCTCTCAGGGTTTCTCTGTATAGCCTTGGCTGTCCTGGAACTCACTCTGTAGACCAGGCTGGCCTCGAACTCAGAAATCCGCCTGCCTCTGCCTCCCAAATGCTGGGATTAAAGGCGTGAGCCACCACGGCCCGGCTATAATCCTATTTTTAATGATGGTTCTTAACCTCCCTTTAGCCCACCGCCCACCAGAGGTAGTGAGAAAGAAAGGATACGTGGGAAGTGGACCTGTTTAGAAAGGTTCTTTGGAGTAACCCCTGTCTGTGTTGTCTGGAAATCGGCAGTTCCATTCACAGATTAGCAGGCAGCAGCTGCTCCATCCACTGCAAACACCTCACAGATACACCAGCAGTCCAGTTCGGTAGAGTCAGGTTAGCACCCACACACACACATCCACTTTTCAGATTAGCAAACTGAGGTTAAAAGGGCCCAAAGAATGACTTTATAGGCTCCCGGAGCCCAAGCAATCCCTGCGATCTTTGACATGACTCTGTAAAATGTGGACCGAAAGCAACTGCTTTCACAGAGTGACTGTTAAGGTCAGATGAGTAGGAACCTATAAATCCTCAGGCCTGGTGTTGGCACATCATAACCCCCTGCATTATCTTAGCTCAGAATAACAGTGTGATTAAAGCTGGGGAGTGGAGGCGGGGGGGGGGGGGCGCGAGGTGGATGATGGACTTTGGAGACAGAGCAGGTGCTTGTGGATTGTACCGTTGGTCTCCAGATGGTGGCGCTATTTCAGGAGACAGGCGTCTCTGCCATGTCCCCTGTAACTCACTGCAAGAATAAAGATGGATGCCTCATGCGGCAGTGTTTACAAGCACTGACAGGCTGCTCTGGGGAACAGTGTTGCAATGGTGTTAGAGGCCTGGTTCTTCCTCTGGGAAGATGCCCTAAGGGTGACAGCTTGCCAGCTCTAACTCAATTAAACAGTCCTTGAGCTTTCTTCTGAAACCATTCTTTTGTTCCTCGGGGTTTGGCTTTGTTTTGGATGGAGACAGGGTTTTGTTTGGTTGGAACCCCTGCTCTCCCCTGCTCTCCCCTGCTCTCCCCTGCTCACCCCTGCTCGCTCCTGCTCTCCCCTGCTCACCCCTGCTCAAGCTAAGAAACCCCATTTGCTCTTCAGCCCCCAACTCTGCCCACGAGAAGAGAACTCGGAGCTTCATGCCATCTCTCCCTGTCTCTGAGTTTCCGGCTACCCACCCACGAGTGCCTGCCCAGTGGCTCAGCTTTTTAATCTTAGATGGGCATAATCCCAGCCCCCAGTTCATATGCCATCACCCTGTGCCGTGCCCCAAGCCCATGGAACATCCTTGCTTTACCCAGGGCACATGACTTTGCTGATCGCCACCTTTGAGAACTCCAGGCTTGCCCGAGAGCTGCCTCTCAAGACCCTGCCTTTATACTTCTGACTCAGCTTCAGTTGGTTCAGAGAAACCGATCAGATTTCTCTGTGTATCCCTGGCTGTCCTGGAACTTGCTTTGTAGACCAGGCTAGCCTCGAACTCACAAAGATCCTCCTGCCTCTGCTGGAATTAAAGGCATGGGCCAGGACCATCC